>JAPXFY010000021.1:27984848-27989848 GCA_030674185.1 Monoplex corrugatus
CTTTACTGTCAGCAAAAACACTACCAGGCGCAGACTGCAACAGTGACCACAATTCTGTAGTGGGAAGGTTTAGGCTGAAATTGAGGAAAAGGAAACAGACCAAAAGCAACATCAAACTAAACCTTGGACTCTTAAAGACAGATGAAATGATACGTCAAAAATTTTAATGTACATGCTCAAAACAAATTCAGTGCCCTGGAAGACGTTGGTGACAGTGAGGAACAATGGACAAAGTTGAGAAGTTCTATAAATGAAGCTTGTGAAGAAATCCCTAAGGCAAATAGAAAAGCAAAAAAGAGCTGGATGACTAATGAAATTTTGGGCCTGATGGAGGAAAGGAGGAAGGCAAAGAGAAACGAGGAGATATACAGGAAGATAAACAAAGAAATCAGGTATAGGTGCAATGAAGCTAAGGAAGCTTGGCTGAACACAAAATGCAAAGAGATAGAAGAACGACACAAAATGGATCCTCAGGGTATGTACAGACGAATTGAAGAAATTGTCCACAGGAAAAATACATGCACATCAACTGGTTGCTTAAAATCGAAAGATGGCACGCTTATCATGGAAAAAAACAAAATAGTAGACAGATGGGGAGAGTACATAAAGACCTTTTTGAGGATGACAGAAACGAAGAACACATTATAAAAAAGAACTTTGAAGGACCACCCATAATGAAAGATGAAGTTAGAGCAGCACTGAAAAAGATGAAACCAGGAAAAGCCCCAGGACCAGACAACAGAGATGATTGAAGCCCTGGAGGAATTTGGCATAGAAAAAATAACAGTCCTCCTAAATGAAATTTATGACACTGGAAAAATCCCCAAAGACATGTCAAAATCAATTTTCATTGCACTTCCGAAGAAGACAGGGGCTATAGAATGCGAACTCCATCGCACAATCAGTTTGATGAGTCATGTAACAAAAATCCTGTTAAGAATAATCATGATGAGGACAAGGAATAGAATCAAAAGAGAAATAGCAGAAGAACAGTGTGGATTTGTGGAGGGGAAAGGAACTATTAATGCAATATACATCCTAAGAACTATCATAGAGAGGTCAGTTGAGATGAATAAGGATTTGTATTTATGCTTTGTTGACTATACCAAGGCTTTCGATCGGGTACGACATTAAGAATTGATCAACCAACTGGAGAGACTCAATGTTGATGGAAAAGATCTACGAATAATCAGGAATATGTACTGGGAACAAACAGCTGCAATGAGAGTAGAAAACAATAAAAGCTCTTTTTTTGAAAACATCAAAAGAGGAGTCAGACAGGGTTGTGTTTTGTCACCAGATCTGTTTTCACTATATAGCGAAAACATCATGAGAAACCTAGAAGAAGACCCTGGATTAAAGGTTGGAGGGAAAATGATAAACAACATTCGGTACGCAGATGACACCGTGCTAATTGCAGAAAATGAAAGGGACCTACAAAACCTTGTGAATATACTAGAAACAGAAAGCAAAGATAAGGGGTTGGAACTAAACAGCAGGAAGACTGAAGTCATGGTGATCAGTAAAAAACATGAAATCCCCTCCTGTAAATTAACAGCAAATGGCACAACCTTGATACAGGTTAATAAGTTCAAATACCTGGGAACGATCATTTCATCAAACGGCAGATGCACATCGGAAATAGCTGGCAGAATCGGCCAAGCCAAAACAGCATTCAAGAAGATGACAAGCATTCTTACCAACAAATGCCTATCAATTAACATCAGAAAGAGAGTCTTTGAATGTTATATAGAACCAATACTGTTGTACGGATGCGAGGCGTGGACAGTCAGCAAGCAAAGCCAGAGCAGGATCGAGGCAGCCAAGATGTGGTTTCTCAGAAGAATGTTGAGAGTTCCATGGACAGCAAAGAAAACAAATGAGACAGTCTTGATGGAGGCAGACACAAGGAGATCACTCATAAGGAAGATTAGGAAAAGACAAGCAACATTTATAGGCCATTTTATGAGGAAGGGGGATTTGGAGCACCTGGTCACAACGGGAAAGCTGGAGGGAAAGAGAGCACCAGGTAGACCCAGGAGGAGAATGCTAGACGGACTTGCAGAGTGGCTGGGGATGAGGAGGGTGGGGGAGATGTTGGGGGCAACAAGAGATAGAGATGGTTGGAAGTCCATGGTCGCCAACGCCATGCGGCAGGGCACCTGATGATGATGATGATAATATATATATATATATATATATAAAGTGAGAGAGAGAGAGAGAAAAACAGAGAAAGCAGAAGAACAAGAGAGAGAGAGAGAGAGATAAAAAGACAGATAAAGAGAGAAATAAATAGAGAGAGATAGAGAGATATATCAAAAACAAAGAGAGAGAGAGAGATAAAAACAGAGAGAGACACAGACACAGAGACATAGGGAGAGACAGAGAGACAGACAGAATGACACAGAAAGATAAAGAGAGAGAGAGAGAGAGAGAGAGAGAGAGTGAGAACAGAACTAAAAAAAAAAAAAAAAAAAACCCACCGTGACAGGCAGAAGTCAGACTATCAACAAGAATGCTGTCTGTCGGATACACACACACATCTGCTGTGTGTTCAGTGGGCGGTCCGGGATGACAGAGGAATGATCTGAGCCGGCAATTTTCGTGTTCGTTCTTGCATTCAGTTAATTTTTTCATTCATTCTTTTCCTCTTTCCTCTTTCTTTTAAGATAAATAATGTAAACTGATGGCAAAACAATTGGCATGGGTGAAAACAGAACAAAAAAATTGACAAAAGCAATCAGAAAAGTAAAGATAGGAACAAAAAACAAAACAAAACAAAAAAGAAAAAAGAAAGAAAGAAAGAAAGAAAACAAAGAAGAAGAAGAAAAAGAAAAAAAAAAAGAAGAAGAACAAGAACAAGAACAAGAAAAAGAAGAACAAAAAGAAGAAAAGAAGAAGAAGAACAAGAAGAAGAACAAGAAGAAGAAGAAGAAGAAGAAGAAGAAGAACAAGAAGAAGATGAAGAAGAAGAAGAAGAAGAAGAAGAAGAAGAAGAAGAACAACAACAACAACAACAACAACAAAAAGAAGAAGAACAAGAACAAGAACAAGAAGAAAAGAAGAAGAAGAAGAAGAAAAAGAACAACAAGAAGGAGCTCCTACCTAGAGCTAAGTGTGCTATGAAATCACCGAGAAGAGAGGGACCACACAGCCGAATCTCATCCGATTTATGATGCGCCATCGGCGGTGTTGATCAAATTCCCTGACTAACACTGCAAGTGTCTGTATTTCTCGGGCCTGCTTGATATTAGAAACTGTTATTATAATAAGCATAGATTATACGCCCCTGTCACGCGATCTCAGTACTAGATGGGATTCCACTGCATAACGATTATCAGCCTCATTATTACGAGATCTTCAACCATCATTCCATCATAGCATCGTGAAATCCCCCCGTGGGGATGCCGTGGCCTCTTTCAGTATAAATAGTATCCCCACCTTATGAAAATTCTTTGCCAGATATTTACTCCTTTCTATCACTCTCTTTGTTTCTGCCTTGCTCCTTTGCTTTCTGTCATTTCTACCTATCTTTTTCTGCCTTGCTGGTCCATTCACCTGTATGTGTTCGATAAAATCTTACATAATTTGTAATTAGGATTGATAATCGGGTACATGTATGAAGTGCGTTTTTGGGTATAGGGAAATAAGATATGTGGAAGCAATTGTAGGCAATTTATGCCCGTTTTTATATATGTTTTAGTGTCCTCAGTTATGTTTAAATTTGTATTCATGTATGTTTTTAAATCCTTTGTGTGATAAATTGCTCCGAGTTGTCAACGCCGGTGGTATCTCTTTAGATTACGCGCGCGAATGCATTGATATGTGTACTTCATTTTCTTTTCCCATTTTTTTTCCTGTTGAAGTATTGTGTATGTTTTGAAACGGTTATGTCCTAATATGGCTCTATGCAGTCGGCTGGGCTTTCAACAAAAATAACAATAATAATAACAATAGCAATAACAATAACAATAGCAATAGCAATAGCAATAACAATAACAATAACAATAGCAATACAATAGCAATAACAATAACAATAACAATAGCAATAACAATAACAATAGCAATAACAATAACAATAGCAATAACAATAGCAATAGCAATAACAATAGCAATAGCAATAACAATAACAATAGCAATAACAATAACAATAACAATAACGATAACGATAACGATAACGATAACAATAACAATAGCAATAACGATAACGATAACAATAGCAATAGCAATAATAATAACAATAACGATAACAATAACAATAACAATAGCAATAACAATAACGATAACAATAACAATAGCAATAACAATAACAATAGCAATAACAATAACGATAGCGATAACAATAATAATAGCAATAACGATAACGATAACAATAGCAATAACAATAACAATAGCAATAACAATAACAATAGCAATAACAATAGCAATAACAATAATAGTAGCAATAGCAATAACAATAACGATAACAATAACAATAGCAATAACAATAGCAATAACAATAACGATAACAATAACCATAGCAATAACGATAACGATAACAATAACCATAGCAATAACAATAACGATAACAATAACCATAGCAATAACAATAACGATAACAATAACCATAGCAATAACAATAACGATAACAATAACCATAGCAATAACGATAACGATAACGATAAGAATAGCAATAACAATAGCAATAACAATAACAATAGCAATAGCAATAACAATAGCAATAACAATAACAATAGCAATAGCAATAGCAATAACAATAGCAATAACAATAATAATAGCAATAGCAATAACAATAACAATAGCAATAACAATAACAATAGCAATAACAATAACGATAACAATAACAATAGCAATAACAATAGCAATAACAATAACAATAGCAATAACAATAGCAATAGCAATAGCAATAACAATAGCAATAACAATAGCAATAGCAATACAATAACGATAACAATAACAATAGCAATAACAATAACAATAGCAATAACAATAACAATAAC
>JAPXFY010000021.1:27994848-28002348 GCA_030674185.1 Monoplex corrugatus
CATGTTTCTTATACATTATTCCATGTATCTTATACATTATTCCATGTATCATATACATTATTCCATGTATCTTATATATTATTCCATGCATCTTATACATTATTCCATGTATCTTATACATTATTCCATGTATCTTATACATCATTCCATGTATCTTATACATCATTCCATGTATCTTATACATCATTCCATGTATCTTATACATTATTCCATGTATCTTATACATTATTCCATGTATCTTATACATTATTCCATGTATCTAATACAGTATTCCATGTATCTTATATATTATTCCATGCATCTTATATATTATTCCATGTATCTTATATAGTATTCCATGTATCTTATATATTATTCAATGTATCTTATACATTATTCCATGTATCTTATATATTATTCCATGTATCTTATACATTATTCCAGGTATCTTATATATTATTCCAGGTATCTTGTACACTATTCCATGTATCTTATATATTATTCCATGTATCTTATACATTATTCCATGTATCTTATATACTATTCCATGTATCTTATATACTATTCCATGTATCTTATATACTATTCCATGTATCTTATATACTATTCCATGTATCTTATATACTATTCCATGTAACTTATACATTATTCCATGTATCTTACACATTATTCCATGTATCTTATACATTATTCCATGTATCTTATATATTATTCCATGTATCTTATATATTATTCCATGTATCTTATATATTATTCCATGTATCTATATATTATTCCAGGTATCTTGTATATTATTCCAGGTATCTTGTACACTATTCCATGTATCTTATATATTATTCCAGGTATCTTGCACACTATTCCATGTATCTTGTACATCATTCCATGTATCATTATACATTATTCCATGTACATTATTCCATGTATCTTATACATTATTCCATGTACATTATTCCATGTATCTTATACATTATTCCATGTACATCATTCCATGTATCTTATACATCATTCCATGTACATTATTCCATGTATCTTATACATTATTCCATGTACATCATTCCATGTATCTTATACATTATTCAATGTACATCATTCCATGTATCTATACATCACTCCATGTATCTTATACATTATTCCATGTATCTTATACATCATTCCATGTATCTTATACATCATTCCATGTATCTTATACATCATTCCATGTATCTTATACATCATTCCATGTATCTTATACATTATTCCATGTACATCATTCCATGTATCTTATACATTATTCCATGTATCTTATACATCATTCCATGTATCTTATACATCATTCCATGTATCTTATACATCATTCCATGTATCTTATGCATCATCCCATGTATCTTATACATCATTCCATGTATCTTATACATCATTCCATGTATCTTATACATCATTCCATGTACATCATTCCATGTATCTTATACATCATTCCATGTACATCATTCCATGTATCTTATACATTATTCATGTATATTATTCCATGTATCTTATACATTATTCCATGTACATCATTCCATGTATCTTATACATTATTTCATGTACATCATTCCATGTATCTTATACATCATTCCATGTATCTTATACATTATTCCATGTATCTTATACATTATTCCATGTACATTATTCCATGTATGTTATACATTATTCCATGTACATCATTCCATGTATCTTATACATTATTCCATGTACATCATTCCATGTATCTTATACATCATTCCATGTATCTTATACATTATTCCATGTACATTATTCCATGTATCTTATACATTATTCCATGTACATCATTCCATGTATCTTATACATCATTCCATGTATCTTATACATTATTCCATGTATCTTATACATCATTCCATGTATCTTGTACATCATTCCATGTATCTTATACATTATTCCATGTACATCATTCCGTGTATCTTATAGGTAGAAAGAAAGAAACTCTAGGGAGAGCTAGACAACAGAAGGTCTTCAGAGAAGTAACCCCCTTTAGACAAGTGTTTCGGCCCTGAATTCCTTACACTCTCGGGGGGCCGGGCCACATCCAGGTCATGACTCCTGGATGCCCTTCTGCTGTTGTCTTTTTTTTTTTTTTTCACGCCTGGGCGATTCTGCGCCTCAGAACTGCGGTACGCGGTTTTACCAATGTGCTAACGGGGCACACATCATCTGTAGGGAATTTAATCCTTATGAAGTTCACTTTTGGTTCCTTCTTGCCCAGATCCAGCTTGAGCTCCTTTCTGCTGCCTCTGCCATCGCTTTAAGGGCTCTAGTCCTCTTCTTCCCAGAAATGGCGAGTTGTTTCATGAGATCATAAGCGGAGGTGCCCACAAACCCTCTTGCCCCGACCTCTATGGCGAAGATTTTGACCCGCAGCCCTGCTTTCTTCAGGGTGCTGGCAAGACCGGCGTATTTTTCGGTCTTGTAGATATGTGCTTCTTCCATTCTGCTTTCGTATGGCACAGTGAGTTCTATCAGAATCACTTGTTTCGAGGAGTCAGAGTGGAGAGCGATGTCTGGTCTCATGCCTGTCTTGCTGATGACATCTGGGTAATTTCTCCACTCTGGGAGGTCTGCTGTACACTCCCAGTCGACTGCTCCATCCAGAAGACCCTTTGGCAATGTGCTGGTTGTCATAGCACTTTCGGGCCAGACCTGCTTCCCTCCTGCTTTGTAGAACGTTGTCATAGCAATTGGTGCGTTTGGAGTCATGGTTTTTTCGCTAACCACGTCTGTGATCACTTTCAGAACTTGGTTGTGCCTCCATGTATACCTTCCTTGGGCTAGCGCTACTTTGCAAGAGCTTAGGACATGTTCCACTGTTTGTTTCTTCTGACAGAGCGGACATGCTGGGTCGTCTGCTTTCCCCCATTTCACTAAGTTTGCATTCGAGGGGAGCAGGTCATATACAGATCTGAGGAGGAAGCTTATCCTTAGAGGAGCCATGTGCCACATATCGTTCCAGCTGAGACTTCTTTGGAGTGCACTGTCCCATGTTGTCCATTGCCCCTGTTGACCTTGCTGGACTGCCTTCTGCACTCTTTTGACATCTTCTTCTTCCTTCAACTCCTGTATGATCATGTCTCTTTTTTCCTTCCCTTTGGCTTTGGACCACCACTGCATTTTTGTTGCTCCCAGTCCCTGTCTGTTGGTTTCCGTGTGTCCAATTATTTCTTTGATGCTGAGGTTTCTCTTGGCATTGTTTACAGCCTCTTGGACTTTCCACTTTCTGCCAGTTCTCAGCTTTGGATGAACTGATCTCACGATATTGTCTTCCGATTCCTCCAGCATGCTCAACAGTCTTGCTTTTCCAACTTTGTATTCCTCCACTATGGATTTGAGAGGTAGCTTCAGCATTGCTTGACGACAGTAGAATGCAACATCAGTGAGACCAGGTGGGACACCGAGCCATTTTCTTGTGTATTTGTTGATTTTGGCTTCCATTGCTTTGACTGTGCTGGTGCAAATGTCATAGATTAGCAGTGGCCACAGCAGCTTTGGTATCAGCATGAACTGTAGACACCAGACTTTGTATTTGCCTGGCAGTCCGCAGTTATCTATTTTCTTCAGGCCTTCTTCTGCTGTTTGCTTGGTTTCACATCCCCTTTGTGTGTCTTTCAGGGAGTCATCATACCATCTTCCGAGACTTTTTACTGGCTCTTCTGTGACAGTGGGGATGGCTTGGTTGGCTACCATGAATTTGACTGAATCTGCCACTTTTCCTTTTCGCAGTGAGAGACTTCGGGATTTCTTAGGTTTGAACCTCATTCTTGAAGAGGCCACCAGCTCATCCAGCTGCTTTAAGATTCGGTGTGTCTCTTCCTCATCCGTGGACAAGACTGTTGTGTCATCCATGAAAGCTTTCAGAGGAGGCATCTGGTATCCATCTCCCAGATTCACTGGACCTGAACTCTTCATTGCAGCTTTCAAGATGACTTCCATTGCCAACACGAACAGTATGGGAGATATTGCACAGCCCATTGCAATGCCCACCTCTAGGTCTATCCAGTCCGTGGTGTATTCTTTGGTAGAGAACCGCATTGAGAGCCCTTGGAAATACTTCCTCAGCATTGTTCGGATGTTTTCTGGATGTGATATATTTCAAGAGCCAGCTGGATCATATCGTGTGGAACTGATCCATATGCATTCGCCAGATCAAGCCAAACTACGTCAATGTCTCTCTTCTCTGTTTTTGCTTTTTGGATGGCATCCCAAATCAACGTGGCATGTTCCAAGCATCCAGGCATTCCTGGTATGCCTCCCTTTTGGACTGACATATCCAGATACTTGTTTCCAGTCAGGTATTTTGTCAATCTTGCTGCCATAACAGAGAAGAAGATTTTCCCCTCGACGTTCAGAAGTGATATTGGCCTGAACTGATTGATGCTGCTGGAGTTCTGCTCCTTCGGAATGTACACTCCTTCAGCTCTCATCCATTGGTCGCTGATCTTCTGGTTCCTCCATGCTGATCGAATCATCTTGTGGAGCCACTCGAGCACTTTTGGGCATTTCTTGTAGAGCAGGTATAGTATTCCGTTTGGTCCAGGTGCTGACTTGGCTCTGGCTTTCTTTACTACGTTCTTCACTTCATCCAGTGTTGGTGGTTTGTTATTGAATTTTCCTTCTGGCGCTGCAGGCCAAACCAGATTCTGGATTTCAAGTGGTGCCTCGCGCTGAGAATCGGAATATGTTTCCCTGAGATGCTGCTCTAGGGTTTCCTTGCCCACTGTGAGAGTCCCTGATTTGGGTTGTTCAAACAGCTTTCTTGCAAAGTCAAAGGGATCTTTGAAGAAACGATCTTGAGTCTTCTTCTTTTTGCTCTTTCTTCGCCTTGCTGATTCCACTTTGCTGAGAGCATTGTGTTTGGCTTTCAGATCTTTCCAGAGTTCTAGGAGCCCTTGCTTCTCGAATTCTGAGGCAGTTTTCATTCGCTTTTTAAGCTTCCTTTTCTCCCTCCGGATGCTCTCCATCTGTTGCTGTCTTCTGGATTTCTGGGGAGGCGTTTTTGTCTTTGGCTGCTTCACTCCATAAGTGTCCCTGCAGATAGAGTATATGATGTCTCCGTATGTGTCAAGTTTGTGTTCCAGCGTACTGTTCCCTATTAGCGCATTCAGCTTAAGGACAAGTTCCTCATCTAATTTCTCCCATTGTTCTTTTGCACCGGCAGGCGGCAAATTGAGTTTTCCACGTTTGGCGTTAAGAGCTTGTGCAAAATCCGCATCAGAACCGTCAGCGTGGATGTCCTTGGCACTATGGTTTAAATCCTGGCCTTGGTCATCCAACGTCTCACCTGCTATCGCAGTGCGCTGCTGCTGGTTCGTATGTGTCTTCAAACAGCCCATTTTTGTCCTGTGGATCTTCATGCCGCGTTTGGTGGTGAATCTCCTTCCACACGCACACGGAAATTCCATCTGGTCATTAATCATGATCCGTTGTGCGTTTCCATGTACATCATTCCATGTATCTTATACATTATTCCATGTACATTATTTCATGTACCTTATACATTATTCCATGTACATCATTCTATGTATCTTATACATTATTCCATGTACATCATTCCATGTATCTTATACATTATTCCATGTACATCATTCTATGTATCTTATACATTATTCCATGTACATCATTCTATGTATCTTATACATTATTCCATGTACATCATTCTATGTACCTTATACATTATTCCATGTACATCATTCTATGTATCTTATACATTATTCCATGTACATCATTCCATGTATCTTATACATTATTCCATGTACATCATTCCATGTATCTTATACATTATTCCATGTACATCATTCCATGTATCTTATACATTATTCCATGTACATCATTCCATGTATCTTATACATTATTCCATGTACATCATTCCATGTATCTTATATATCATTCCATGTACATCATTCCATGTATCTTATACATCATTCCATGTATCTTATACATCATTCCATGTACATTATTCCATGTATCTTATACATTATTCCATGTACATCATTCCATGTATCTTATACATCATTCCATGTATCTTATACATTATTCCATGTATCTTATACATTATTCCATGTATCTTATACATCATTCCATGTATCTTGTACATCATTCCATGTATCTTATACATTATTCCATGTACATCATTCCATGTATCTTATACATTATTCCATGTATCTTATACATTATTCCATGTATCTTATACATTATTCCATGTACCTTATACATTATTCCATGTACATCATTCCATGTATCTTATACATTATTCCATGTACATCATTCCATGTATCTTATACATTATTCCATGTACATCATTCCATGTATCTTATACATTATTCCATGTACATCATTCCATGTATCTTATACATTATTCCATGTACATTATTCCATGTATCTTATACATTATTCCATGTACATCATTCCATGTATCTTATACATTATTCCATGTACATTATTCCATGTATCTTATACATTATTCCATGTATCTTATAAATTATTTCATGTATCATTAATTATTCCATATATCTTATGCAATATTCCATATTTTATAAATTATTCCGTGTATCTTATGTATTATTCCACGGATCTTATACATTTTTCAATGAACCTTACACATTATTCTACGTACCTTACACATTATTCCATGTATCTTATACATTATTCCATGTATCTTATACATTATTCTACATATCTTGTGCATTTTTCCATGTACTCTATATTACATATACCACGAGATAAAGGTTCAAAATAACCGTGAAGTATTCCGGACTCACAAAGAAAAACAAACCCAGACTCAGGCTCTTTGAACGAGAGGTTGTCTGCAGACATTCACAGCCTGGCAAGTGAGGAAGAACGAGTTTAGGGGTTTAGCGTGTGTTCAACAGGGAATCAACGCGCTCCGACAATTCCATATGCGCCCCCACCCCACCAAATCTATCAGCAATCATCTGAAAAACTCCCTGAGCTACCAGAGCCTGCGCGAAACCCTCCTCCTCATCATCATCATTATGTGCCCTGCCGCATGGCGTTGGTGATCATGGCCCTCCATATGCATCTGTCGCTTGTCGTCGCAAGCACATCTTCCATCCTCTCCGTCCTCAGCCACCCTGCAAGTCCGTCCCAATATTTTCTCTCTCTGTGCGCCTAAGCGCTTGAAAGGTCTTGAAAAGGGGAGGGGGAGGGAGAGGGACCCACCAGATGGATACATGGGCGGCGGACAAGCCAGGTTTTTCTGTTATAGGTTGGGGTTGAACTGCATGTATCAGATCTTTGAGTTCAAGCCTTTGTAAAAGGAAAATGGAAAAACGAAGGCTACAGAAGTCTGCAACTAACTTGAACAGAACACCACTCGTAAAAACAACAACAACAACTACAACTACAACATGAAAATCAGCATCAGTAAAAACCCTAACGATGAAGGTCAGCAGAACATCAGGCAACCTTTGCATCAACATCACTGGCACTGAACTCAGGACAAATGAAACGATTCAAATACCTGGCCAGCATTTT
>JAPXFY010000021.1:28004848-28014848 GCA_030674185.1 Monoplex corrugatus
TAATTGTTCGCGTTTCATATCAACCGGTTATTGAACTACTATAATTGTTCGCGTTTCACATTAACTGCTTATTGACCTATTAGAATTGTTCGCGTTTCACATCAACCGGTTATTGAACTACTATAATTGTTCGCGTTTCACATTAACTGCTTATTGACCTATTAGAATTGTTCGCGTTTCACATCAACCGGTTATTGAACTATTGTAATTGTTCGCGTTTCACATCAACCGGTCATTGAACTATGATAATTGTTCGCGTTTCACATCATCCGGTTATTGAACTGTTATAATTGTTCGCAAAACTTCGTCCAAATGTCTTACACAGACACAGACACAGACACAGACACAGACACAGACACAGACACAGACACAGATACAGACACAGACACAGACACAGACGCAGATACAGACACAGACACAGACACAGACACAGACACAGATACAGACACAGACACAGACACAGACACAGACACAGAACAGACACAGACACAGACAAATGCACACAATCACGCATGAATGCACGCAAACATAACCACGTGCGCAGAGAGACAAAGACACAGACAGGCAGACAAACTGACTGACAGACACACTCAGAGACACGCACACATACACACATTCACACGCACACACACACATTCACACACACACACACACACACACACACACACACACACACATATACCACACACACACACACAACACACACACACACACACACACACACACACACACACACACACACACACACACACACACACACACACACACACTTCATTTCAATCTCAAAAGGCACACTATCATGCATGAAGGTGCGAAATCATACCTGCAGGCCGACTGAAAGACAGACAGACAGACAGACAGGCTGATACACGCGCGCGCGCGCACACACACACACACACGCTTGCTTGCTTGCTTGCTTACACACAACTTTGATTCAATGTCCACAGATAAAAACACACAAACAGGTATGAACGCATAAATGCACACGTACACGTAAATACACACACAAGCGCGCGCCAGCTCACTCACAAACACACACGCACACACATACATGCACAATAACACACCCACACCCACGTACGCACAAACACACGTGTATGTATGTGTGTATGTATGCACGCATGAATGTATACATGTATGTACGAATTAACGTATGTTCGTGCGTGGTATATGTTTAAGTGTGTATGTGCACGCTTTGATATGTTACCTTCATCCTTTCCTCTTTCTTCCCGTCATTCTTTTGTCCATTCTTTCCTTCCAAAACAAGTGCCACTGCCCGCGTTCAAGCAAACAGGAACCAGAAAAACACGAAAATAGAATCAGAACGCGTATTTTTTATAAAATTGCAAGCCAGTAATCAGCAAAGTTGAATCAGAACGAGTATTTAATGTAATTGTCTTGCCTTGTCTGGTTATATTATTAACGCGTTTTGATTCTATTTTCGTGTTTTCTTTTATGGTTCCATCCTTTCCTTCTTTCCAACCATCCAAAACTTTTTTTTCGATTCGAACATCATCGTCTCCGACTGAAACAGACTATACAGACAGGCGGCAGGGTAAACCTGATTAGTATGAACAACACAACCAGTAGCTACCGTGGTCTCCTGTCTCCGACTGTCTTTTCTTGTTTGTTCCTGTGACTTTTCATAGGGATCGGCTGACAAGTTAAAAAGCCTGGTACTGAAAGCTGCTATTGAAGCCTGCCATTGAAGCCTGCTATTGCAAGCCTGCTATTGTAAGCCTGTTATTGTAAACCTGCTATTGTAAGCCTGGTTACTGAAGCCTGTTACTGAAGCCTGTTACTGAAACCTGCCACTGAAGCCTGCTACTGAAACTTACTGTTGAAGCCTGATTGAACCTGTTATAAACCTGCTACTGTATGAAACCTGTCTGACTGTTGAAACCTGCTGCTGAACCTGCTATTGTAACCTGCTTGCTGAAACCTGTTTTAAAACCTGCTATTGAACCTGCTGCTGAAACCTGCTATTGAAGCCTGCTGCTGAAACCTGCTATTGAAACCTGCTGCTGAAACCTGCTATTGAAGCCTGCTGCTGAAACCTGCTATTGAAGCCTGCTGCTGAAACCTGCTATTGAAGCCTGCTGCTGAAACCTGCTATTGAAGCCTGCTGCTGAAACCTGCTATTGAAGCCTGCTGCTGAAACCTGCTATTGAAGCCTGCTGCTGAAACCTGCTATTGAAGCCTGCTGCTGAAACCTGCTATTGAAGCCTGCTGGTAGGGAAACCTGCTATTGAAACCTGCTGCTGAAACCTGCTATTGTAACCTGCTCTGAACCTGCTATTGGTACCTGCTAATGTATGAGCCTGCTAACTGAAGCCTGCTATTACTGAAACCTGCTGTTGAAGCCTGCCACTAAAGCCTGCTATTACTGAAGCCGGCTACTGAAGCCTGCTGCTGTAATTTGTTATTGTAAGCCTGCTATTGGAACCTGCTAATGAAGCTTACTACTGAAACCTGCTACTGAACTGCTGCTGAAGTCTGCTGCCGAAGCCTGTTAATGAAGCCTGCCATTGAAGCCTGCTACTGAAGCCTGCCGCTGAAACCTGCTGTTGTAAGCCTGCTACTGAAGCCTGTTACTGAAGCCTGCTATTAAAGCCTTCTATTGAAACCTGCCATTGAAGCTTACTGCTGAAACCTGCTACTGAAACCTGCCACTGAAACCTGCCACTGAAGCCTGGTACTGGAGCCAGCTACTGAAACCTGTTGAAGCCTGTTATTGCAACCTGCCACTGAAACCTGCTACTGAGACCTGCTACTGAGACCTGCTACTGAAGCCTGCTACTGAAACCTGTTATTGAAACCTGCTACTGAAGCCTGTTTTTAAAGCCTGCTGCTGAAGCCTGCCACTGAAACCTGCCATTGACGCCTGTTATTACTGAAGCCTGCTGCTGAAACCTGCCATTGAAGTCTGCTACTGAAGCCTGCTACTTAAGACCACTGTCAAAGCCTGCTGCTGAAGTCTATTGCTGAAGCCTGCTGCTGAAACCTGCTATTAAAGCCTGCTGCTGAAGCCCACTGCTAAAGCCTGCTGCTGAAGCCTGTTGCTGAAGCCTGCTGCTGAAGCCTGTTGCTGAAACCTGCTGCTGAAACCTTCTATTGTAAGCCTGCTACTGAAGCCTGTTATTGAAGCCTGCTGCTGAAACCTGCTACAAATAAGCTCAAACGACATTGCATAGTATAAAAACCTAGACACGACTGCACATCTGATCTTCGGTTGCCCTGAGTGTGCTTACCGGTAAAAGCTTTGTTACTTAAAGAGAGAAAATCGGTTAGCGTGGGTTTGCTTACCTTCCGCGTGTACATGTGCAAAGCTGGTCTTTCTAAGTTTGCTTAGGCCCAAACTTACCTAAGCTCTAAACCCTTTGTACCCACCACTGCAAAATGTCCACCCTTTGTACCCATCATTGGAAAATGTCCACTGTTTGTACCCACCATTGGAAAATGTCCACTGTTTGTACCCACCATTGGAAAATGTCCACTGTTTGTACCCACCATTGGAAAATGTCCACTGTTTGTACCCACCATTGGAAAATGTCCACCTTTCGTACCCACCATTGGAAAATGTCCACCCTTTGTACCCACCATTGGAAAATGTTCACTGTTTGTTCCCACCATTGGAAAATGTCCACTATTTGTACCCATCATTGGAAAATGTCTACCTTCTGTACCCATCATTGGAAATGTCCACCTTTCGTACCCACCATTGGAAAATGTCCACCTTTTGTATCCACCATAGGAAAATGTCCACTGTTTGTACCCACCATAGGAAAATGTCCACTGTTTGTACCCACCATTGGAAAATGTCCACGTTTGTACCCACCATTGGAAAATTCCACCTTTTGTACCCACCATTGGAAAATTCCACCTTTTGTACCCACCATTGGAAAATTCCACCTTTTGTACCCACCATTGGAAAATGTCCACTCCTTTGTATCCACCACTGGAAAATGTCCACTGTTTGTACCCACCATTGGAAAATGTCCACTTTTGTACCCACCATTGGAAAATTCCACCTTTTGTACCCACCATTGGAAAATGTCCACCCTTTGTACCACCACTGGAAAATGTCCACCCTTTGTACCCACCACTGGAAAATGTCCACCCTTTGTATCCCACACTGGAAAATGTCCACCCTTTGTATCCACCACTGGAAAATGTCCACCCTTTGTATCCACCACTGGAAAATGTCCACCCTTTGTATCCACCACTGGAAAATGTCCACCCTTTGTATCCACCACTGGAAAATGTCCACCCTTTGTACCCACCATTGGAAAATGTCCACCCTTTGTATCCACCACTGGAAAATGTCCACCCTTTGTACCCACCATTGGAAAATGTCCACCCTTTGTATCCACCACTGGAAATGTCCACCTTTTGTATCCACCATAGGAAAATGTCCACTGTTTGTACCCACCTTTGGAAAATTCCACCTTTTTACCCACTATTGGAAAATGTCCACGGTTTCTACCCGCCATTGGAAAATTCCACCTTTTGTACCCACCATAGGAAAATGTCCACTGTTTGTACCCACCATTGGAAAATGTCCACCCTTTGTACCCACCATTGGAAAATGTCCACGGTTTGTACCCACCTTTGGAAAATTCCACTTTTGTACCCACCATTGGAAAATGTCCGCCCTTTGTACCCATCATTGGAAAATGTCCACTGTTTGTACCAACCATTGGAAAATGTCCACTCTTTGTACCTACCATTGGAAAATGTCCCCTATGTACTCACCGTTGGAAAATGTCCACCCTTTGTACCCACCATTGGAAAATGTACACACACACACACACACACACACACACACACACACACACACACACACACACACACACACATACACAAGCACATCCATTCCCCCACCCCACCCCACCCACACACACACACGCGCACACAAAATCACGCACACATACACACAAAACAACACACACACAGATGCACACCCACCCACCCACCTACCCCCCCCCCACACGCGCGTGCGCATACACACACACAAACCACACACACACACACACACCACACACACACACACACACACACACACACAACACACCACACACACACCACACACACACACACACACACACACAGAGGTCAAAACCAAGAATGACATGACAACAGACTGTGACAGGAGTGTTCTCTGCGCGTTGTTCTCAGAACTGATTACAGATCAGATGTGACAGCATCCATCAAGTTTAGCCAAAACATTGTCATCATTCCTTGTCAGCTTGACACACACTAATGACCTTGCCTGCCCGCCTGCCTGCTGCCGCTGCCCGCCTGCCCGCCTTCCTGCCTGCCCGCCTGCCTGCCTGTCTGCCTGCCTGCCTGTCTAGCAGGAACGAGAAAAACACACAAATATAGATTCACAACACCCACTTGATATAACAAGACAAGACAGCCGCCAATTTTTGGCCAACTGACCGTTGTCAAACGTAACATACGACAACAAAGTAAAAATAACAAAACAAGAAATAGAAAAATGGGGGAGGTGGGTGGGGGATGGAGGGGTGTACAGCAAAACTTTCCTGTTGTTCGTTTTATCGATTAAGAGAAAATGAATTTCTCCTGTCAGTGTCTCCTGCTTGACCAAACAATAGGCACGTTTTGTTGTTTGTTCCCCTAATTTTTGTATTTGTTGTTTGTTTTCTGTCTAAAGTTTTCCCACTGAATTTTTGTATTTCTCATCTGTTTTGTTGTTGTTGTTTTTTGTCTTATGTTTTTCCCTCTAGTTTTTTTTATTTGCTGTTTGTTTGTTTGTCTTTGTTTTACGTTTCCCCCTAGTTTTTGTATTTGTTGTTTGTTTGTTGTTTGTTTTCCGTCTGACGTTTTCCCTCTGTTTTGTTGTTGTTGTGTATTTGTTTTTGTTTTTTTATTTTGTTTTCTGTCTTGGGTTTTCCTCTAGTTTTGTATTTGTTGTTTGTTTTCTGTCCGACGTTTTCCCACTGTTTTTTGTTGTTGTATTTGTTGTTTGTTTGTTATTTTGTTTTTTGTCTTGCATTTTTCCTCCTAGGTTTTGTATTTGTTGTTTGTTTGCTGTTTTTTTTTTCTCTCTTCTTCTTCTTTTCTCCCTATTTTTGTATTTGTTGTTTGCTTGTTTACTTGTCTGTTTGATTTTTTTGTTTTACATTTTTCCACTAGTGTTTGTATTTGTTGTTTGTTTGTTTGTTTGTTTTTGTCTTACGTTGCCCCTAGTTTTTGTATTTGTTTGTTTCTTTGTTTGTTGTTGTTTTTGTTGTTGTCTGTTTTACGTTCCCCACCCTAAGACAAAGTACGCATCTTTGCTTTCTATGGTCCTTTTCCCGTATTTTCTGCCGTGCTGCTTCCTTCAACTCTGTGTCTTCTATAAAGTCTTCCATACATTGTTTAGGGTTGATGATTGGGCCCATATATTTATTGCATTTTTGACTCAAAGGGAAAAGCCGATAGAAAGCATTAGAAGAAGCAAGGCATTTTTGACTCTAAGGCAAAAGACGATAGAAAGCAAAGAGCAAGGCATTTTGACTCTAAGGAAAAAGACGATAGAAAGCAAGGCATTTTTGACTCTAAGGCAAAAGACGATAGAAAGCAAAGAAGCAAGGCATTTTGACTCTAAGGCAAAAGACGACAGAAAGCAAGGCATTTTTGACTCTAAGGCAAAAGACGATAGAAAGCAAAGAAGCAAGGCATTTTTGACTCTAAGGAAAAAGACGATAGAAAGCAAGGCATTTTTTACTCTACGGAAAAAGACGATAGAAAGCAAGGCATTTTTGACTCTACGGAAAAAGACGATAGAAAGCAAGGCATTTTTGACTCTAAGGCAAAAGACGATAGAAAGCAAGGCATTTTTGACTCTACGGAAAAGACGATAGAAAGCAAGGCATTTTGACTCTAAGGCAAAAGACGATAGAAAGCAAGGCATTTTTGACTCTAAGGAAAAAGACATTAGAAAGCAAGGCATTTTTGACTCTAAGGCAAAAGACGATAAAGCAAGGCATTTTGGCTCTACGGAAAAAGACGATAGAAAGCAAAGCATTTTTGGCTCTAAGGCAAAAGACGATAGAAAGCAAAGCATTTTTGGTTCTAAGGAAAAAGACGATAGAAAGCAAAGCATTTTTGACTCTAAGGAAAAGACGACAGAAAGCAAAGCATTTTTGGCTCTAAGGCAAAAGACGATAGAAAGCAAAGCATTTTTGGCTCTAAGGCAAAGACGATAGAAAGCAAAGCATTTTTGACTCTAAGGAAAAAGACGACAGAAAGCAAGCATTTTTGGCTCTAAGGCAAAAGACGACAGAAAGCAAAGCATTTTTGGCTCTAAGGAAAAAGACGATAGAAAGCAAAGTATTTTTGACTCTAAGGAAAAAGACGACAGAAAGCAAAGCATTTTTGGCTCTAAGGAAAAAGACGACAGAAAGCAAGGCATTTTTGACTCTAAGGAAAAAGACGACAGAAAGCAAAGCATTTTTGACTCTAAGGAAAAAGACGACAGAAAGCAAAGCATTTTTGACTCTAAGGAAAAAGACGACAGAAAGCAAGGCATTTTTGACTCTAAGGAAAAAGACGACAGAAAGCAAAGCATTTTTGACTCTAAGGAAAAAGACGACAGAAAGCAAAGCATTTTTGACTCTAAGGAAAAAGACGACAGAAAGCAAGGCATTTTTGACTCTAAGGAAAAAGACGATAGAAAGCAAAGCATTTTTGACTCTAAGGCAAAAGACGACAGAAAGCAAGGCATTTTTGACTCTAAGGAAAAAGACGACAGAAAGCAAAGAAGCAAGGCATTTTTGACGCTAAGGAAAAAGACGATAGAAAGCAAAGAAGCAAGGCATTTTTGACGCTAAGGAAAAAGACGATAGAAAGCAAAGAAGCAAGGCATTTTTGACGCTAAGGAAAAAGACGATAGAAAGCAAAGAAGCAAGGCAAGAACAAAGTGACAGGAAAATGAAAAAGAAATTTCTAGCACAAAATTTCCAGAAGGTGGGGGGATACTAGTTACACTGAAAGAGGCCCCAGCAACCCTACGAGGGAAGGTGTGATGATCCTCGACAAATTTATGAAAATAATTTTCCAAAACTGGTAACTCAGCATCTCTACCATTGCCATTTTACTAGAGCAGAACACCCGCAACACCCATCTTGACTGCAGAAATTCCTCAAGCCTTAGTCATCTCACCCAATAGTCTAGAAACGACATAACGTTACTGCATGAAGGCCATGTTACACGGTTTAACATTTATTTTTGTACAAAACCTTGAATCCCTTTTCCAGTCTCATCCTGCGTATGTCCCACTGTATTTCTATGCGTGCCCTACCACATATCTCTCCATCTTCCTTCCCCCTTCTCTGTCTGTCTGTCTGTCTGTCTGTCTGTCTGTCTGTCTGTCTGTCTCCTCTCTTCCCCCTTCTCTGTCTGTCTGTCTGTCTCCTCTCTTCCCCTTCTCTGTCTGTCTGTCTGTCTGTCTCTCTCCTCTCTTCCCCCTTCTCTGTCTGTCTGTCTGTCTGTCTGTCTCCTCTCTTCCCCTTCTCTGTCTGTCTGTCAGTCTGTCTGTCTGTCTATCTGTCTCCTCTCTTCCCCTTCTCTGTCTGTCTGTCTGTCTGTCTGTCTCCTCTCTTCCCCCTTCTCTGTCTGTCTGTCTGTCTCATCTCTTCCCCCTTCTCTGTCTGTCTGTCTGTCTGTCTCCTCTCTTTCCCTTCTCTGTCTGTCTGTCAGTCTGTCTGTCTCCTCTCTTCCCCTTCTCTGTCTGTCTGTCAGTCTGTCTCCTCTCTTCCCCCTTCTCTGTCTGTCTGTCAGTCTGTCTCCCTCTTCCCCCTTCTCTGTCTGTCTGTCAGTCTGTCTCCTCTCTTCCCCCTTCTCTGTCTGTCTGTCAGTCTGTCTCCTCTCTTCCCTCTTCTCCTCTCCCCAAATACAACATCTCCATGAACTATCGTTTCCATGTTTTCTCAGCCACATTTGTACAGAGACAAAGATGTCTTTTTTGTAGCCTGATATGCAAGCCTGTTTCTGTTCTTTGTGTGTGTGTGTGTGTGTGTGTGTTTGTTTGTTTGTTTGTTTGTTTGTGTGTGTGTGTGTATGTGAGTGAGTGTGTGTGTGTATGAGAGAGAGTGCGTGTGTGTGTGTGTGTGTGTGTGTGTGTGTGTGTGTGTGTGTGTGTGTGTGTGTGTGTGTGAGTGTGTGTGTGTGTGTGTGTGTGTGTGTGTGATGTGTGTGTGTGTGTGTGCGGCCTTTTGTCATGACTTACTCTATCCCTTGCCCTCTTGTTTGTTCGCTTGTCTGTCTTTTTCAATGACTGGTCTTCTTTACTCTTTCTACGTTTGTAATTCTTTTACAATTTCTTCTAATTCGTTTGTTTACTTTTATTGAACACATTTTGCCTTGATATTTGCAAGTTTATATAATAGGCATAAAACAGCAAAGGAATAGCTATAAGAGATAGAACCAGTGAGACCTAATGTCACTATCCTTGAATAATAAAGTGTTTTCAAGTTTCCCGTTTCTGTCTCCATCACCCTCCCTCCCTCCCCTACCCTCCCCCCCCTCTCTCTCTCTCAGTGCGGTAAACTGAACCCCAGACGTCTAGCCAAGTTGTGGTCTGGTCGAGTTGTTTCACAGCTTGTTAAAGTCCTTTATTGTTACGACTTTTTCTTTTCTATTTACGAGCGAGGAGACAAAGTAGTTAGTAATTTTATACCCCCACAGACAGTCAGACGGTACCTTTTAACCGTGTTGTTACAGCTGTTGTCGATACTGTTATTGTTGTTGATGGTCCTTTTTTTTTTTTTTATCTCGTTTGACTTTTTTTTTTTTTTACAAGGAGCTAATTTCGTATTATCCTCGGTGGTCGTCTGTGCATCTGTCTGTTAGCAAAACATCTGCACACGATTTTCTTAGGTGATCTGCGTGAATCCTTACCAAATTTTGGCGATCATGGCCCTCCATATGCATCTATCCCTTGTTGCCGCAAGCACATTTTCCATCCTCTCTGTCCTTAGCCACTCTGCAA
>JAPXFY010000021.1:28019848-28022348 GCA_030674185.1 Monoplex corrugatus
ACATCAGGAAGAGAGTTCTTGAATGTTACATAGAACCAATGCTGTTGTACGGTTGCGAGGCGTGGACAGTCAACAAACAAAGCCAGAACAAGATTGAGGCAGCCGAGATGTGGTTTCTAAGAAGGATGTTGAGAGTTCCATGGACAGCAAAGAAAACAAACGAGACAGTCTTGATGGAGACAGACACAAGTAGATCATTCATAAGGAAGATTAGGAAAAGGCAAGCAACATTCATAGGCTATTTTGACAAATTATAGCTAGCAGTCCGCCACGTAGGTTTTACTAAATCCATTAGTCATTATTACCTTACACCACCTACACGCATGGATTCACTGCACGCACCATTGTTTTTGTTGTTTACACTCACCTGTGTCGTAGCGCTGTCGCCGTGACCCGACTGAGTCGCTGATGAGGCCGGGTCACGGCGACAGCGCTACGACACAGGTGAGTGTAAACAACAAAGACAATGGTGCGTGCAGTGAATCCATGCGTGTAGGTGGTGTAAGGTAATAATGACTAATGCATTCATAGGCTGTTTTATGAGGAAAGGGGAATTGGAACACCTGCTCACAACGGGAAAGCTGGAGGGAAAAAGAGCACCCGATAGACCCCAGAGAGAAGATGCTAGACTTGCAGAGTGGCTGGGGACAAAGAGGGTGGAAGAGATGCTTGAGGCAGCAAGAGATAGAGACAGATGGAAGTCCATAATCGCCAACGCCATGCGGCAAGGCACCTGATGATGATGATAATGATGATTATTATTATTATGACTATGATGATGATAATGACGATGATCGATCATCATCATCATCATTATTATCATCATTATCATCACAGTCGTCGTCGTCATCATCTTCCTCTTCATCATCATCATCATCATCGTCGTCGTCGTCGTGATCATCATCATCATAACTGTTTTGTTTTCGTCGATGTCGTCATCATCACTGTGTTGTTGTTGCTAAAGTGATCGTTACTTTAAACGGTATATAGTCAGAGACATATTGTCGGACGCGCGCACTGCAAGTTGATCTGAATCATCTCTCTCTCTCTCTCTCTTCGTCCCTTCCGAACACACTTTTTATATGGATCTGCCTATCTTCCCCATCCAACCGTTCATCCCCCCCCCCCCCCACACACAAGATCAGAAAGTCGTAGCAATCATTTCCGGGTCCTCGATTCCAGAAACGAGAAAAGTTTTTGTTAAGAGTTGTAATTTTTTTTTTTTTTTTTTTTGTATGTGTGTGTGTGGAAGGTCCACTCTTTCTAGGATCGGAGATGTCGGTATTTGTGTTGTGTTCATTTCTTTTCCCTCTTTTTTTTCCCCGCCCTTTCCTCTTTCTTCTCCTGTTCTAATTTCTACTTCTCCTCCAACTTCAATTCAGTGTTCTCTTCTCCTCCTCTACTTTCTTCTCCTACTCCTCCTCAAGTGTCTTCTCCTTCTTCTTTTCTAATTTCTTTGTCATGTATTTTCTTCTCTTCTGTTTTCTTCTTCTCTTCTTTTTCACTTATTTTTTCTAGTTTCTTATACTTTTCTTCTTCTTTCGCTTTTTTCTCTCCCCTCACCCCCCCCCCCCCCCCCCCCCCCCCCCCCCCCCCCTCCACACATTTTTTCTTCTGTTCTTCATTTTTCAGATTTTTCTTTTCCTTTTTTGTTGTTTCTTTTACGTTGTTCTCTTCTTTTGCTGCTTCTTCTGCGCTGTTTTTTTTTTTTTTTTTGTCTTATTTCTTTTACTCTTTTATTTTTCCTCTTCTTCTTCTTTCTCTCTTTTCTCCTTTTTCTTCCTCTTTAATTACCATCATTTACTGTCATGATTTATAGTTATCATCAAGAGCAGTATCACTTTCCTACGGTCTTCTTCGTTTCTATTTTTTCTTCTTTTCCTCTTCATCCTCTTCGTCCATCTTTCGTCGTCATCATCATCGTCGTTGTCGTCGTCATCTGTACCATCATCATCGTATTCTTAGTTTCCATCGTTCTTCTTTTACGCATTCTTTTCTCCTTTTTATTCCTCTTTTTCTTATCCTCCTAGTCCTCCTCCTCCTCCTCATCATCGTCGTCGTCGTCGTCGTAATAGTCTTTTTCGTTTCCATTTTTTCTTCTTTTAGGCATTCTTTTCTTCTCATCCTCTTTTTCTTACCATCATCATGTTCATCCTCCTCCTCACCACCATCACCATCATCATCGTCGTCGTCGCCACCACGACCACAATGACCACCACCACGACGACTACGACGACCACCACCATCAACACCACCACCACCATCACCATCATCATCATCACCACCACCACCATCACCACCACCACCACCACCATCATCATCACCACCACCACCACCACCACCACCACCATCACCATCATCATCATCACCACCACCACCACCACCACCACCACCATCATCATTATCATCATCATAATCATCATCACAATCTCTGTGTTATCAATATGGCGCTTTAACCATTCAGACGGGAAACAAGTCTCCATCCTTTACTCACCAAGAC
>JAPXFY010000021.1:28032348-28034848 GCA_030674185.1 Monoplex corrugatus
ACCGATACGTTTTCAATAGCTTGTGTGATAGATGCTTTCAGATGAAGATGCTTTCACGTGTAATGTGTGTAAGTTTATTATCGAAGACGAAACACCATCTTAATTTAGGGTTTTCTGATAAGGGTGACCCAGGAAAAGATCATATTCCGAAAATTTATTGGAGCATACCTACAAAGGAAGATTAGGAAAAGACAGGCAGCATTTATAGGCCATTTTATGAGGAAAGGGGAATTAGAGCACCTGGTTGCAACAGGAAAGCTGGAGGGAAAGAAAGCACCAGGTAGACCCAGGGAAAAAATATTGGATGGACTTGTAGAGTGGCTGAGGACAGAGAGGATGGAAGATGTGCTTGCGGCAACAAGGGATAGATACATATGGAGGGCCATGATCGCCAAAGCCATGTAGCAAGGCACTTGATGACGATGATGATACCTACAAAGATAAAATGAAGTCACTGCTCTCAACAAGAAAGGAAGAAATAATGAAAACTTCGGCGACATTCCTGTATAAATGTCTTGAAAGGATAAAAGATATGTCGTTAGACATCTATCCGTGTAATTTACGTCTAATCGCTTGTGTATACTTTTGCTGCAAAACTGTTTGACTTGCATTGACGAGTAATGTTTTCGGACTTACAACAGACTTTTGGTTAAAAGGAAATTTTCTTTCTAAAATTACGTTTAATCTAACATACTTACCGTGGCTCACTGATGCAATAAGCGGCAGCGATTTGCCATTCCTTCCTCATAAACAATAAAGTCCGAAGGGACCATAACTCAAGACCCTGACTGTGAATGGAAGGAACCAGGAAGGCGGGGAGGACGGGAAGGACTCTGCGTGAGCCACGGTAAGTATGTTAGATTAAACGTAATTTTAGAAGGAAAATTTCCTTTTAATTACACATACTATACCGTGGCTCACTAATGCAGAATAGCGCTACCCGGAAGGAGGGCTTACCTGGTTAACGCCTGGAGGAATGAGACAAGTCAGGGCGTGCAGCAGAGATGGGGTGTTGAGCCACCACAGTGGAAGCGATACCCCTAGATCCATTGTCGCGCAGACGGTAGACATCGCGCCGGTAGGATGGAATGAACGTGCCCGGAGAACGCCAATGCGTGGCGTCCAGGACACTCAGGGGACTGGCACTGAGTAAACGCCAGTGACAAGGCCCATGCTCTAATCTCATGGGGCCTCAGGGAGAAGACAGCCGAATCTGAGCCCGGCCTGGCATACGCATCCTTGATGACTGTTCACAACCATCGAGAGGTGGATGCGTGGCTAATGGCCTTCTTATAACTTTCGTTGTAAGAGAGAAACAGGTGGACACCTTTCAGAGGGGCTATTATCTGATGAAATAAACCATCTGAATCTGAATCTGTCACAGAGCGTCCCCTGTCTATCACTCTGTTACCAAGGATTCATGCATGTTCGCACGCGTTCGCCCCGCTCGCGCGTATTACGCGCGAGCAGGCACAGATACGCGTACGCCCCGCCTACATTACTTACAGTTACATGACTTCACACAGTTTATGCTATCTCGCCTACAACCACCTCCCCTCACTCTGTCTGTCTGTCTGTCTGTCTCTGTCTCCTCTTCTTTGTCTCTCTTCTCTCTCCTCTTCTCTCTTTCTTCTTCTCTGTCTGTCTCTCTTTCTCTCTCTCCCCTTCTTTCTCTCTCCTCTTCTCTCTCTCCTCTTCTCTGTCTGTCTCCGTCTGTCTCTCTGTCTGCCTGCCTCTGTCTCTTTTTCTCTGTCTCTCTCCCTCTCGACAGGTGCGTTAGTCAATTAGGTAAACGTCGGACCTCCAACTGGAAGACCCTGGGTTCGAGTATCGTGTGGAGATTCTTCCAATGCCCCAGGTCAACATGTGTACAGACCTGCCAGCACCTGACACCTCTTCGTACGTATCATCATCATCATCATCATCATCATCATTATCATCATCATCACCATGATCATCATCACCATAATCATCATTATCATCGTCATCACCATGATCATCATCACCATGATCATCATCATCATCATCGTCACCATCATCATCATGATCATCATCATTATCATCATCACGGGCCCTACTGATAATGGCCCTCCATACGAATCTATCCCTTGTCGCTACAAGCACATCTTCCACCCTCTCTGTCCTCAGCCACCCTGCAAGTCCGTCCAGTATTTTCTCCCTGGTCTACCTGGTGCTGTCTTTCTCTCCAGCTTTCATGTTGCGACTGGGCGCTTTAGTTCTTCTTGCCTCACTTAAATGTCCTATAAATATTACTTGTTTTTTTCCCCCTAATCTTCCTCATTGATGTTCTTCCTGTGTCTGCCTCCTTCAAGACTGACCGTTTGTTTTCTTCGCTGTCCATAGAACTCTTATGCATACGTATGCAGAATATAAGATATGCACGTTAAAGAGCTTGTTAATAATGTCAGTGGCCGGCTTATGGAAACACGATAACAGCCAGCAACGGCAGATTTAAATAAAAATATGGCTTTTAGATAAT
>JAPXFY010000021.1:28042348-28057348 GCA_030674185.1 Monoplex corrugatus
TTCCATTGGACTGAGGGTAGTGTGGTGAGCTTGTTACGTGTTCAAACCCATATGTTTTTCTGAACTTTCCAAACTGGTTTGATGTGAATTGAGTTCCACAGTCAGTTGTCAGGCTTTCTGGTATTCCGTGTCTTGCCAAGTGTCTCTTCACCTCTTTGGATTCTCTTGTTTGTAACCGATCAATCTCAAAGAAATCAGAGTAGTGATCGACCGTGACCAGGTATTCATTGCCATTATGTTCAAAGATGTCACAAGCGATGTGTTGCCAGGGCAGGTCAGGGATCTCTGTACTGATAAGTGGTTCCTTCTGCTGACCACCTTAGTATGTGTTACAGGCGCTGCATGTTTTGACAAAATCTTCAATGTCCATGTTCATCCTGGGCCAGTAGACTATCTCACGTGCTCTTCTTATGCAGCTCTGAATTCCTGAGTGGCTTGCATGAAGTTTCTCAAGGATGTCTGTTCTTTCGCTTTCAGGTACAATTACTCTGTGGCTTTTGAAGACAAGTCCGTTGTGGACTGACAGTTCCTCCCTGAAAGGAAAGTATTGTTGTAACTGTAATGAAAGTTGTTGTTTCTCCTCTGGCCAGCCTTGTAGAATGACAGCTTTCAGGGTTTTCATGGTTGCATCTTCCTGAGTTGCTTGCTGCAGACTGTTCAGTCTCTCTTGGCTGATGGCTAGTTCTTGCAATGAGTCCGTTTTCTCCAGGTCTGTGAGGAAAACGGCTTCCTTGTGGGTGACTTGCTGTTCCGCTTTTCCACAGACTGCTCTGCTGAGGGTGTCAGCCAGATGCATCTCAGATCCATGTTTGTACACTACCGTATACCTGAACTTCTGAGTTCTGAGTAGCATCCTCTGAATCCTCTTAGGTGCTGAGAGCAGGCTCTTCTTGTGAATGGTCTCTAGTGGTTTGTGGTCGGTCTCCACCAGGATGTCTCTTCCATAGACGTATCTCTCAAACCTTTCCAGACCGAAGAGTATTGCCAACATCTCCTTTTCTATTTGAGCATAGCTTTTTTCTGTCTCGGTCAAGGCTCGTGATGCGTACTGAATCGGTTGACCATCCTGCATGAGACAAGCTCCAAGTCCAAACTATGAAGCATCACACTGAAGGGTGGTTGTACGCTTTCCTGAAGAGTCAAAGTAGCGAAGTACCAGTGACTCAGAGAGTATCTTCTTCACTTTCTTCAGGGCTTCTCCGTGGACATCTTCATCCCATCTGAAGTGGACGTCTTTTTTTACCAGTTTTCTGAGTGGTGCTGCTGCCTCAGACAGGTGTGGTGCAAATTTCTGAAGGTATCCGACTACACCGAGTAGTCTCTGTACAGCTGCTTTGTCTTCTGGCACTGGGAGTTGTTGGACAGCGTCCAATTTCTTTGGGTCGGCTTTCAAGCCTTCTCTTGAGAAGATGTGTCCCAAATATGATATCTCTGCTCGTTTCATCTCAACCTTCTTCTTGTTGAGTTTGATTCCAGTCTCTCGGCATCGTTGTAACAAACGGTTCAGGTTGGTATCATGAACTTGTGCTCCTGCTTCGTCGGTTGGTCCTCTGCCAAAAACAAAGATGTCATCATGAACCGCCACCACGCCTGGCAGTCCTGCCAGAGCGATGTCAATCCTCCTCTGGAATTCTTCTGGGGCTGGTGAAATTCCAAAGGGCATTCGTTTCCATCGGTATTTGCCAAAAGGCGTCTCAAATGTTGTCAGGTAGCTGCTGTCTTCGTCCAGTTCAACGTGCCAAAACCCGTTTTTCGCGTCAAGGTGTGTGAAGTATTTTGCATCTTTGAGGAGAGGCAGTACGTCATCAATGGTTGGCATGGGGTACTCGTTTCTCCTGAGGGCTTTGTTCAGTGGCTTAGGGTCGATGCACAGTCTGACTTTCCCATTGCTCTTTGTTGTTACGACCAAACTGCTTATCCACTCCGTTGGCGTGTCTACTTTAGTGACCACGTCCAGTTTTTTCAACCTCTTCAGCTCGTCCTTCACTTTCTCTTGCACTGCTATCGGCCACTTTCTGCAAGGCATCTTCACTGGAGCAATACTGGGGTCTGTTTCTAGGTGTAATTTCCCTTCTAGTTTTCCTTCTCCTTCAAAGACATCGTTGTACTTTGCGAGCATATCTTTTGCATTTTCCTCCTCTTTCTGATTCGCCGCTATCGTTGCAATGTTCTCTTCATTGATCGTCAACAATTGCATGTGCTGTACAGCTTTCAGTCCCAGTACTGGCTTACAGTCCGTTTTGGTGATCGCGAAGTTGACTTTGTATTTCCTTCTGTTCTTGGGGTTTTGCACTCGCAGCACTATCTCCCCCACAGGCTTCATTTCTGTTCCGTTGAACATCACCAGCTTCT
Source organism: Monoplex corrugatus (assembly GCA_030674185.1). Lineage (NCBI taxonomy): Eukaryota > Metazoa > Mollusca > Gastropoda > Littorinimorpha > Ranellidae > Monoplex > Monoplex corrugatus. The sequence continues at coordinate 28,044,701 of JAPXFY010000021.1, forward strand.
TCTTCGTCTCTTGCAGGTCAGACTTTCTTTCATCTCCTGTGACTTCTCTGTACAGGCTCTCAGACATCACGTTTGTTGTTGCACCTGTGTCAAGAAGAAATGTTACCGGTATCTCATTTATCAGCATTTTTGCTCTATGTTTCTCTCCTTTTTTCTGGTTTTGTCTTCGATCCCGAGAATTTCATTATCGCTTTCAGTGTCAGTCTCTTCTTCTTCGAAGTGCCGAACTCTTGTTTTCTTTTGATTTTTGTTGGATGTTCTGCAGCATGAAGCAAAGTGATTATTTCCTCCACAAGCTTTGCATTTTCTTCCAAATGCTGGACATTTCTCTTTTGCTCTTGGGTGCTTTCCACTACAATATCCGCATTTCTCTCTGTACTCTGGTTTGTTTCCTTTGCTGTACTGCTTTGCTGTCTTCTTTTCTTTGAAAACTTGGACTTTCTGCGTATCCTGCGTTTTTCTCATCATTTGGACGGTTTGATGTTGACTTGATTCATGCGCTCTGCACATATCAATACATGCAGTCAATGTCAGCTGTCGCACTTCCAGTAATTTTGATCGCAGAGTCTCGTCATGTACACCCAGTACGATTTGATCTCTAAACAGTCTGTCTTCCAGTGTACCATAGTTACAGGTCTTGATCAGTCTCCGCAGTTCTGCTATAAACTGTTCGATAGATTCTCCTGCTGCTTGATGTCTGCAGTTGAATCTGAATGCTTCGTAAGTTTCATTGGTTGAACCCACACAGTATTCTTCGAATTTCTGGAGAACAGTGTCAATGTCATTTCTTTCAGCTTCATTAGCAAATGCCAATCCTTCATAGATGTCCATAGCATCCAGTCCGATGCAAGAAAGAAAAACTGCTGTTCTGTATGTTGAGTCATCTTCTTCTGTGTTGTCACAATTTCATAGCTGTCCCAAAAGCCTCTTGAATTTCCTCCAGCTGCTCTGCAGGTTTCCTCCATTCACATCAAGTTTAGGAGGCAAGGGAATCTTGGCATGTCGTCGACTGGCTCTTCTCTCTTCTTGTTCATCTTCCATGGTTGAACTTTAGTCTTCAATATTCTGGATTTTCGTTAGAGTTCGTAATCACGATTCTGACACCATCTTTCGTTCTTTCTAAGCCAACTCGGAAGACAGGGCAATGCTTCTTCGTCTTTACTCGTCCCTGTCTGATTTTCAACTGACTATATATACATTTCACAGTGAACAGCAATCAGTTATCATTTATACGAATATCATGCCGTGCTGTTATCCGCACGCTGTTTACTGTCAACACACGTCACAGTGTGTGTGCGTGCGTGTGCGTGTTTGTGTGTGTATTTGTGTGTGTGTGTGTGTTGAGTGTAGGAGTGTGTGTGTGTGTGTGTTCGTGCGTGTGTGTGTGTGTGTGTGAGAGAGAGAGAGAGAGAGAGAGAGAGAATGAGTGAGTGAGTGAGTGAGTGTGTGTTTGTATATTTGTGTGCGTGTGTGTATGTGTGTGTATGAGTGCTTGTGTATGTGTGTGTGTGTGTGTGTGTGTGTGTGTGTGTGTGTGTGTGTGTGTGTGTGTGTGTGTGTGTGTGTGTGTGTCTCTCTCTCTCGCTCTGTACGTCTGTCTGTTTCTCCTCAAACTCTTTTTTTTTTCTTTTTTTTTAGCTCTTTGTTTTCGTGTCTGTCTGTCTGTTTTTCTGTCTCTCCCTGTCTCTCTCTTTCTTTCTCTCTCTCTTTCATCTTCTTTCCACTCTTATTGCCTGTTGTCCCTCCCATGGGGATATCTAGGTGTGTTTCAGTAGAAGCACCCCCCACCTTCTGGAAATTCTGTGCTACCAATTTTCTCTTTTCTGCCGTTCTCTTTGTTCCTTGCATGTTCCTTTGCTTACTGTCATCTCTTGCTTTCTCATTTCCTGCTACCTAGGCCTAATGCATTCACCTTCATGTTTCCATAAAACCTTGCATACTTTTTGTCTATTAGGGCTGAACATTGAGTATATATATATGTGTGACCTTCCACAACCAAATCAGTCTTAACTCGCAGTCAGTCGAACAGCACTAGGGACTGAAAAGGTGACTGAGGGTCTATCTGGGGTGTTTGGACTTTTTCTCAAAATTGATTTCTGTAGACTGTCATCTGTCCCCTACAGAATTTTTTTTCTTGAAAAAATATTATCAATCAATTTATAATGGTATTTTAATGCGCTGGTTGCAGCAGAAAGAACGCAATTTCCTACCAAAAGTACCTATTTTTGTCTCTTGTTATGAACTGTAACATGTACAGGACCCCCACATGTGATAACTGACGGAAAGCTCTTTGGTGTACCTTTCAGATAATGACAGCTAAAATTAAAAACAAACTGGGTCAAAGCCACCAAATAAAGACATTTAAGGAAAATGTATAGGAGAGCACACAAAAACTTTAGAAGCCTTTTCTCAAAATGGCCGCCATACAACTTAATGACTTTAAACATACATAACTTCTCCATTTTTTTTTTTTTAGTACAAGCTTTATTCAAGTACCAAAATAATCACCAGAATGTACACTTTCCAGTGATATGTATATCTCAAAATGCCCAAAATGCTAGTTAAGACTGATTTCGTGCTGGCAGGTCACATATGTTAAATGCGTTTTTACATCTAAGAAAATGTGAATTGCGTAATGGCAATTTTAGGTACTTAAGGTCAGTTTTCATGAATGTTTTAATGTATTTAGTTTTCCTTATGCATTTGTGTTCAGGTGGGTTTTTTTCTCAGTCATCCAGGTGATAAGCTGGGCGGAATGGTCAATGCCAATGCCAGGAGTATGTTCTTAGAATATTTATATTTGCGTGATTGCAGTGGCATGTATACTTCATTTTCTTTACCAGGTTTTCTTTTCTCAAGGTCATCGGTGTCTTTAAATGTGTGTTTTGTTTGAGATGTTCAGAACACTGGTATAGCTCTGAGCAATGGAACTATCATCACCATCATCATCACCATCATCACCACCATCATCATCATCATCGCCATCATCACCATCGCCATCATCATCATCATCATCATCATCATCATCATCATCATCACCATCACCATCACCACCACCACCATCATCATCATCATCACCATCACCACCACCGCCGTCGCCACCACCACCACCACCACATCATCATCATCATCATCATCATCATCATCATCATCAACAACACCACCACCACCACCATAATCGCACCAATAATAATACTTTTACTTCTAATGTCTTGTACTTATCTCTCGACTTTATCAGACCTAACTGCCCCATTTGAAGAAGAAAAAAATCCTAAAAAGAGATGTATTAATTTAACTTTCAAATGAAACACTTTTACATTTTCTTAATTCCAAAACGGTGTGTTGACTACTGATCTATATGTATGTGTGGTTAGGTATGGTTAGTTTTACATCTACTACTGATCTATATGTATGTGTGGTTAGGTATGGTTAGTTTTACATCTACTACTGATCTATATGTATGTGTGGTTAGGTATGGTTAGTTTTACATCTACTACTGATCTATATGTATGTGTGGTTAGGTATGGTTAGTTTTACATCTACTACTGATCTATATGTATGTGTGGTTAGGTATGGTTAGTTTTACATCTACTACTGATCTATATGTATGTGTGTGGTTAGGTATGGTTAGTTTTACATCTACTACTGATCTATATGTATGTGTGTGGTTAGGTATGGTTAGTTTTACATCTACTACTGATCTATATGTATGTGTGGTTAGGTATGGTTAGTTTTACATCTACTACTGATCTATATGTATGTGTGTGGTTAGGTATGGTTAGTTTTACATCTACTACTGATCTATATGTATGTGTGTGGTTAGGTATGGTTAGTTTTACATCTACTACTGATCTATATGTATGTGTGGTTAGGTATGGTTAGTTTTACATCTACTACTGATCTATATGTATGTGTGGTTAGGTATGGTTAGTTTTACATCTACTACTGATCTATATGTATGTGTGGTTAGGTATGATTAGTTTTACATCTACTACTGATCTATATGTATGTGTGGTTAGGTATGGTTAGTTTTACATCTACTACTGATCTATATGTATGTGTGGTTAGGTATGATTAGTTTTACATCTACTACTGATCTATATGTATGTGTGTGGTTAGGTATGGTTAGTTTTACATCTACTACTGATCTATATGTATGTGTGGTTAGGTATGGTTAGTTTTACATCTACTACTGATCTATATGTATGTGTGGTTAGGTATGGTTAGTTTTACATCTACTACTGATCTATATGTATGTGTGGTTAGGTATGGTTAGTTTTTACATCTACTACTGATCTATATGTATGTGTGTGGTTAGGTATGGTTAGTTTTACATCTACTACTGATCTATATGTATGTGTGGTTAGGTATGGTTAGTTTTTACATCTACTACTGATCTATATGTATGTGTGGTTAGGTATGGTTAGTTTTTACATCTACTACTGATCTATATGTATGTGTGGTTAGGTATGGTTAGTTTTTACATCTACTACTGATCTATATGTATGTGTGGTTAGGTATGGTTAGTTTTACATCTACTACTGATCTATATGTATGTGTGGTTAGGTATGGTTAGTTTTACATCTACTACTGATCTATATGTATGTGTGGTTAGGTATGGTTAGTTTTACATCTACTACTGATCTATATGTATGTGTGGTTAGGTATGGTTAGTTTTACATCTATTTATGCACATGCAGTGATGTGGGTGTATTCTGATGTGTGCGTTACTAAATACGTTCTAATGAATGTTTGTACGGATACATATCTGTGCTCCTTCACGTATCACACTCTGTGTCTTGTTAACTGTGTCATATTGCACAGAGCTCAAACCAGTTTGGAGAACAGAGATGCACAAAAAATGATTTAGCGTTATTGTTATCATTATTGTTATTATGAACTTTTCCCCTTTCGTATCTATTTTTATTATTATCATTTTCATTATCATTGCGTGTAGCCACATTAGAACTAAAACCATAACAAAGCACACACAATACCACGTTGACCCAAGGGATGGAAAGTTGGAAAAAAATAAGTACACATATCAAAGCATTCGCGCAGATGATCTATGGATATACCCCTGGCGTTGACCACTCCGCCCAATTTATCACTAGAAGCTCAAAAAAGAAAGCAACAAGTGAACCAGAACATATATAAAACAGGCCTAAATTATATAAAAATTGCTTCGGCAGATCACAGTCCGTTAGAGCTAAAAATGCAGTTGATACATGTACCCAATAATCAAACTTCACAGAAAACATTGAAGCGGCACAGAACACATACAGGTGAATATACCAGAAAGGCAGAAAATGATAGGAGATGACGAAAAGCAAAAGAACAAGGCACAGACAAAGAGAGTGAGAGAAAAGAGGAAATTTCTAGCACAGAATTTCCAGAGGGGGGTGTATGGTTCATACTTAATTAAAGAGCCCATGGCATCCTCAAGGAAGATATTTCTTTTAACAGTAAATACCAATGAATAAAGCGAATAAAGAAAGAAACAAACAAACGAATATGTAAATAAATGAATAATGGTAATCAATAAATAAATGAGTGAAAGAAAGAAAAAAATTCAAATAAACAATACATAAAGACATAAACTCCCTTCTCCCCCCCCCCCCCCCCCCCAAAAAAAATCGTTGGCGAATTGAAAACTTTGATGATAAAGGAAACACTAAAACCTTTTAGTAAAAAGACAATATCACAATCAGCCTTTAAAACAACATGGTTTCAGGAGATTATACACTTAAGCCCCATGGGACTAATGTGGACAACAGACATGACCTTGGTCAATCAGATCAGACAGGATTTTCAAAAAGTTCAAAGTTCAGACTTTCTTTCTGTAATCTCTATGGAATTGGGAACACACCCACACACCCTACAAACGCACACACGCACGCATCAGACACACAGGCGCGCACACACGCCCCCCCCCCCACACACACGCAAGCAAGCACACACACACTCACACATATACACACACGCGCACGCGTGCACACACAGAGAGACAGAAAAGAGAGAGAGAGAAAGGAGAGAGAGAGAGAGAGAGAGAGAAAGGGAGAGAGAGAGAGAGAGAAAGGGAGAGACAGAGAGACAGAGAGAGGGAGGGAGAGAGAGAGAAAGAGAGAGACACAGACAGACAGACACACACACACACACACACACACACACACACACACACACACACACACACACACGCGCGAAAAACACACACATACACCCCACATTCATTCATATACAAGCGCACACACACGCAAACGCACGCACATACACACACACGCACACACACACACATCTAGTACACATACACAAGCATAAATACACGCACATACGCACCCACACAAGCTTACACATACTTATATAAACACACCCACACACAGACATATTGACAAACGCACCGATGGATAGATTAATAGACACGAACAGACATTTATGCAGACACAGACAAAGGGCTAGGCTTTAGACATACATACATACATACATACATATAATACATTTATATATATGCATACACACACACACACACATACACAGAGACAGAGAGAGAGAGAGAGAAGTAGATAAATACCAAGACAGACACAAATAGACAGACAGACAGACAGACAGACGGACAAACACAGAATGATAAATAAACAAATATAGAAACATTTGAATACACTCGTACACAAATACATGAACAGACAGATTGACTGACAAACAGACAGGAAAGACACACATACATACAGACATACACAGAGAGACAAAACCGACAGACAGATAGACATACTGACAGACAGAAAGATATACAGATAAGCAGATGTTCCGACTTAAAAAGAACGAAAAAAAAAAAAGAAGAGCCAAACTCTAGTTTAGATACGACGTTCAAAAAGTTCAGGATATAATCTCAATACACATATGCCTAAATCAAAGAAAGTGATGTGGCTCACACATTCAGATAATTGTTTTCTTCAATACATCAACTTACGCGCAGAAAACAATATGACGGGAAAGACAGTTCTTGTGGATTTTATTTCAGTCGATTGTTACGGAATTAACAGTTAATATGAAATGAAATTATGTTTGTGTGATAAACACATGGGGTGCAGAAATCCACACCATCTATTCACGGACCCATTCCTACATAAAACGAAACACAAGAAAAAGTGTTTGTTAGCGATGAGTTGATTACTTCAAATTGCACATATCATGTGGCAATAAACAATATTTACAACATCTGGCAAGATATTTCTGGAAAGGTCACGAAAATATACATTGTGAACTGGCAATAATTAGATGAAAAAGAAAAGAAAAAGTTTTTTATACAATCTGATGTTTACACTCGCACACACGTACACACACACACACACACACACACACACACACACACACACACACACACACACACACACACACACACACACACACAACAGACGGACAGACAGACACCAGGCGGACAGACAGACAGACACCAGACGGACAGACAGACAGACACACACACACACACACACACACCACACAATCGTTATAAAAAAATTAGCGGCTGAACAATCTCTGTTGAGTACGGATGTGTGTGTTTGCGTGTGTGTGTGTGTGTGTGTGTGTGTGTGTGTGTGTGTGTGTGTGTGTGTGGTGTGTGTTTGGTGTGTGTGTGTGTGTGTGTGTGTGTGTTGTGTGTTGTGTGTTGGTGTGTGTATTTGTTCAGTGTTTGGTTGTGTGTGTTTGATGTGTGTGTGTGTGTGTGTGTGTGTGTGTGTGTGTGTGTGTGTGTGTGTGTGTGTATGTGTTTCAGTGTTTGATTGTGTGTGTGTGTGTGTGTGTGTGTGTGTGTTGTGTGTGTGTTGGTGTGTGTGTGTGTTGTTGTGTGTGTTTGAGTGTGTGTTGTGTTAGTGTTGTTGTGTGTGTGTGTGTGTTTCGTGTTTGATTGTGTGTGTGTGTGTGTGTGTGTGTGTGTGTGTGTGTGTGTGTGTGTGTGTGTGAATGTGTGTGTGTATGTGTGTTGATTGTTCTGTATGTGTGACTGCTACATGTGTGACGTGTGCGCGCACTCGTAGACGCGTAAATATGTACTGTACTGTTCATGGACAAATTCTGTTTACTAAGAGTTGTTTTCTTTTTTTCTTTTTTTTGTCTTCTTGGATCTACATCCGTACCCAGTCCGGTTCACTCGTGCAGCTCCATACTCTCTGACCCCCAACATGTTTTTTGTTTGTCAGTTTTATATTTCTATCACATTTTCATTCTGGTACTCTTCGCTCTTCTACTGATACTCAGCTGTTCAAAATCCATCGATACAGACGTAAGACTCACGCTTTTTCGATCTTCTGTCCATTTTTGGACATTTTCTGTAGAATAATCTGCCCTGTAATGTGAGAAATTTGCCTAACCATTCCTCTTTTAGGACCTAACACAAAAGCCGATCTTTTCCACGAATCCTTTTGTATAAAATTAACTTGTTATACTCATCATATCCTATCCGGTTTTAGCGCGTCCTCGTCCTGGCTTTAATCTCCTTGGCAATGCGGACCCTGGCAGTCATTTTCTTTTCGTAAGCATGGAACCATGTTGCTATTTTGGTGTTTCTAAGTTTGACTTTGGGTTTAATTTTGGTCGCAGTAGCTGGCTGACGGTCGGTGTAACCTGCGTCGCATGAAAGCCCCTACCGGACGAAGGTGCTCCACAGGAACACCTATTGACGTCGTTAACTTTCTTCTTCCTCTTTCTTTTGTCCATGGTTTTCCTGGGGAAAACTACGATGGTGGTTTCCCGTTGCCTTCCATCGGTTGTTTTTTTCAGGTTTAATTCCCTTAGCCTTACTCTCTCCCGAGATGTCCACAATGCAGTGGAGCTATTTACCCATAGCTTGGGGATCTGATTCGTGGGCACCAGGGCGTATCCATACGCCGGTGGGCCTGCATGCCTCACGTCTGGGGGCCAGACCTCCTCCGAGTCCTACGAGATTCAGCCTGAGTCCGTGAGGTGCTCAGTTACCGCCTGTCGCCATGAGGAGGCACAGCGTAGGGCTTGCTGATGGAGAGGCTATGTACTGACAGGAAGAGACTTACGCCATCTGCTCTTCTTTTTGCACAGCAGTGCTAGCCAGCGGTGCAGGCTGAAGCCGACACACTAGACGCATCACATCTGCCAATATGCACATCGGAAATAGCTGGCAGAATCGGCCAAGCCAAAACAGCATTCAAGAAGATGACAAGAATTCTTACCAACAAATGTCCATCAATTAACATCAGAAAGAGAGTCCTTGAATGTTATATAAAACCAATACTGTTGAACGGATGCGTGGCGTGGACAGTCAGCAAGCAAAGCCAGAGCAAGATTGAGGCAGCCGAGATGTGGTTTCTCAGTAGAATGTTGAGAGTTCCATGGACAGCAAAAGAAAACAAACGAGACAGTCTTGATGGAGGCAGACACAAGTAGATCACTCATAAGGAAGATTAGGAAAAGACAAGCAACATTTACAGGCCATTTTATGAGGAAGAGGGATTTGGAGCACCTGGTCACAATGGGAAAGCTGGAGGGAAAGAGAGCACCAGGTAGACCCAGGGAGAGAATGCTGGACGGACTTGCAGAGTGGCTGGGGATGAGGAGGGTGGGGGAAATGCTGGGGGCAACGAGAGATAGAGATGGTTGGAAGTCCATGGTCGCCAACGCCCTGCGGCAGGGCACCTGATGATGATGATGAAGCATGGACCTCGCGAGATTGCTTCCCTAGAGTAGAAAACAATACCTTGATACACTTGCTTTCATAACTCTTTCTTTGACCTTTCACTTTGTTGTCTGTTTGCTGTTTAGATGATGTTTGTACACGTTGGTCAGAGCTAATTCTCCACTACAGTATGACAGTAAGACTGTACGACCTGCGCCTGTCTCCGCTGCCTTGTGGGTTATACCCCTTGGGTGGGGAAAGGCTATGGGAGTAAACCCAGACAGAAAATCCCGCAGCCGCATACTGCATAAAGGGCATTGCCACAGAGCGCTGCTTGTGAATTCTGGCCATATGCTGCGATTTGCCATCTACTGTTCAGCCGTCTGTGTCTCCTATGAGAACAGCTGTCTTACCTCAGTTTGCCCTGGACTTGTGGAGGCAGGTGGAGAGAGTTGCCGAGGCTCTGCGCAAACAACAGCAACTTAAATATGTACATTACACCTAGCGCCATCCCCTCTCACAAATATGAGAAAATGAAAGACGAAGCAGCCAAGTGCAAAAGCGTGCAGCAATAAAGGCCAGAACCAAATCTGCAGAGCGTTCCATTGAGTGTCCAGTATGCGGCCGCCTTTGTGCATCAGACTCTGGCCTGAGATCCCACATGAGGATACACAAATAAAGTGCTGGGTTGGGCTTTATCGACCACGACAGTCGACCATATATATATGTGCTTACAAAACAGATGACGATCGTTGAATTCACTCTCAGTGACAACTCGTCAGACTTGTTGCCTGGGAAAACAAGAGGAGAGGGACATCACCACATATGCTGAGCGAGCCACCTAAACCTAAAGTAGCAGAACTCGACAGAGTGTAGATACATATACATATACATATACATATACATATACATATACATATACATATACATATACATAAGAAATGGATAGAAAGCAAAAGAGGAAGAAAGAAACAAAGAGAGTGACAGAAAAGAGGACAATTCTAGCACAGAATTTCCAGAAGTGGAATACTATTTGTGCTGAAAGAGCCCCCGGCATCCCTACGGGGGGAAGGGGGATACTGGCTACTGCAATGCCTTTGACTAAGAAGTTCCATAGCTGCCGACAGGCACGGGAAAAAACAACACCCACATTCCTCGCCAGACATGGCCGAACAATTAAGACGGCGAGCGAAAGAGGAAGTCGTTGTTATTATGTCTCTAACGACTTTTTAGTCTCTCGCCTTTAAAGACGACGCCAAAACATTATCATTATATCTCTAACGACTTTCAGTCTATCGCCTTTAAAGACTACGGCAAAACATTATCATTATATCTCTAACGACTTTCAGTCTATCGCCTTAAAGACTACGGCAAAACGGTCAGCACAAAGAAAGAAATGGACGAATGAAAAATAAAGGTCGCAGCAGTCCGCACAATACCGCCAAAGAACGCGGACTTATACCAATAATTGTAAAGGTCAAGGTAATAGTAAGCGGAGAAAGAACAGCGACTTTAAGCGGAGCTGCTTTTAACGCCGTTCTTAATGTGACATTTCTAGCAACAACAACAAACGGTTGGCGGAGGGAGGAAGGTGAAAACTGGACGTTGGGGAAAGGAAGGATCCTTTGGCAAAAGTTTTGTGACTGTGATGACTTTGCTCCAACACTGTGGGCAAGGCCACTATCAACTTGGTAAGTGGGGTTATTGTTGTTTAAACCCTTTGATTCCCGCACCTTATCTACCAACTGCAAAAAAACTTAACCCTTTGATTCCCTCACCCTCTCCACCAGATTCCTGCAGTAAGCTGGTGGATAGGGTGAGGGAGTGAAAAGGTTAAGTTTTTGCTTTTCTAGCATGAATGGCAATACTGGATGCTGTGTGCAGGGTAAGGGAGTCAAAGGGTTAAGTTTTTGCTTTGCTAACATGAATGGCAATGCAGGATGCTGGTGTACAGGGTGTGGGAGTCAATGGGTTAAAGCCCAGCCGGCTGCGTAGAGCCATATCAGGGATAAAGTAATTGGAAAGACCATCACCAATCCAATGGGTTGTAGGTGGCCTATGGTGAAAGGCCTTCACGTAATGGGATTTAGTTGCGAAATCAGGCCGGTTTGCTTGGACCTGGCCAGCTCATGGGTTTATGTGCAGGCTTAAGGCGTGTGCCGGGATCATTCAGGATCTTCTCCATCACACAGCACCTGTAAAGATAGTGCATATGGAATTCACTCCGAGCCCGGAGACGTCATCTTGAGAAACTGAAGCTGAAACTGAAACTTGGACGAATAAGCTGTCGAAAAAATGACTGGCGAGTTCTCTTTTTCAATCAGGACGGTGGAATTTGGCAAGGCTATATACCTAGAAAGTCCCCCCCCCCCTTTTTTTTTTCTTATTTATTCTTTTTAGGATCATCGCACTCAGGGAGGTTACCTTTGTGCTCACCTTTATTTTGCGTCCCACTTTCTACGCCACCTTAATGGCCACAGAAGCTGGTACAATGCAATGAAGATGGTGTCGATGAGGATGATAATCATGATGTTGTGGAGTTCCATCTAGGATTGAGACTGCATGACAGGGCTGTACTCTGCGCTTACAATCATAACATATTCTGGCGTCAACCAGGCCCGAGAGATACAGACACCTGTGGTGTTGGTCAGAAGATTTGAGCAACACCCTCAATGAGGCATCCGTGAAGTGGATGAGACTCGACTGTGTGGTCCCAGTCTTCCCAATGAGCCCATAACACGCTTAACTTTGGGTAGGGGCCGGTCAGAGCCGAAAAACCCCGCAATAACTTTTTGAAGGGACTGATGGGGAATCGAACCCACAACCTTCCAGTCGGCAGCCCGTTGTAGAAAGTAACTTTTATGCCCCGTGACGAAGCCACAAAGCGCATAAAAAATTGTCTGGAAAAAAACACACACCCAATATTCACAAGGCAGATCTTTCGGCCGTGACCCAAGAGCAAATCCAAAACAAATGCGACTGCCCGCGTTCAAGCAAACAGGAACCAG
>JAPXFY010000021.1:28062348-28064848 GCA_030674185.1 Monoplex corrugatus
GCTTGCTAGCTTCCTTGCTTGCTAAGTATCTATGCGGCTATCTTTCTCCATCTCAAATTTCTTCTGTTTTTTCTGATTTTTGTCTTGATTTGTCCTTGTTCGCTAACTATCCATGCAGCTATTTCCCCCTTCTCAGATTTCTGCTGTTTTTTTAATTTTTGTTTGGTTTACATTGTTTTTCAATACTAAGAAGAGTGAATGCAGGTCGCTGGTCTTCGACCCCAAAGAGAGGGCCAGCAAGGTTGCCTGTCTACCCCTCCCCCTCCTCAAAAAAAAAATCAACAAATAACAACAAAAACCAAACAGACAAAATAGCAGCAGTCAAAAAAGAAAAGGGTGGGGGGGGGGGGGGTGGAGGAAAAGAAAAGCCAGAACAGAGAGAGAGAGAGAGAGAGAGATGGATCTTTTACTCAACAAAAACCAACCATCTAGTCTGTACCAAAACAAACGGAACAGAAACAATTGCAGCTGACAATGCTGCGAAAAACTTGGGCAGATGGAAAGATTAAAAAAAAAGAAAAAAAAAAAAGGGGGGGGGGGAGGGGGTCCTAAATGACCTTCACAGAATCCTTTGCCAGCCATCAGGATTCTGCAGTTCAGAATTTTTGTTTAAGAAGGATGCATCGTACTCAGACAATTTTACATGCTCTCCACCCAAATCTGCCAGCAATTGTGTGGCAGACTCCCCGAGCCTGCGCAAAACCCTGTGTGTTCGCAAAGTCTTGAAACAGGAAAGGGGGAGGGGAGGAGAAGGCCCCATGAATCACTAAGCTCACACAACATTAAGACGGGCAGTATACAGACCAGTATGGTTATTTTTCGAGCTGGGATTGAACTCTAAATATCAGATCTTGAGTCTTTCAAAAGAACTGACCATCCAATTCATATAGGCCAGACAATCCCTGTATGCCGCTAAAGCAGGTGGTCATCATTTAAGGAAAAAAGTTGATGTCTGACCACCACAACACCACCATCACTGCTAATATAACTGTCCATGGACGGAATCGAAAAACTGTTCAACAATTCAATTACCGGGGATCTATCGTTACCAGTGAGGGATCCAAGCCAGACATCTTCTCGAAGGTGACAAGACAGCGTCAGCGCTGTGTAGACTGAACACTGTGTGGAACGACAAAAACATCTCTATAAAACACAAGACCGGGCACTTACATGCACTGGCATATCCATCCTTCAGTATGCATACCGAAACATGGACCTTCACGGTGGATTTCAATAGGGACATGCAAGGCATAAAAATGAGGTGATACTGAAAGATATAAATCATCAGATAAACTTGTAACATCACCAATGAATGAGCGCGCCCAATCATCAATCGATGCATTAGACCATACGAGAATCTGCTGACAAAAGTTGAAAGAACTACAATGGTATGGCCATCATATCAAATCATAGCAAACAAGAGCCAATGGCTTTAATAGAACGGTCCTCCAGGGAACTGGTGAGGGAGGGAGACGGAAGGGAAGACAAACAAACAAACAAACAAACATCTAAACAATTAAACGAAGAAAGAAAGAAAGAAACAAACAAACAAAAGAAAAAAGACGGACTGACAGCATTGCAGAATGGACAGAGAAGCTACATCTGGAGACCAAGAGGCCTTGGCATACAACCGACTTAACTAAAGTGATCTGGTAAATAGTTCTTCAATGCGGCCCTGTCGGCTGTGTGCCAAGGATTCTTTTAAAGCAAGGTTATACCCACATCGTTCCTTTAATAACTGGCCTGAAGAAACGGACAGTGACGAAGACTGACAATGAAGTCACCCCATTTATGCCAAACAGTAAGGATAACCAAACCCAACATCATAATCAGACCGCCATCATCATCATCATGTGCCCTGCCGCATGGCGTTGGCGATCATGGCCCTACATGTTATACAGGGGGGGGGGGGGAGGTGCAAAAGTAGGTATACAGTTATGAAAAAAGGAAACACGTACAATACTCATTGCATTATTATACAAACAAATGAATATTGCATATACATGAAATAACAAGCACAGCCTTAATCCCTCAGATACTCAAACTGCTTGCCGTCGGTATTCACACACTCCTCTTTTAATCGAGAGCGAAATTAAGCATTATGATAATGATGTGATACTTACTGTATACCTACTTTTGCACCCCCCTGTATAATCAGACCAGCATATGAAAAACCGCAAAAATCAGAGACAATTTTCACAATGTTGCAGTCACGCAATGATCAAGCAGTCTGCCCTCACTCCCACAGCGAATTAAGTGTAGACAACGCCGTGCTTGTTCTCCACATTTTATGTTCTCACGGGACTTGCTGGACAAGGTGTTTCCATCAAGATGTACTTGTCTTGGGTTAGACAGATCCCCTTTGAATACTGATGACGACAGCCACGTTTTTACAGCAGCGGCAAAGTTATGTTTCGCTGACATCCAAAATGGTCGGAGAATGTACAATACTTATTGTCTTTCTTTTTGTTTTTTAAATGTGTTTTAATTTCCGAGTAAA
>JAPXFY010000021.1:28074848-28079848 GCA_030674185.1 Monoplex corrugatus
TCCTTGATAAAGTACAGCGAAACAGCCCGAGCACACAAAATAACGAGAAAACATACACGTTAATAATATTGGTGATACAAATGTAATGGCTGGTGGGGAGGGAGGGGAGAGAAGGACACATAACGACAGAGAGAAACCTCGGAGAAAAAACAGGAAGGAATGAAGCAAAGAAAGAAAGATACAAACAAACAAAAATATACATTGGAATGAATGAATGAATGAAGGAAGGAAGGAAGGAAGGAAGGAAGGAAACAAAAAAACAAAAAACAAAAAAAAGAATAAACTTTGACAGTATCACCTATGTACTTGATGTTTCAGTTAACAGATGAGCGAACGAAAGGAAAGAAAACCAACAACAAGAAAACCAGCCAATGAGAAAACCCAAGATCAATTCATCCTCTGTCTGTCTGTCTGTGTCTGTCTGTCTGTCTGTCTGTCTCCCTCTCTCTCTGTGTAGACAAAACTTTGAATCTGAATGACGCTGGTCAGTGTTTATGTTTCTCTTCTATTTCTCGTCCTCTTCGTTCTCATGATCAAATACAATATCTCTAAAACGGTGTATTTGCATATATGTGTGTGTGTGAGAGAGAGGGAGGAGGACAGAGGGGTAGAGATGGGGGAAGAAAAATAGAGGGGGAGAGAGGGTGGAAGAAAAAGAGAGGGAAAGAGAGAGAGAGAGAGAGAAAGGGAGAGGGTGAGAAAGAGAGAAAGAAAGAGAGAGAGAGAGAGAGAGAGAAAGAAAGAAAGAGAGAGAGAGAGAGTGAGAAGGAGAGAGAGAGGGCAGCTGTTTGTTCACAATATCTGGACGTTCTTTATATTTCCTCTTTTTTGTCTTTTAAGTTATGAGATCCCATCATTTTAATCCTATCATTATATTTTCTTGTGAGTTGTTTTCCCTTGTTTCGTTTTTCGGTTTTTGTCCCGTTTATCAACAGCAGCTTGTTAAGGACGCTAGCCAGAAGCTTTTTGGCTTAAACATCAACTTTGCCTCTCCAACCAGGGTCGGGAAAAAAGGGGCAGCACTTGGAGAAGACACAGAGTGGCTTCCCTTGTCCACCATTAGCGATGTCCACAGCACTTAGGATCACTGCTAACTGCAGCACACCCCTGGCACCTTGTGGGCTAACTAGCTGGCTTGCTAGCTTCCTTGCTTGCTAAGTATCTTTGCGGCTATCTTTTGCTATCTCAAATTTCTGCTGTATTTTCTGATTTTTGTTTTGCTTTGTCCTTGTTTGCTAACTATCCATGCAGCTATTTTCACCTCCTCAGATTTCTGCTGTTTTTGTGATTTTTGTTTCGTTTTAAAGTGTTTTTCAATACTAAGAAGGTTAAATGCAGGTTGCTGGTCCTTGACTCCAAACAGAGGGATACAGGGTTGCCTGTCTTAAACACCCCCCCCCCCCCAAAGAAAAAACAAAATAAAACAAAAACAAAAACAACCACCACCACCACCACCACCCAAAAAAGACAAAAAAGCAGCAGTGAAAAAAGGAAAGAGGGGAGGTGAAGAAAAGAAGACAGAACAGAGAGACAGGGGGATATATATATATATATATATATATATATATATATAGAGAGAGAGAGAGAGAGAGAGAGAGAGAGAACTCAGAACTCAGAACTCAGAAAATGTTTATTGTACATCGGCCTTAGGCCACAATACATGCATGGGAAAGGGGAGGGGAGGAGATCAGGTTTTCTTATTCATTCATACAAGTTATACTACCAAACTGCAGTGAACTCTGTCACATTGTCCCCTTCTATCGTTTACCGTCACATAAGCTGGGATACATTCATCTTTGCATTTACAGTGGTCCTTTCATTTGTATTCTAGTCCATATTCCTTAACTGGCCAGCTAAGAATATTTGTCATTAACCGCATCTATATCATTCATCCAACTGTCAATTTTACAATAACTGGCTATCAGACAAACAAACCATTCAATTAGTGCACAGATCTGACGTTTCTTGTACCCTTCAGTGATCATACACTTGATCAATATATTCAACCACAGCTACTTGACATAAACAATCAATCCATCAATCGATCAACCAACCAACCAATCAATCAATCAGTCAACCAATCAATTAACCAATCAATCAACTGATTTACCAGTTGATCAATCAAATAATCCGCCATTCAGCCCGTGAATCAACTGACAAATCAACTTTCAATTGACTGGATCAGATGCAAAGAGAGACAGAGACAGAAAGAGACAGAGACAGAGACAAACAGACAGACAGACAGAGAGACAGAGAGAGACAAACAGACAGACAGACAGACAGACAGAGAGAGACAGACAGAGAGAGACAGACAGACAGACAGGCAGACAGACAGACAGACAGAGACAGAGAAACAGAGAAGACAGAGAGAGCGAGAGGGAGAGAGAGAAAGAGAGAGAGAGACAGACAGACAGACAGAGACAGAGACAGACAGACACACGGACAGACAGACAGACAGACAGGCGGACAGACAGGCAAGAAAACAGGAACTGCTATAACAGAGAATAAAAGAGAAAGCAACATGTTTATACATTCCCCACATTCGTTTCATCTGACTCACTGAACAAGCCATTCCTATCAAGATGAACTAGTCTGGGTTAGATAGACCCTTCCCCATGAATAACAGATGAACCCGATTTTCTTTTTTTATTTTTTTTTTTATTTTTGCTTTCTTTTTTTTTTGTCTTTTTTTTTTTTTTTGTCTTTCTCTCTCTCTTTCTGCAAGCGCTAAAGTTATGTTTCGTTTCCGCCGACTCCCAAAATCGTCACAGAATGCTCTCCCTTATCGATTGTCTTTCTTGATTTATTCTCCAATACCTTTCTTTCTCCTTCCATTTTTTTTTTTTCGCGCTGCCTCCGTCCTTATCTCTGTTTATCTATCTCTCTGTCTGCATGCTTGTTCTCTCTCTCTCTCTCTCTCTCTCTCTCTCTCTCTTTCTCTCAAACCCCATTCTCTCTCCCTCTCTCTCCCCCTCTCTCCCTCTCTCTCCCTCTCTCTCCCTCCCTCTCCCTCTCTCTGCCTCTCTCTGTGTCTCTCTTCCATGTACACTTTTATTCAGTTATGGTGATTTTTTTCTTCTGTTTTACTGTATTTTTTTCTTTTAAATTCAGATCTTTTACAATATGTTGGTTGCTTCTTTTCTTTTGGTTTAATGTCAGTAGATCTGAAACAGTAGATTTGCATGTACGTTGGCTGGTGGGCTACTATCTATGAAGATGGAAAATAATTATCCATATTCTCTCTCTCCTCTCTCTCTCTCTCTCTCTCTCTCTCTCTCTCTCCTCTCTCCTCTCTCTCTCTCTCTCTCCTCTCTCTCTCTCTCTCTCTCTCTCTCTCTCTCTCTCTCTCTCTCCCTTCACGTTTATGTAGTCATGATCAAGTCTTTCTTATTGTTTTTTTTTGTCTTCTTTGATCATTTTTAAACTTTTTGCAGTATCCTGCTTTCTGCTGTGTCCAAACAAGTAGGTTACCAAAGGCAGATATTACATTGGTCTATGTGCTATTATCTATAGTATCTACGAGTATAACGGTAGGAAAGATAGTTTCATTTCATTTCACCTCTGTCTGTCTGTCTGTCTGTCTGTCTGTCTGTCTGTCTGTCTCTTCTCTCTTCTTCGCTCCTCTCCTCTTCTCTCCTCTCATCTCCTCTCCTGTTCAAATAGCATCGAATTTAAATTCACATGTTTCCCTTTTGTTACTGATGATGATAACGCCATTGCTGTATTGCTGATGCTAAACTTGTTATAATATGCATGCCTATTTCAATTGCCCATGTTCTTTATTATTTAACTCTCCGTGGGATGTTTCTTTCCTTTTGTTTTCCATTTTAATTAATACCATACTGATAAGAACAACCATTAAGTGATCATTTAGTTATATTCTGTTTGTTCAAATACTTCAATGTACTTTTACTCATTTAGATAAACTATGTAATGTGAAGCTTTTTTTATCATGTGACGACAACGACAACGACGACGACGATGATGATGATAATGATGCATATATGACAAATATTTCCTGAATAAACATCTATTATTGAAACAAATACATTATAACTTTTCCTATCACGTGACCAATGATGATGATAATAAAGAATATGTGACAAATATTTCCTGAATAACGCGTTCACGATTCAAAGAGACTACACTATACGCAAACGTTTCTCTAGAAGAAACAAAGTTTGACTGTCTCTGAAAGCATCCTCAGAAGAAATCCAAAACACTGTACATGACAGTAAAGATTCCTGCTAAACCATGAATGTAAACACCATTGCAGACCAGACTGCGTGCAAACAGTTACGTGATGCAGAATCCCTCTGCCTTGTTCAGATTTTCCTTTTTCTTTAAACGATGGAATAATGATCATACGCTGAATAAAAAAAAAGAAGAAGAAAAAATAATACATAAACAAATAAATGAATAAACAAATAAAAAAACAACCCCGCAAAAAAAACCCTACCAATCAAACAAAAAAAACAAAACAAAAACCCAAGCAAGAAAGCAAGCAAACAAGCAAGCAAGCAAGCAAGCAAGCAAGCAACTTTTCTTCACAAATACAGTGTCGGACTTTGAAAGGCAGCAGACTTCTTTTTCTTTCTGCACCATCTTCCACACCGCTTCTGTCTTGCTTCCTGCATGCCAGTGACTTGGGCTCTCCATCACATCTGTAAGCAAGACCACCAAACAGTGAGATCATCATGAAATCAGCATACGAGGGCCAGAGAATATGGGACAATGTTAACCCTTTGACTCGTGCCCCCTGCCCACCAGCATCCTGCACTGTCAAGCATATTAGCAAAGCAGAAACTTAACCCTGTGATTCCCTCACTGTATCCATCAGCTTCCTGCTGAAAAGCTGGTGGTTAGGGTAAGAGAATGAAAGGGTTAAGTTTTTGCAGTTGGTGGATAGGTGCGGGAGTGAAAGGGTTAAAATATTATGAACAAGGATGATGGCGACGATGTTATGGAGTGCTGTTTGGATTAAAAACTGCGTGACGAGG
>JAPXFY010000021.1:28084848-28097348 GCA_030674185.1 Monoplex corrugatus
GAAGAGAGAGACAGAGACAAAGATAGACAGACAGAGACAAAAACAGACGACAGACACAGACAAAGACAGACAGACAGACATAGACAAAGACAGACAGACAGACAGAGAGAGATAAAGACAGACAGACAGAGACAAAGACAGACAGACAGACACAGACAAAGACAGACAGACACAGACAAAGACAGACAGACAGGACAGACAAAGACAGACAGACAGAGACAAAGACAGACAGACAGACACAGACAAAGACATACAGACAGAGACAAAGACAGACAGACACACAGACAGGCAGACAGACATACAGACAGACAGGCAAACAGCCAGCCAGCCAGCCAGCCAGCCAGCCAGCCAATCAGCCAGCCAGAGAGACAGTAACTAACACTGTCCTTTTCATTCTTACATTCGAGACTAGTAGATGTGTTGCGATGATTGTTGAAATTCTTTTTTCTTTCCAATAAGAATATCCCCTTTATATCGGTACCAACTTTTAAATAATTGTGTGTAAGAAGGGGGTAAGAAAAAAGAATATTTTTGTGTGTCATGATCAAAATCTTTCTTGAAATCATATTATATTAATGGATGGATGTTCTGTACTGTGACATAATGCTATTGATTTCTATCGTTAAATCAGATTGATGTGTGTTTGGTTTTATGCTGTTGTGAAACTGATGAATCTGTGTGTGCAGATGTGTGTGCGTGTGCATGCGTGCGTGTGTAGTCTGTGTTCGAGCCATAAAATGGTTAAAGTTTGTGACACTAAAATATTTTGCGTTACTCATTTACACTCACACAAACACACAGACACAGACACACACACAGACACAGACACAGACACACACACACACACACACACACACACACATACACACACACACACACACACACACACACACACACACACACACATGCACATACTCACACACATGCACACACACACACTTGTGCATACGCGCGCACACACACATACACGCACACACGCACGCACGCCACACACACATGCACACACACACACACACACACACACACACACACACACACACACACACACACACATACCAAGGCAGAAGTGAACCAAATGGAAATCTAGCTATAGTAACATTAAGAAAATGATCGAAAATAAACTAGAATGAAATGACGTGTGTGTGTGTGTAACCAGACAATGAATGAATGTTAACTATGCATCAATGACGATTGTGAAGAAAACGGACCAGACACACTATCATCATCATGTGCCCTGCCGCATGGCGTTGGAGATCATGGCCCTTCCATACCAATCTATCCCTTGTCACTTCAAGTACATCCCTCCCCCCACCCTGTTTGTCTTCATCCATTGCGCAAATCCGTCCAATATTTTCTCCCTGGATCTACCTGGTGCTCTTCCAACCCCCTCCCTCCAGCTTTCATGTTGTGACTAGGTGCTCTAATTTCTCTTGCTTCATAGAATGTCAAACAAATCTTGCTTGTCTTTTCCTAATCTTCTTCATTAATGTTCACAACCGATACAAAATTTCACCAAGATCAGCAGCCTGCACATTGTGCTTTCACCGTAAAAGTCGATCTTTACTCTCGCTTCACATCAAGTTTCATTTCATCTTATGCTTTTTCGAAGTCAAAGTAACCTTTGAAAACACAAAATGGAAATTTCCTGTGATTGTTGTATGAAATGGGAAATTGTTAAAATAGCTTGACCATCCTGGTTGTATTTCCTCTTCCTGTATTTCTTTTCTTATTATCGGTCCTGTCATGAAATGAGACAGGCTTGATGGTGGCAGACACAAGAATGAACATTAATAAAGAAGATTAGGAAAAGAAAGCAACATTCATAGGACATTTTAGGAAGCAAGAGAAATTAGAGCACCAAGTCACAACAGGAAAGCTGGAGGGGAAAAAGACCACTAGGTAGACCCAAGGAGAAAATGTTGGACGGACTTGCAGAGTGGCTGAAGACAGAGAGAGTGAGAGATGTACTTGCAGCGGCAGTGGACAGATTCGTATGGAGGGCCATGATCGCCAAACGTCATGCAGCAGGGCACATGATGATGATGATGATGATGATGATGATGACGATGGTCATGTCATGACTGTTACAAGAACTGTTTGTCACGAACTGTTATAATAACAATGGGCTGATTTGTTCAGGCGTGTGCATCTTCTTCTTGAAATCTGAATTAAAGTGACTGCCAACGTTCAAGCAAAATACGGACCAGAAAAACACAAAAATACAGTCAGAACGCCGTTTTGACATAACACAAAAAGACAGGTGCAAAATGTAGCCAACTGGCCTTTCTCAAGGATTTACCAAAAAAACAAAACAAAAAACAACAATGCACAACACTCACTCACATCACTCACTCACATCACTCACTCCACTCACTAATTCACTCACTCCATCCATCCATCCATCCATCAAACAAACAAAGCAAACAAACAAATAAACAGACAGGAAAACAAGCAGCAAGCAAGCAGCATGCAAGCAAGCAAGCAAACAAGCAAATAAACAAATAAAACAAAAAACAGTAGATAACTTCCCAAATGTGGCGTAAAACAGGAGAAAATGGCAAATATATAACGCTTCTCAAACGGCCAGTAGGCCGAAAAGTTACATTAGTCTGCCTGTATCAGACACACGTTATGATTCAGTTGTTATGTCTTGTTCTGTTTTGTATCTCCTTCTTGATCAAGACACTGGTTTGTCGGCCTGGCTGGCTGACAACACACACACACACACACACACACACACACACACACACACACACATATATATATAATATACATATATATGTATGTATACTATATATGTATATATACAAACATATAAATATATATATATATATATATATAATATTTATATACATATTTTTTCAACAGAGCCATGGACTCATGATTACATGTCTCGAGTTCAATCCCAGCCCACGGCACTGGCTTGATTGCCCCCCTTCACCCCCCCCCCCCCCCCCTCCTCCTATCTGACGCTCCAATCATTCTGGACGTGTCAAGTGTTCCATAGGTCCACTTCTCCCACCCCGTCCACTTTTCAAGACATCACCGGGCACACAGATTTGCTTTAGGCTCACTGGTGGCAAATTTAGATGGAGCGTATATGGAATGATATGACAGCTAGGAATTCCTCTGAAAGGAACTTCAGGCTTTAGATTTGTTCTATTTCTTTTAGATTAAGAAAAAACAGTATAAACAAGCAAACACTAACAACCAAACAAAAATGAACGAAGGAACTCAAAAGAATCAATACAAATAAAAGAACAAACAAACAACAAACAAACAAAAAACCAAACAACAACACAGTAAACAAACAAACGAAGAAGTTTTCCAGTCGCTTGCAGTGTTCTCAAACAAAACAAACCAGCACACAAACGAAAACCAGACAAACACAACAGACAGACAGACAAACAGACAGACAGACAGACAAACAAACAGACATGCAGATATGCAGAGAAAACCAAGCAAGGAAAGCAAACAGGCAAACGAAAACAAACAAGTTTTCATCTCATTTCTGTTTTCCCAAGAGGCGTCGTAGCATGCAGATTATTCCATACGTATTACATGAATAAAAGGCCATGTGAGGAAAGATCGAAACATGTATAAGATAAATGGCACACTCTTTATTCTCTCCTTCTCCTTCCCTCCCCCCAAACTAATGCCTATCCTCTTATCACCCCTCTCCCCCCCCCCCTCCCTTCTTATTTTTTCTTGTTCTTTCACGATTCGACACTGTACCTCTCCTCTCCTATGCCCTTCCCTGCCATTGATTTCATCTTCTGTCTTGTTCTCTCCCAACTATTCTATGTCTTGTCTCGCAGCCCCCACCCCTACCCCATTCCATCTCCTCTCCTGGCACAACTTCACTGGCTCCCTGTATCAAAGCGCATACAGTACAAACTAGACACCATGTGCTACAAAAGCCTCAATAACACAGCTCCCGATTACCTGTCAAGCCTACTTGAGATCTATCTTCCCTCACGTACCCTCCGCTCTGCCTCCGATCCTCTGACTTTTCGCTTTCCACGCACTAAGCTCCATATCTATGGTCCACGAGCCTTCTCTGTTTCTGGTCCACTCTCCTGGAACAAACTTCCTCTCTCAGTCCGTCAGCAACCTACTTTTGTCTCCTTCAAGTCCGCTCTCAAACTCACCTTTTCTCCTCCGCATAAAATCCTAACCTCACTCACCCCCCCCCCCCCCCCCTCTGCAGCCTGTCTCCGCTCGGAGGGGAATCACATGGTCATAATATATAGGCCTAATTGTATATGCTATGCTCTCTATAATTTTCCACTGCTTTTATTCTTGCTTTTATTGCTTTTATTCTTTCTCCCCATTTATAGCCATGCGTGCGTGTGTGTGTGTGTGGTGCTGTGTGTGGTGTGTGTGTGCGTGCGTGCGTGCGTTGCGTGCGTGCGTGCGTGTGTGTCTGCTTCAGCGCTTAGATTTGATTTTATCAAGATTTTGCGCTATATAAATATTGTAATCATTATTATTATTATTTCTCTTGACCCCCCTCCCCAATATTCCCTTCCTCTCCTCCCATTTCGTGTCCTCTCTTGCCCCCCTCCTCACACGATTCCTGGTCCTCTCTTGCCCCCCTCCTCATTCCCTGCCTTCTGTCCCTCCCCCCCCCCCCCCCGCCCCTGTTCTCTGTCCTATCTTACTTCTGACACATCCCTGTACTCGCTTGGCCACTATCCTGTTCTTGTCCTCTCTTCCTCCCAAAACATATTCCCTGTCCTTTTTATCCCCCCCCCCCCAATTATAACTTGTTCTCTCTTGCTCTTCACAGATTCCCCGTCCTCTCTTGTACCTCCCCCCCCCCCCCGGCCAACTATTCCATGTCCTCTTTTGACCCATAATATTTCCTGTCTTCTCCTCCCAATTTCCCGATCCTCCTCTCTGCCCCTCATTATTCCCTGTCCTCTCTTGCCTCCCCTCCCATCACAATCCCACATCCCTTGTTCCCCAACACAACTCCTGTCTCTCTCTTCCCCCCAGCACCATTCCCTGTCCTCTCTTCACCCCCTATACATTCCCTGTCCTCTCTGCCCCCCCCATACATTCCCTGTCCCTCTTGCACCCCCATACAATTCCCTGTCCTCTCTTGCACCCCATAACAATTCCCTGTCCTCTCTTGCACCCCCATACAATTCCCTGTCCTCTCTTGCACCCCCATACAATTCCCTGTCCTCTCTTGCACCCTCCCCCCATACACTTCCATGTCCTCTCTTGCACCCCCCATACACTTCCATGTCCTCTCTTGCACCCCCCCATACACTTCCCTGTCCTCTCTTGCACCCCCCATACACTTCCCTGTCCTCTCTTGCACCCCCTACAACTTCCCTGTCCTCTCTTGCACCCCCCCCATACACATTCCATGTTCCTCTCTTACTCCCCCCCCCCCAGACAATACGTATCCTCTCTGCCCCAAAACAACTCCCTGACTCTCTTGCCCCCCAAACACAACTGCCTGTCCTCTCTTGCTCCCCCCCCCCCCAAGACAATCCCCTGTCCTCTCTTGCCCTGCTCTATTGTTCCCTGTCTTCGCTTGCCCCGAACACAATCCCCTGTCCTCTCTTGCCCTGCTCCATTGTTCCCTGTCTTCGCTTGCCCCCGAACACAATTCCCTGTCCTCTCTTGCTCCCCCAACACAACTCCCTGTCCTCTCTTGCCCTCGCGAACACAATTCCCTGTCTTCTCTTGCCCCCAAACACAATTCCCTGTCCTCTCTGCCCCCACCCCCCCCCCACAATCCCTATCCTCTTTGTTTCCAACCCCAATTCCCTGTCCTTTCTCCCCCTACTGTCCTATTCTCTCTTGCCCCCTAATTCCCTGTCCTTCTGCCCCCCCCCCTCACATTCCCTGTCCTTTCTCCCCCCCCCCACTATTCCCTGTCCTTTCTGCCCCCTCTCACTATTCCCTGTCCTTTCTGCCCCCCCCCCACCCACTATTCCCTGTCCTTTCGCCCCTCACTATTCCCTGTCCTTTTGCCCCCTCACTATTTCCTGTCCTTTCTGCCCCCCTCACTATTCCCTGTCCTTTCTGCCCCCCTCACTATTTCCTGTCCTTTCTGCCCCCCTCACTATTTCCCCTTTCCCTTTTCTGCCCACCCCTCACTATTCCCTGTCCTTTCTCCCCCCCTCACTATTCCCTGTCCTTCTGCCCCCCTCACTATTCCCTGTCCTTTCTGCCCCCCTCACTATTCCCTGTCCTTTCTGCCCCCCCCCCACTATCCATCCTCTCTTGTCCTCCCATTTCCCTGTCCTTTCTCCCCTCCCCCCCCATTATTTCCTTGTCCTCTGTTGGCCCCATTCCCTGTCCTCCCTTGCCCCCCTCCCCCCCCCCCCGAATTCCTTTAGTACTCTCTTGGCCCCTCACTCACACGATTCGCTGTCCTCTCTTACTCCCCCACTATTTTCTGTCATGTCTTTCCCCCCCCCCCCCCCCACTATAACGTGTCCACTCATGCCCCTCCCTCCTCCCACTATTTCCTCTACTCTCTTAAGAGACTTCGACAGGATTCCGTCCTCTCTTTGCTTCTCACACTATTCCCTATACTGTCTTGCTCCACCCACACAATATTAGTTGTCTTCTATTGCCTCCTCCACAATATTCCCTGTCCTCTTCGCCCCCCCCCCCCCACCATAAGTCATGTCTTCTCGTGTCCTCCAGTGTCAGATATCCTTACCGCCGTCCCCAACTATTTCCTTCCTTCTCTTACATTCAGTGAACTGTTCCGTTCTGTTGCTGGTTGTGTTTATTTCTGTCAGTCATCATCATCATCATCATCATCATCATCGACATCGTCATCATTGTCATCATCATCATCACCATCATCATCATCCATCATCATCGTCATCATCATCATTGTCATTGTCATCATTACCATCGTCATCATCATCATCATCTCTCTCTCTCTCTCTCTCCCTCCCTCTCCCTCTCTTTCTGCGCATGTGCACAGACATACTTCTCAGTGCCTAACCCCCTTCATGTATATTCGCTTACAGAATATCAAGATCCTGTAAGCCATATCGGTGGTTGGATTCTAGACACACGAAAATTTATCCAGCAATGCAACTGATGGCCAGTTTTAACAAAACGAGGCTTTTACGAGCCATAGCAAATAATGTTTACCATGGGAACATCAAGTATCATCATCAGTATCTCTCTCCCTCTGTCTCGCACACAACATCTCTCCCTCCTCCTCTTCCTCCTTCTCCCTCTGTCTTTGCACACAACATCTCTCCCTCCTCCTCTTCCTCCTTCTCCCTCTGTCTTTGCACACAACATCTCTCCTTCCTCCTCTTCCTCCTTCTCCCTCTGCACGTGTTTGTGTATTTGGGACAAATAACCCTTTGACTCCCGCACCCTATCCACAAACTTCAAAAACTTAACCCTTCGGTTCCCGCACCCCATCCACAAATGGCCAAAACCGAACCCTTTGACTCCCGCACCCTATCCACAAACTGCCAAAACCGAACTCTTTGACTCCCGCACCCCATCCACAAACTGCCCAAACCGAACCCTTTGACTCCCGCACCCTATCCACAAACTGCAAAAAAATTAAACCCTTTGACACCCTCACCCTATCCACCAGTTTTCCTGCAGGAGGAAGCTGGTGGATAGGATGAGGGAATCAAAGGGTTAAGTTTTTGCTTTTGCTGGCACGGTTGGCAATGCAGGATGTCGGTAGTATAGACAGAGTTCTGGAGTCAAAGGGTTAAGCAATATACTCTCTGTTTGCTCTCTTTGTTTCTAATTTGATTTGTCGTTGTTGTGTATTTGATGGAGCATTGATAACAACGACTCATCCATCGTGGAAATGAGACATGCTGGGTTTGATTGCCCATAAAACCAAACGGCATCAGCAATGAAAGGAACACCAAAATATTATTCGAGAATGTATCACAGAAAGGGACGTGTGATAGGAAAACAAAGACAGACAGACGGTGGAAAACAAAGACAAACAGAAGAAAACAAAGACAAAAAGGGAAACAAAGACAGAGAAAAAAGACAGACAGAGGAAAACAAAGACGGGAAAACAAAGACAAACAAACAAAGGAAAACAAAGACAAACAGGAAAACAAAGACAAACAGGAAAACAAAGACAAACAGGAAAACAAAGACAAACAGGAAAACGAAGACAAACAGAGGAAAACGAAGACAAACACAGGAAAACAAAGACAAACACAGGAAAACAAAAACAAACAGAGGAAAACTAAGACAAACAGAGGAAAACAAAGACAAACAGAGGAAAACAAAGACAGACAAAGGAAAACAAAGACAAACAAAGGAAAACAAACACAGAGGGGAAAATAGGAAAGCAAAGACAAACAGACAGAGGAAAACAAAGACAAACAATGGAAAACAAAGACAGACAAAGGAAAACAAAGACAAACAGGAAAACAAAGACAAACAGAGGGAAACAAAGACAAACATAGGAAAACAAAGACAGACGAAAACAAAGACAAACAGTGGAAAAAAGACAAAAACAGGAAACCAAAGACAAATACAGGAAAACAAACACACATAAAGAAAAACAAAGACAAACAGACACAGGAAAACAAAGACAAACAGCCAGGCAGATAAACAGAGAAACAGATAGACAGACAGACAGGCAGATAAACAGACAGACAGATAAACAGACAGACAAATAAACAGACAGACAACAGACAGACAGATAAACAGACACAGAGACAGACAGGCCGATAAACAGATACAGACAGACAGATAGACAGACACAGACAGACAGATAAACAGACACAGACACAGACAAATAAACAGACACAGAGACAGACAGGCCGATAAACAGACACAGATAGACAGACACAGACAGACAGATAAACAGACACAGACACAGACAGACAGATAAACAGACACAGAGACAGAACAGGCCGATAAACAGACAACAGATAGACAGACACAGACAGACAGATAAACAGACACAGACACAGACAGACAGACAAAGAGACAGACACAGACAGACAGATAAACAGACACAGAGACAGATAGATAAACAGACACAGAGACAGACAGGCCGATAAACAGACACAGAGACAGACAGATAAACAGACACAGAGACAGACAGACAGATAAACAGACACAGAGACAGACAGACAGATAAAGAGACAAAGAGACGGACACAGACAGACAGATAAACAGACACAGAGACAGACAGACAGACAGATAGACACAGAGACAGACAGACAGATAAACAGACACAGAGACAGACATAGACAGACAGATAAACAGACACAGAGACAGACAGAGAGACACAGAGACAGACAGACAGATAAACAGACAGACAGGCACAGAGACAGGCAGAAAAAGACACAGAGACAGGCAGGCAGAGAAACAGACAAAGAGACAGACAGACAGATAAACAGACACAGATAAACATGCAGATAAACAGACAGACAGACAGACAGACACACAGAGAAGATATAATGCTTGCTGCAAAAATCGCACGCCTGTATTCAAGTGACACACGTAAAAAAGCACCCACAGACAGACAGACAGACAGACAGACAGACCGACCGACCGACCAGGCAGATAAACAGATAAAGAGATAGACAAATAAACGAGATAGACAGACAGATAAACAGATAAAGAGATAGACAAACAGACAAACAAGCAGCCAGCCAGCCAGCCAGACAAACAGCTAGAGAGATAAACGGACAGGCAGGCAGACAGACAGACACACAGACAGACACAGCCAGAAAAAAATATTATAATGCTGGCTGTAAGATCGCATGCCTGTATTCAAGTGGCACATGAAAAAACAACCACGTACAATGGAGAATTTAAAATCAAACATCTCAAGAATAAAAACGTGTTTCTTGATATAATTTATACACGTTGCGATTGTACTTCCTCTTCACTGCTGTTTATATTGGCATCCTCGATTATTTGCTTCCAAAGTTTGTTTGAACAATAAAAGGAATAATTTCATGAAGTTGTAGAGATGGAACATGTAAAAGAATAAAAAAAAAAGCTTATTGTGTTTCTTGTGAGCCACTTGCTGTGAAAACATATCTAAGTGGTTTTTGTTGTTGTTTTTGTTGTTGAAACTTACCCCTCAAATATATTCATGTATTCTGAAGAAAACATGAACTGTCTTAGAAAACATTCTTTGAGGACACTTCTGGGAAATACGTAAGAGGCATGAAGCTTCATACTTCGTGTATATGTTTGTGTAATGCCTCATCTAGAGAGGGGAGAGACAGAGACAGAGACAGAGACAGAGACAGACAGACATAGACAGACATAGACAGACAGAAAGACAAATAGAGAGAGAGAGAGATAGACAGACAGAAAGAGAGACAGAGAGAGACATACATACAGAGAGAGAGACAGAAAGAGCGAAAGAGAGAGAGAGAGGGAGACAGAGAGAGAGAGAGACAGACAGACATAGACAGACATAGACAGACAGAAAGACAAATAGAGAGAGAGAGAGACAGACAGACAGAAAGAGAGACAGAGAGAGACATACATACAGAGAGAGAGAGACAGAAAGAGCGAAAAGAGAGAGAGAGAGAGGGAGACAGAGAGGAGAGACAGACAGACAGACATAGACAGACATAGACAGACAGAAAGACAAACAGAGAGAGAGACAGACAGACAGACAGACAGAAAGAGAGACAGAGAGAGAGACTACATACAGAGAGAGAGACAGAAAGAGCGAGCGAGAGAGAGAGAGAGGAGAGAGAGAATAAGACAGGGAGAGAGGGGGGAGAGAGAGAGAAAGAAAGAGAGAGAGAAGAGAGAGAGAAAGAGAGAGAGAGAGAGAGAAAGAGAAAGAGAGAGAGAGAGAGAGAGAGAGAGAGAGAGAAAGAGAGAGAGAGAGAAATGAATGAATCAATGCACGAAACACCATGACCACACTTGCTCAGTTCATCAAGAACTTTTTTTCACATTCAGCAACCATCACATTTGAGGGAGAGACACAATTTTCTGAAATATTGAATCGTTCTCAGCTTCGGCAGCCCTGGATTGAACTGTGTGTTGTTTCGCTGTTGTTTGTTTGTTTGTTTGTTTGAGTTTTTGTTGTCTAACTGGATGTTTTATTTCGTGTGAAATGTAGGCCCCTCTTCTTGAGGATATATAAAGCTTGTCGCCAATGTACGGGGCCAACATTTTTTTCTTATGTATGCACGAACGTTTGGTTACCTACTGCAATGGAGTTTAAAAAAAAAAAAGAAAATAAAAAAAAAAGAAAACTGAACTGAAACTGAAAGAGTTTTTTGCAGAGACAGCCTTCTTACCTGCTCTGGAATCTTTGACCTGCGCAAAGTACAAGCAGCACACAAGAAAACTTGGTTTATTATGACATCCATATCATAACTTAACACTCAGACCACCGTTCAATTTCCAGTGGAGGAGACAGAGAAATTCTTGTCCAACTTTTTGTCTCGTTGTTGTCACTCACAAGTCTTTCTCCCAGAAAGTGAGTGTTGTTCCATAAAACAAAGCTAGCGAGCTATTGAAGAAACAACAACAACAAGAAAGAAAATGAAAACAAATACAAAAACCAAAGAAAGAAAGAAACAAAGAAAGAAGCAAAGAGATAAACAAAGAAAGAAACAAAAAACAGATAGACAAAAAGAATAAAGAAAGGCAGAAAGAAAGGCAGAAAGAAAGGACAGAAAGGCAGAAAGAAAGGCAGGAAGAAGAAAGAAAGA
This sequence comes from Monoplex corrugatus, assembly GCA_030674185.1. Classification (NCBI taxonomy): domain Eukaryota; kingdom Metazoa; phylum Mollusca; class Gastropoda; order Littorinimorpha; family Ranellidae; genus Monoplex; species Monoplex corrugatus. The sequence goes on from JAPXFY010000021.1 coordinate 28,096,533, forward strand.
AAAGAAAGGCAGAAGAAAGAAAGAACAGAAAGAAAGAAAGAAAGAAAGGCAGAAAGAAAGGCAGAAAGAAAGCAGAAAGAAAGAAAGAAAGAAAGCAGAAAGAAAGAAAGGCAGAAAGGCAGAAAAGAAAGGCAGAAGAAAGCAGAAAGAAAGAAAGGCAGAAAGCAGAAAGAAAGAAAGGCAGAAAGAGAAGGCAGAAAGAAAGAAAGGCAGAAAGGCAGAAAGAAAGAAAGGCAGAAAAGAAACGAAAGAAAGAAAGAAAGGCAGAAAAGCAAAGAAAGAAAGGCAGAAAGGCAGAAAGGACAGAAAGAAAGAAAGAAAGAAAGAAAGGCAGAAAGGCAGAAAGAAAGAAAGGCAGAAAGAAAGAAAGGCAAGAAAGAAAGAAAGAAAGAAAGGCAGAAAGAAAGGAAGCAGAAAGGCGAGAAAGAAAGCAGAAAGGCAGAAAGAAAGGCAGAAAGGCAGAAAGAAAGGCAGAAAGAAAGAGAAGAAAGAAAGAAGAAAGAAAGGCAGAAGCAGAAAGGAAAGAAAGAAAGGCAGAAAGAAAGAAGAGAAAGGCAAGAAAGGAAAGGCAGAAAGGCAGAAAGAGAAAGGCAGAAAGAAAGAAAGAAAGAAAGGCAGAAAAGAAAGGCAGAAAGCAGAAAGGCAGAAAGAAAGGCAGAAAGAAAGAAAGAAAGAAAGGCAGAAAGAAAGGCAGAAAGGCAGAAAGAAAGGCAGAAAGAAAGGCAGAAAGAAAGGCAGAAAGAAAGAAAGAAAGAAAGGCAGAAAGGCAGAAAGGAGAAAGGCAGAAAGAGAGAAAGGCAGAAAGCAGAAAGGCAA
>JAPXFY010000021.1:28102348-28104848 GCA_030674185.1 Monoplex corrugatus
AGAGGACATTTCTAGCACAGAATTTCCATAAGGTGGGGATACTATTTATACTGAAAGAGCCCCCGGCATCCCCACGGGGGTATTGTGCGGGATGGAGGAAGATAGGGTAGGTAATGGGTGGGGTGGGGGAGGAGCAGGAGGATAGACACCAGGTAGGGGTGTGGTGGGTTAGAGGGAAGGGAATGGTGAGGGGGAAGAGTTGGATGGTAAATAGGGGAGAAAGGAAGAGATTGAAGGAATAGTGTCGTGGGTGGGGATGAAATGGAACACAGAGTAAGGAACCAGTCGCCGTGGTGTAGTGGTTAACGCAACGGACAACCGAATGGAAGGTTGTGGGTTCGAATCACCCTCAGTCCCTTCAAAAATCATTGTGGGATTTCTCGGCTTTAACCAGCTCCTACCCGGAGTTGAGCGTGGTGTAGAACTCATTGGGAAGACTGGGACCACACAGTCGAGTCTCATCCACATCAAGGATGCGCCCCTAACAGTGTTGCTCAAATTTCCTGACCAACACCGCATGTGTATGTATCTCTCGGGCCTGGTTGATGCCAGGATATAATAGATAGTAAAGCTAGAGTACAACACTGTCACGCAGTCTCCATGTTTGTTTGTTTGTTGTTGTTTTTTGTTTTTGTTTCTGTAAACACACATCACATTCACACACACAACACACACACACACACACACACACACACACACACACACACACACACACAACACTCAGACACACTCAGACACACACACACAAACACACACACACACTCTCTCTCTCTCCTCCACTCACACACACACACACACTCTCTCTCTCTCATCACACACACACACACACACACACACACACACACACACACTCACACACACACACACACACACACACTCAATACACACACACACACACACACTCTCTCTCCTCTCTCACCACACACACACACACACTCTCTCTCTCACTCACACACACACACACACACACACACACACACACACACACACACACACACACACACACACACACACACACACACACACACAAACACACTGAAACTCCATCGCATCATGAATATCATCACAATCATCATCGCAATGTAAAAAAAAATGTGCCAGCTTCTGTGGCCGTAGAACATGGGACAAAAGAAAACTAACAGGACAGGGAATAGTTGGATAGGTGAGAAGGCGAGGTGGGGTGGGTGGGCGAGAGGACAGGACAGAGTATAGCGGTGGACGGGAAATGAGAGAGGACAGGGAGGACAGGGAGGACAGGGAGTATAATGTAATAGGCACGAGCTTGGGTCCTTCATCACGTAACCTTTGGTTGTGTAATACAGATAGATTATACCTGATTGCTACACTGCCCTTTGAGAAAACAGAAATGAAATTAAAACTTGTTTGTTTTCGTTGCCCTGTTTTTTTTGCTTGTTTGTTTTGTTTGGGACTGTCCCTCTTCCCCTTCTGTCCTGCCGTCGATCGTCTGTTTTTTGGTTTTCATTCGTGTTGTGTGTGTTTGTTTGTGGTGTCTGTAAACTTATTCTTCCGTTCGATCGTTGTGTTTTGTGTTGTGTGGTGTGTGTTTTGTGTGTGTGGTGTGGTGTGTGTGTGTGTGTGTGTGTGTGTGTGTGTGTGTGTGGTGTGAGTGTGAGTGTGTGTGTGAGTGTGTGTGTGTGTGTGTGAGTGTGAGTGTGCGTGGTGCGTGTGTGTGTGTGTGTGTGTGGTGTGGTGTATGTGTGTGAGTGTCTGTGTGTCTGTGTGTGTGTGAGTGTGTGAGTGTGTGTGTGTGTGTGTAAGTGTGTGTGTGTGTGTGTGAGTGTGTGTGTATGTGTTGAGTGTGTGTGTATGTGTGTGAATGTGTGAGTGTATGTGTGTGTGAGTGTGTGTGTGTGTGTGTGTGTGTGTGTATGAGTGAGTGAGTGAGCGAGTGTGAATGAGTGAGAGAGTGAGTGAGTGTGAGTGAGTGAATGTGTGTGTGTGTTGTGTTGTGAGCATGTGTGTGTGTTTGTGTGTGTGAGTGTGTGTGTGTGTGCGTGCATGCGTGCGTGTGTGTCTGTGTGTGTGCACGTGTGCGCCTATACGTGTGTATGTGTGTGTGCACGTGTGCGTGTATGTGTGTGTGTGAGCGTGTGCGCCTCTAACTGTGTACGTGTGTGTGTGTGCATGTGTGCGCCTCTGTGTGTGTGAGTGTGCATGTGTGCATGTGTGTGTGTGTGTGTGGTGTGTGTGCATATGTGTGTGTGCATGTGGTGTGTGTGTGTGTGTGTGTGTGTGTGTTTGTGTGAGTGTGTATGTATGTGTGTGCGTGTGCGTGCTTGCGCTTGTTTGTCAACGCTATTGCTCTATAAATAACATAATCAATCCAGAATCTGAAGTTTGTTCCAGGTGGATCGATCACGCTGGAAGAAAGAATTCCATATGCGATCCACCATATCTGCCAGCAGGTGTATGTCAGACCCCTTAAGCCAGGGCATAAACAACTTGTTTCGCCAGCAAGATCTTGATATGGGGAGGGGAA
>JAPXFY010000021.1:28117348-28132348 GCA_030674185.1 Monoplex corrugatus
CTATCTCTTGTTGCCTCAAGCACCTCTTCCATCCTCTTTGTCTTCAGCCACTCTGCAAGTCCGTCCAATATCTTCTCCCTGGGTCTACCTGGTGCTCTCTTTCCCCCAGCTTTCCCGTTGTGACCAGTTGCTCCAATTCCCCTTTCCTCATAAAATGGCCTATAAATGTTGCCAGGCTTTTCTAATCTTCCTCATGAATGATCTTCTTGTGTTTGCCTCCATCAAGACTGTCTCGTTTGTTTTCTGTGCTGTCCATGGAACTCTCAACATTCTTCTTGGAAACCACATCTCGGCTGCCTCAATCTGGTTCTGGCTTTGCTTGTTGACTGTCTACGCCTCACAACCGTACAACAGTATTGGTTCTATGCAACATTCAAGAACTCTGTTCCTGATGTTAATTGATAGGCATTTGTTGGTAAGAATGCTTTTCATCTTCTTGAATGCTGTTTTGGCTTGGCCGATTCTGCTGGCTATTTCTGATGTGCATCTGCCGTCTGGTGAAATGATCGTTCCAGGGATTTAACTCGTCATCTGTCTCAAGGTTGTGCCGAGATAAAGAAACAAGAGGAAGCCAAAACAATCCAGAAGGAAGTCCAGCAATGCCAACAGGGGCAATGGACAAACGTGCGGAAGCGCATTTCAGTGCAGCCAGCAACATGAGAAAACCTGGCTTCCATTACTATTATTATTATTATTATTATTAAAATTACTGTTATTATTGTTACTATTTATTATTATTTGTTATTATTATTATTTATTATCATTATTATTACGTTATTATTATTATTATCTATTGTTATTATTGAAACTTGGCGTAACGATGGGCTATGCAATTTCTCCAGTACTGCTCGCGTTGGCAATGGAGGTCATCCTGAAAGCAGCTGTGAGCAGGTCACGTCCAGAAGCCCTCAGATACCCACTGGCCCTTCTGAAATCCATCATGGAGGACACAAAGTCTGTTCAAGAAAGAAAGAGGAAACACACAAAATATTGAAGCAGTTAGGTGAGTTAGACGCCTCATCTAGGATGAATTTCAAGCCAGTGGAATCACGGATCTTCTCAAAGCGGAATCCAAGAGTAGACGAAACAGTAAAGTAAACAACCAGGCCATTCAAACGGTGACAAAAGAACCAGCAAGCACGTTGGAAGGTGTGGTATGATGACTCCCTGAAAGATTCCAAACAAAAGATAACGAAACCAAACAAATGGCAGAAGAAAGCCTCAGCGTTGAGGTTGAACCACAAGGGTTGGTGAGCATATATGTCTAAGGCTTCATGAAACAGCTCTCGATTTCTGTGAAAAGAGTATGAGAGCTCTAAAGGCAACGGTAGAATCAGCTGGAAAAGGGTTTTAGATGGAGCTGGTCAAAGAGGGACAAAAAGTAAACTGTATCAGGCTAACCCCCCCCCCCCCACTCTACCTGCAGCAGGTACCCTCATAGCCAAGTGATTAAGACATCTGTCAGAAGGGTGACTTGGCAACAAGACGTCTGACCACCTTGGATGAGCGGGTTTGAACTCAGACGTAGGACTGATTTCTGGAAAAAAAGAAAGAAAACGGCTACAGCAGAAGGGTATCCAGGAGTCATGACCTGGATATGGCCTGGCACCAATGGAGTGCAGTGTGAGGAGATAAGGGCTGAAACACTTGCTTGAGAGGTGCTTCTCCTTTGAGAACCTTTACCTTCGATCTTTTCCTGTCCAACTATTCTATAAGTTTCTTCCTACTTATAGAAAACAAAATATAGTAAAACACTGCAAAATAATAAGTATTTAAAGAAACAGATGAATACGATAACACAAGAAAAAAAGGTAAAGTAAAAGATTTCACCAAGAATACATAAATGGATACATGTATACAAATATCCGCATGCGTACGTGCAAGCCTGCGTGCCAGCGTGCGTGCGCGCGCGCGCGTATTTATGTGTTCGTATGCCTGTACAAAAACATCATTTGGGAAGACAAATCAAATGTTAATATGAGAAAGAGTTTGTGATGGCAGTTCATTCATCGTGAAAAAGAACACGCAAGGGCCACAACCGTGGGTCTATTTTCAGCAGAATGAGTTTCTCTTGTCTGATGCCGTGGCCGCCTTTCAGACACGTTTTGATGGAGGGAAGGTTACGAGATATGTAATCAGAAAAGGAAAGATAACTCAGTTCAGATCTTTAATGTCTAAGGAATGAGAACCATTTGACGGAAGAAATCTGCTCGGCTTTCCCGAACGTGATGGCAGTCATAAAAAAGAGACCAGGTCCTGATACAACAACGTCTGATTCTCAGAGTTCCGTGCGGCCCTTCTTCATCCATTGCAGCACCACGCAATCTGATGGCTGCAACGGGTTCCAGAGTTTGACGATCTTCATTTTCGTTGCACGAAACCTACGCAGTGTTAGTGGTGGTCGAAGAGGATGGGAGAGATATTATCTTTTCTAATTGTAGAGGAAACACATATCATATTCTTGTCCAAATGTCCTGTAAGAGTTAGATAATAATTACATTTCAAAGATGTCATTGCAAGAGAAACTGTGTGGTGCAGAAACCTGGAATCATTTCACCGTCAAAACGATGAGTTTTGATGTATGCATGAGATCAGAATAACCGTTTGAAAATGTATACCATACTTCTAACTGGGCATCCTTTTGATGATTATGTTGTTTGAAAACGTTACAAAAAGATTATCGGTTTCTTACCAGTGAACTAAACGAGTCCTTGCTAGACTGCAAATTGCATTATAGATTACATTTGTTACATTCTTGTCTATCCGTATGTTTTCTTTTCGTGTGTGTGTTCTTTTTTCTTTCTGTTTTGTTTCCGTTCCTTTGTTTCAGCCTGTTTGCAAGTCAGGTATCAACTAGACAACATCTTTGCCGCAGTCTAAGATTGACAAGGGTACCCTGGTTTTTTGTTTATCCGTTTTATCCACTCTACATATTCCTCTCTTTCTCTACATCGCTGTCTCTGTCTCTCTTGTCAGTGTCTCTGTCTCTGCCTACCTGCCTGCCTGCCTGCCTGCCTGCCTTCCTGAGTGTCTGTCTGCCTGTCTGCCTCTCTCTCTCTCTCTCTCTCTCATTCTCTAACTTTCTCCGTCTTACTAAGTATATTTCACCAGTCGCAGTAGATCATTTGCAATACAGTGGAATTTCTGCCATGCCTTATAAAAAATTCGTGAATGCTTGTTCGATACATTTCTTCACAGTCATCGGTCTACATGGCTTAACATAATTTCGTATTTTAAAGATTCTGTTAAGCACAGATCTTTCCCTGGTTTTGAGTATAATTATTCCAGTCCAACTATCAATAGCTTATCACTTTGCTTGATACATTTTATTTAAGCATTTATGTTTTCAAATATCTTAATTTATTAACATATCCTACATCAAAACAAGTACGTGTTTACACAAATTGCAAACATTTAATGCCAGGAATCTTTACCCCAGTCAACTGTACTCTCCCAACATGGGAATGAGAAATAAACGATAGAAATATTGGTGATATTCTTGTATAAATCTCTAAAAATGATGAAAGATGTTTCAAAGATACTCGCAAGTTTTGTTTTATCACTTGCTTCTGTGTTTGCAGAAAACTTATTTGAATTGTCTCCATGAGTTGTACTTAATGATTCCCCAACACATTTATGGCTAAACTTGATGCGTTTTGTAATTTACGTACCTATATAACGGGATATGTGTGTAAAGGAAGAAATGACTTGATTATGATTCTGATTTTGACCAAAATATTTTTGGCCTGCGTTCTTCTGTTATCCTCAGTGTATGATTTCAATCACTGTGCACTCGCTCACACATACATGTGCGGAAGCATATCGAGGAAGGGAGTACTCTGTCTGAAACACTTACGGTGACTCTTATGTCAACAGAACTTCGTCTTCTATACCTGGCATCGATTCCAGAGAGTGAATTACTAGACGTAAACTCGATCACGCCGCTGAGGAAGAAGAATAAATGTTTTTTTAGGCTACTCCAGAAGACGTGGAGAGGCGAACAAGGCTGGAATAGACGTTCATGGTTTTAGGGTTTGGGGTCCTCTTCCCTGAAGTAATATACTGGTATTCATATTCATACTGCCTATAGCCCAGCCGACTACTAGAGCCATATCAGGGCTAACACCACGTCAAAAGCGACAACCAGGTCAAGATAAAAGACAACAGTTAAAAACTATACTCACCGTTAACGTTAACAGTCTAAAATGCAGTAAAAAAAAAACAAAAAAAAACCATATTCAGACGTAAAATCATATCAGGTGAAATCTATTGACCTCTCGAAAAAAAAACTGGAAAAATTGCGTCAGGAGGGATGTCTGGAATTTTGTACTGGTAGAAAACCATCTATATCAACATGGTAACATTATTACTCCCCCTACCCCTTCTGAGAAAATCCAGTGCGTTAGTCTACAATTACACAGTGTTGCAGACCGAAATGTCTTGTCTCCTTGTTTGTTCAAGAGTGGGTTATTGGGTTAACAGAAAACACCGTGCCGGTCCAGTAGATTTAACAGAACGTGCTACGTGCTTCGCCCATGGGGAAGTCGCACAGACATCGCAAATACGTTTTGGCAAAGAAATAAAAAAAAAAGTGTGTTTTTAACGTGTAGTATGGACTGTGGGCAGGGATGGAGAAATGGGGTAAACGGAGGGAATTGGAGGGAGAGAGAGGGTCACACAGACACAGATACACACACACCGCGCGCGCGGGCGCACACACAACACATACACATACACGCGTGCACACACACACATACACATACACGCACACACACCACAACAACACACACACACAAGGGAGTAAGAGAGAGAGAGAGAGGAGAGGAGAGAGAGAGAGAGAGAGAGAGAGAGAGAGAGAAAAAGAGAGAGAAAGAGAGAGAAACGAGAGAGAAAGAGAGAGAGGAGAGAGAGAGAGAAGAGAGAGAGAAGAGAGAAGAGAAGACAGAGAGAGAGAAAGAAAGAGAGAGAGAAGAAGAGAGAAAGAAGAGAGGAGAGAAGAGAGAGAGAGAGAAGAGAGAGAGAAGAGAGAGAGAGAGAGAGAGAGAGAGAAGAGAGAGAGAGAGAGAGAGAGAGAGAAGGAGAGAGAAAGAGAGAAGAGAGAGAGAAGAGACAGAGGAAGAGAGAGAGAGAGATGAGAGAGAAGAGAGAGAGAGAAGGAAAGAGAGAGGAAGAGCAGAGCAGATAGAGAGGAATAGAAAATCACGCAAACATCAGTTATAGCTTGGGATAGAAAATGCAAAGTGGAGAATGAGGGAAGTGTGTGTTCTAAAAGATAGGAAATATATGTTTGTAATGTCGAATATTTTCTCTGCATATATGGGGAGGGGGGGGGGGGGGGCAGAAATATCATACTTTCATCAAAGGTTTATTTATCTGTTTATTTACTTATTCGTTTATTTGTTTATTTAGGATCATTGCACTTTGGCAGTTCCTTTGTGCTCACCTTCTTTTGTCCCATTTTCTACGCCACCTAAATGGCCACAGAAGTTGGGACAGTTTTTATAATACGACGATGATGATGACGACGATCACCAATATAACCATGATGCTATAGAGTTCCATCTAAGATTCAGACTGCATGACGGTGTATACTCTACGCCTACTACCATGAACATCTTGGCGTCAATCAGGTTGGTGAAATACAGACACCTGCAGTGCTGGCCGGGAGATTTGAGCAACACCCTCAGTGATGCATTCCTGCAGTGGATGAGACTCGATTGTGTGGTCTCACTATTCCATATGAACCAATAGTACGCTCAGCTCTAGTAGGATCAGGTTGGGGGCCGAAAAAACATCCTGCAATGACTTTGAAAGGACAGCCGGGGATTCGAACCGACATTTTTCCAATCGGTAGTCCATTGTGCTGACCGCTGACCCAAACACCACAGTGATTGTTTTGTTGCTGCTGTTGTTGTTGCTGTTGTTGTTGTTGTTTTTAGAATTTCATAATCATACCTCTTCAAAGCGGCAAGGCAGGAATAAGTTTATGAAGGAGAGGCATGACATTCTTTCCTGTCGAGTTTCCAAACCACACGCTAAGTCTCGAAGCATGTACGAGACCAGATTAGCTTCCTAACATTACACGAAGTTCTTTTGCCTGGGCTTTTCTTTTGATAGTCATCTTCTCTGACAACCTTGTTACTGAAGAATATTCACTTTATTACTGCAGAACCAAAGGAGTCGCTTTTTTTGAGAGTGCAGAAGTTTACAAGACCTTAAAACACTGCACATTATGGCATGGATTTTTTATGGTATTCTCTCTCTTCTCTCTCTCTCTGTCTCTGTGTCTCTCCGTCTGTCTGCCTCTCTCTGTGTCTCTGTGTTTCTCTCTTTGTCTCTGTCTGCCTGTCTGTCTGTCCGTCTCTCTCTCTCTCTCTCTTTCTCTCTGAGTGCTTTAAACAACCTAACATTTCTGAAAACTAATTCTGCTACTGTCTTCAGATAACTAAAGTACTATGAAGAAGGTTGCCATAATCTTTAGATCTGGCGTTTAACCCTTTGACTCCCGCACCCTGTCCACCAGCCTTTGATTCCTTCACCCTTTCCACCAGCTTCCTGCAGAATAAAGGGGTTAAGTTTTTGCAGTTGGTCGATAGGGTGCGGGAGTCAAAGGGTTAATGCCTTGTAAGTATAAAGTATTGTCTTGTCTTGTCGTGACTGCTGTTGTTGTTGTTGCAGCAGCTGCGGCTGTTGTTGTTGTTACCTATGCATTCTGTATAAAATGTATTCACCATACTGTTAAGGCCTATGGCCATATCCATGCAGTTAAACTAGTTGCATCTCTGTCTCTTTTTGTGTATGTTCGTTCGTTGCTTGATTTAACGTCTTTTCACTATAAGTGATATTAGACGGTTTGTGTATGTGTATGTGTGTATGTGCACGCGCACGTGTATGTGCGCGTGCGTGCGTGTGTGTGTACGGAACTAGGTATTATACATGTACAGACACGTTACCAAGCTGGGAAGGGGATGAAGGGTAGGCAGCGTCTCTTTATGAAATAATGGCAGTGATAGGATGTAACCGACCCACAGGCTGTCATCTACACTCAAAATCAACTCAGAAAAAGTTAGTCTACAACTACTGCAGAATACAAATTCATTCACATCGTTCGTAAAAAGTTAACAGTTTGCCAAGTCCAGCGGATGGCATGGAAGAGCTGGAGGATGCCAGAAGTTTAGAGTCGATGGATTGGGACTACAGGCATCACCATGGATATTTCCGAGTCTCATCATCTGAGCCACATCAATGGCCCCTGAATTCGGGATAACTTTTCACGATGGTATAATGATGATGCTGACCATGGGCTTGAACAATCATGTTGCTATGGAGAAAGAGAGTTCTTGAATGTTATATAGAACCTATAATGTTGTACGTTTGTGATGCGAAGACAGTCAACAAGCAAAGCCAGAACAAGACTGAGGTAGCCAAGATGTGGTTTCTGAGAAGAACGTTGAGAGTTCCATGGGCAGCGAAAAAAACAAACAAACGAGACAGTCTCAATGGAGGCAGACACAAGAAGATCATTGATAAGGAAGGTTAGGAAAAGACAGGCAACATTTATGGGCCATTTTATGAGGAAAAGGGAATTAGAGCACCTGGTCACAACAGGAAAGGTGGAGGGAAAGAGAACACCAGTTAGACCCAGGGAGAAAATATTGGACGGACTTGTAGAGTGGCTGAGGACAGAGAGGGTGGATGATGTGCTTGCGGCGACAAGGGATAGATGTATATATATATGGACGGCCATGCGGCAGGGCACATGATGATGCTGGTGATAATGATGATGATGATGAAGATGGAGTTCTATCTAGGTTTAAGACTGCGTGACAGGGTTTTTCTCTATGTTAAATATGTTTACTCTATTCAAGCAACTATGTTTACTCTATGTTCACATAATTCATACTGGCGTCAACCACAGACCCCAGAAATATAGAAACCTGTGGTGTTGGTCAGCGGATTTGAGTAACTCCCTCAATGATGTATCCGTGAAGTACATAAGACTCGACTTTGTGGTCACAGTCTTCTCAATGACCCATAGGACTCCTCAACTCTGGATAGGAGCCGGTATGGGCCCCCCCAAAAAAAATCCCGCAGTGAGTTTGCCAGGACCGATGATTCGAACCCACAACCTTCCAGTCAGTTGTCCTTTGTGCCAATAAAGTTACATTTGCATCTGTATATTTGTACCAACATATATGGGCTTAAGTGAACATCACCTCAGGAGAATGGAACGTGTTAGTCTACAATCACAGAGCCATGCTCTCAAAGCGTTTGATTTTAGCTGGTTGTTTTTTCATATCATGTTAATAGCTTACCGTAACAAAATAAAAACAAGCAAAAGAGATAGTGCCATTGGAATAAGTCATGTTGTGGGATATGGGGAAACCAGCCCTATTATATTGCTGTACACATAATAACCAACAGCATTTACATGGTAATAACATTAAGATTCACAGGCGTCTGGATGCCAATGTCATTATCATGCTCCAGCACTTACATGCTGACATCATATTTCACTGACATCTGCATGCAAATATTATCTTTCATTCGCATTTGCATGCTAATACTATTTCACGGGCGTCTGCATGCTAAAACTACATTTGGTTAACATTTAGATACTACTATTTTTCACTGGTATTTGCATGCTAACATTATATTTCACCGGCATCTGCATGCTAATATCATTATATTTGATCAGCATCAGCATGCTATTATCATTTCCTTCCCAGAGGAATTGAAGGCATGAATCAGTAATTATGAGTAAGGCATATTGAAATGTGTTTTTTGTTTACTCGCGTTTTTATTGGGTTGAGACAAATTAGTGACACGTAAATAGAATTCATGTTCTGGGATAAGGGAGCTAACTCCTTTGTTTTTAAAGTATAATTATACTTCTGCAAAATAAACCTATCTTTCATCTGTCTCTCGGATGCATGTATGCAAGTTGGTTTTGCTCATACTATTCAGGCAGTATGTTGCTGCACAGTCTGCATTATCTGTCTTCAACGGGGTGTGCATGGCTTACAGAATACGTCGTGTGCATACTTGATATTTTGCGTGCATGTACACACAGAGGAGATTTAAGCAATTTTAGGTAATTTAGGCTGCTCATGCTGAAGATCCCACGGCAGTTGAAACTTGTAAAGAGCAGGACATTGCCCGGCTGTCTTGGTATAAAACATTGAAGAGATAGGTTGATTTCCCAGGTCTCACCCCTTGAAGACCAATCAACCTTCTTGCCTGTCTAGTCTTGGTTAAAAAAAATGTGAATATGAATATGAATTTGAATGGAGGGAGAGGGGGATGGGCGCCTGCCCTCGTCGTGCTGGTCCCGGGAAAAGTTGACGTCTCTGCCACCTCACTCCCCTACTACCTCAGCGTTATGGAACTATCTATGTAGGACCTCAGGACCTGGCCAGCTCGTTGGGTTTACGTGCCGTGTTCATTCTGGATCTTCTCCATCACATGGCACCTGTGACTTTAGTGCATATGGAATTCATTCCCAGCGCAAAGACGTCATCTTGAGAAACTGAAACTGAAACAAAATAGGTAACTTAGATTTTTCAGATTTTTTTTTTCAAATCCCTTGTGCGATAAATTGGACGGAGTGGTCAACGCCAGGGGGCATCTCCTGAGATTATGTGCGCGAATGCACTGATATGTGTACTTAATTTTCTTTTTTCTTTTTTTTTTCTCCTGTTGAAGTATTGTGTGTGTTTTGAAGTGATTATAGCCCTGATATGGCTCTATGCAGCCGGCTGGGCTTTAAACAACAATAACAATAAGAGACACAAACAAATCTGCATGCATGTTGACCTTCGAGTGGTAGACTCATAAAATACTAGTATGAAATATAGACTAGGTCAAACATATAGTCTCGGTAGGACCTCAAGACCTGGCCAGCTCATGGGTTTATGTACAGGCTTAAGGCATGTGCCACGGTCACCATACACGTAGCACCTGTGACGTTAGTGCATATGGAATTCGTTTCGAGGGCGGAGACGTCATCTTGAGAAACTGAAACTGAAACTGAAACTGACCTTGGAGGTCGGAAACATCGCCACCCTTTACCCATCAGACGAGAGGTATCCAAGAAGGATTAAACTCCAGACTTCCCAATCGGAAACCTGACGTCTTACCCAACTGCAGAGCCCATCGATTGAAAGGTATGAACTGTGTGTGTGTGTACAATCAACGAATGTTATACACTGAAGTGTATTTCCCTCCTGTTTGGTCATGTTTTTTAAGCGCCTATGGCAGAACATGTGTCTCCAGGGTCAGTCTTGTATCCCATATGAAAACCCAGACCAGACAACAGAGATCAGTATGTCTACTGATCCGTCAGGTTGACAGTCTGTTCAGTTTCAGTTTCTCAAGATGACGTCTCCGCGCTCGGAATGAATTCCACATGCGCTAATGTCACAGATACCATGTGATGAAGGAGATCAAGAATGATCACGGCACAAGCCTTAAGCCTGCACATAAACCCACGAGCTGGCCAGGTCCTGAGGTCCTGCCTAGATAGTTCCATAACCCTGGGGTCGTAGGGGAGTGAGGTGGCACAGACCTCAACTTTTCCCGGAGCCAGCACCACGAGGGCGGCGCCCATCCCCTTCTTCCTCGATTCAAATTCATATCCATACTACATTTTTATTTACCAAGACTTCAGAAAGGCAAGAAGGCTGATTGGTCTTCAAGGGGTGGGACCTGGGAAATGAACCTATCCAACGTTTCATACCAAGACAACCGGGAAATACCCTGCTGTTAACGATTTTCAGCTGCCGTGGGATCTTTAGCGTGCGCAGCCAGAAGGCACATGGGTCCGACTCGTTTTTCGTCCCCTTCCAAAGAACTAGACATTCAGTTCAATTTTCCGGTCACACTAAGAGAAAAGTCGAGGCCTCTACGGGGAGCGAATCCTGGAACCTCGAGTTTAGTTATTGGCAGTCGAACGTCTGAACCATTCTGCCACTCTTCTCCCTCTCTCAGGTTGACAGGAGAGTCCATTATCATCATGTGATGGGGCTAACAGAAAAGTGTGCCAATCCAAAAGAACACGGTGTGCTGGCCAAGTACATTAGATGTAACAGCATGTGCTGCCTCAACAACAACAAAAAACCGAAGGTGCTGGGTGGGACCCAGAACAACAATGCCAAACAATCACCTCCCAACAACCAACATCACACGGTAGCCTTTTCAGCAAGCAAACGGGAGACTGTCTAGGCGCTGCATGGCCTATTCGGACCCAGTCATCAGTTACATTGTTTATAAACTGAACTTTTCTCACACTGGACGGGAGCAGAAGGGAAGTTTCAGTCTATTTCTCCTAATTTTTGTATCTGGTGTTTGTTTGTCTGTGATCTTACGCTTGACAAAGGTCAGATGGCTCCAAAATTTGCGCCTGTCTTGTCTTGTTGTATTAAACACCCGTTCTTATTCTTTTTTCGTGCTTTTTTCTGGTTCCTATAAACTGAACAGCAAAGTGGGCAGACGACAAAGCCTGGGACATCGCCACACAACGCACACCAACCAGGTCTAGCCGGGCTGCCAGACCAAGAGAGAATGAAAGAGTCGTCCTTTGCCTTACTCTGAGCCTTCATCTCTTTTCTCGGCAGCCCGCCCAGCCACCAGCTGGCATAGCTGTCACGTCTTCTCCTCTACTATAGTCTCGACACCTAAACTCGGAAGTCTATCTCCATTACGTCATGGGAATAACAGAAAACAGTGTGCCAGCCCAGTATCAGTACAAAACAGTGTGCCAGCCCAGTATAAGTACAAAACAGTGTGCCAGCCCAGTATAAGTACAAAACAGTGTGCCAGCCCAGTATAAGTACAAAACAGTGTGCCAGCCCAGTATAAGTACAAAACAGTGTGCCAGCCCAGTATCAGTACAAAGCAGTGTGCCAGCCCAGTATAAGTACAAAACAGTGTGCCAGCCCAGTATAAGTACAAAACAGTGTGCCAGCCCAGTATAAGTACAAAACAGTGTGCCAGCCCAGTATAAGTACAAAACAGTGTGTCAGCCCAGTATAAGTACAAAACAATGTGTCAGCCCAGTATAAGTACAAAACAGTGTGCCAGCCCAGTATAAGTACAAAACAGTGTGTCAGCCCAGTATAAGTACAAAACAGTGTGTCAGCCCAGTATAAGTACAAAACAGTGTGCCAGCCCAGTATAAGTACAAAACAGTGTGTCAGCCCAGTATAAGTACAAAACAGTGTGCCAGCCCAGTATCGGTACAAAACAGTGTGCCAGCCCAGTATCAGTACAAAACAGTGTGCCAGCCCAGTATCAGTACAAAACAGTGTGCCAGCCTAGTATAAGTACAAAACAGTGTGCCAGCCCAGTATAAGTACAAAACAGTGTGTCAGCCCAGTATAAGTACAAAACAGTGTGTCAGCCCAGTATAAGTACAAAACAGTGTGCCAGCCCAGTATAAGTACAAAACAGTGTGCCAGCCCTGTATCAGTACAAAACAGTGTGTCAGCCCAGTATAAGTACAAAACAGTGTGCCAGCCCAGTATAAGTACAAAGCAGTGTGCCAGCCCAGTATCAGTACAAAACAGTGTGTCAGCCCAGTATAAGTACAAAACAGTGTGCCAGCCTAGTATAAGTACAAAGCAGTGTGCCAGCCCTGTATCAGTACAAAACAGTGTGTCAGCCCAGTATAAGTACAAAACAGTGTGCCAGCCTAGTATAAGTACAAAACAGTGTGCCAGCCCAGTATCAGTACAAAATAGTGTGCCAGCCCTGTATAAGTACAAAGCAGTGTGCCAGCCCTGTATAAGTACAAAGCAGTGTGCCAGCCCAGTATAAGTACAAAGCAGTGTGCCAGCCCTGTATAAGTACAAAGCAGTGTGCCAGCCCTGTATAAGTACAAAGCAGTGTGCCAGCCCTGTATAAGTACAAAGCAGTGTGCCAGCCCAGTATAAGTACAAAACAGTGTGTCAGCCCAGTATAAGTACAAAGCAGTGTGCCAACCCTGTACAAAACAGTGTGCCAACCCAGTATAAGTACAAAACAGTGTGTCAGCCCTGTACAAAACAGTGTGCCAACCCTGTACAAAGCAGTGTGCCAACCCTGTACAAAGCAGTGTGCCAACCCAGCATAAATACAAAACAGTGTGTCAGCCCTGTACAAAACAGTGTGCCAACCTGTACAAAACATTGTGCCAACCCAGTATAAGTACAAAACAGTGTGTCAGCCCTGTACAAAACAGTGTGCCAACCCTGTACAAAACAGTGTGCCAGCCCAGTATAAGTACAAAACAGTGTGCCAGCCCAGTGTAAGTACAAAACAGTGTGTCAGCCCTGTACAAAACAGTGTGCCAACCCAGTATAAGTACAAAACAGTGTGCCAACCCAGTATAAGTACAAAACAGTGTGCCAACCCAGTATAAGTACAAAACAGTGTGCCAACCCAGTATAAGTACAAAACAGTGTGTCAGCCCTGTACAAAACATTGTGCCAACCCTGTACAAAGCAGTGTGCCAACCCAGTATAAGTACAAAACAGTGTGCCAACCCTGTACAAAGCAGTGTGCCAACCCAGTATAAGTACAAAACAGTGTGTCAGCGCTGTACAAAGCAGTGTGCCAACCCAGTATAAGTACAAAACAGTGTGTCAGCCCTGTACAAAGCAGTGTGCCAACCCTGTACAAAACAGTGTGCCAACCCAGTATAAGTACAAAACAGTGTGTCAGTCCTGTACAAAACAGTGTGCCAACCCTGTACAAAGCAGTGTGCCAACCCAGTATAAGTACAAAACAGTGTGTCAGCCCTGTACAAAACAGTGTGCCAACCCTGTACAAAACAGTATGCCAACCCAGTATAAGTAATAATAATAATAATAATAATAATAGTGCATTTATAGAGCGCTTTCCGAAACCTCAAAGCGCTTTACATCAGTAAACCATACATATATAAACCAAATAACAGGCTACAATACAAACAAACTCATCAAAAACTATCCACAGGAAATCAACAACCACACAGACACACCAAATAATCTCTCTCCCTCTCACCCCCTCCCCGCCCACCCCTCTCCCCCCATTTTCAAACACACACACACAACACCCACACACACACAGCCACACATCACACACACACACACACACACACACACACACACACACACACACACACACACACTGGCATACACCCCATTGTGCACAATTTCATCCAGAATGTCAAGCAGGATCAACCCACTAGCCAAAATCAGGAAAAACACTGTTTAAAGAAGTAAGTTTTTAAACTTGTTTTGAAAGATGGTAGAGTTTTAGAGTGGCGGACGGACTGAGGTACAAAACAGTGTGTCAGCCCTGTACAAAACAGTGTGCCAACCCTGTACGAAACAGTGTGCCAACCCAGTATAAGTACAAAACAGTGTTAGCCCTGTACAAAACAGTGTGCCAACCCAGTATAAGTACAAAACAGTGTGCCAACCCAGTATAAGTACAAAACAGTGTGCCAACCCAGTATAAGTACAAAACAGTGTGCCAACCCAGTATAAGTACAAAACAGTGTGTCAGCCCTGTACAAAACAGTGTGCCAACCCTGTACAAAGCAGTGTGCCAACCCAGTATAAGTACAAAACAGTGTGTCAGCCCTGTGCAAAACAGTGTGCCAACCCAGTATAAGTACAAAATAGTGTGTCAGCCGTGTACAAAACAGTGTGCCAACCCAGTATATGTACAAAACAGTGTGCCAGCCCAGTATAAGTACAAAGCAGTGTGTCAGCCCAGTATAAGTACAAAACAGTGTGCCAGCTCAGTATCAGTACAAAACAGTGTGTCAGCCCAGTATAAGTACAAAACAGTGTGTCAGCTCAGTATAAGTACAAAGCAGTGTGTCAGCCCAGTATAAGTACAAAACAGTGTGCCAGCTCAGTATAAGTACAAAACAGTGTGCCAGCCCAGTATAAGTACAAAACAGTGTGCCAGACCAGTATAAGTACAAAACAATGTGTCAGCCCAGTATCAGTACAAAACAGTGTGTCAGCC
>JAPXFY010000021.1:28137348-28142348 GCA_030674185.1 Monoplex corrugatus
CCATCATGACAAACCTAGAAGAATGCGCTGGGATAAAGGTCGGAGGAAAAATATGAGAGAGAGAAAGGGGGGAGGGAGACAGAAAGAGAGGGAGAGAGCGAGAGAGAGAGAGAGAGAGAGACCGAGAAAGAAACAGAGAAAAAGAGACAGAGAAAGAGATACAGACACAAAGAGACAGAGAGACAGAGAGAGAGAAACAGACTGACAGACAGACAAATGGAGGCAGAGACAGAGAGAGACTGAGAGAGACAGAAACAGAGAAACAGAGAGACAGACAGGCAGACAGACAGAGACAGAGAACAAAGAGGGAAGGAGGGAGAGAAAGTTAAGTCGCCGGCGGCAACAACAACAACAACAACACCAGCAACAACACTGCCAGCAACAACAACAATACCAGAAACAACAGCAACAACTCCAGCAGCAACAACAACAACAGCAACAGCAACAACAACATCACCACCACCACCACCAGCAACAACGACAACAGCAGAAAAGGAACGTGAAATTTTTTTTGTGGTCAAAAACCTGTCAGAGTCTCTAGTATAAAGACCACCAACAACTAATTCTACGTTTCTCTTTCATTCTCCCTCATACGCAATAAACCGCCCACTGCATTTTAGTAGTAGCTATTGTTTACTGCAGTCAGAGAGAGAGACAGAGAGAGAGAGAGAGAGAGAGAGAGAGAGAGAGACAGACAGAGACAGAGAGAGAGAAGGTTTAACGCGTTGGCTTATTGCAAGCAATCGAGAAGGAACTCGCTCACGGACACCCAAGGGACACAAGTCTGGGCTGGCTGCCAGCAGACTGATCTGCCCTTGTCTGCCACAATGCTCATACGTCAGGCACTTTCTGAAGGAGGAAGGGATACAAGAAGCGGATGTAATGAGGAATACCTCCATCTTTATTTTCACATCCCAATCCCTTTCTATTTTGGGATGTTTGGGGCGTGGGTGTGTGGTCAAAAAAACCCTTTGTATGCAGAAAGTTACGTTCCTTTAGAAATGTGATGGTTGTTGAAAAAGAGAAACGATTGCATCGCGGATCTTACATCGCTCTAAGTGTGCTTATTTGGAAAACATTTTCTTAACCCTTTGACTCTCGCACCCTATCCACCAACTGCAAAAACTTAACCCTCTAAACTCCCTCACCCTATCCATCAGCTTCCTATAGGAGGTTGGTGGATAGGGTGAGGGAATGGAAGGGTTAAGTTTTTGCTTTGCTAGCATGGTTGGCAATGCAGGATGCAGGTGGACAGGGTGCTGAATCAAACGGTTAAAGGAAAAAAATCGGTTAGCATGGACTTACTTACCCTTTGAGTGTACACGCGCAAAGCTCATCTTTTCTAAGTTTGCTTAAACCGCAAAGCAAACTTACCTGAGGTCACATTCTAATATCGGCTGTGCAGTCGTGCTCTGTTCTTAAGCTAGTAAAGTTCCATTCTTTGAATTTCACTCACTTTAACCCGGTTTTAGGCCTCTATAGTATTACAAAACCACATGGATCCAGTCCCGTCAGAATAATAATAATTAGTAATTACAGTATTTATGACAATTCACATCAAAGCCCTCTGTAGTATTACAAAAACAACATGGGGGTCCAGTCTTGTCAGAATAATAATACTTAGTAATTACAGTATTTGTACTGCGCCAAATCTTGACAATTCAAATCAAAACCCTCTTTAGTATTACAAAACCACATGGGTCCAGTCTTGTCAGAATAATAATAACTGACAATTACAGTATTAAGATGGCGCCAAAAGTTGATAATTCAAATCAAAGCGCGCCCACACACCAGACATACGCGTTCGATCAACGGAAGACCAGTTTACCATGCGATAACAGAGATCGAGATGCCATTTCTCAAATTCAGTCCGAGCCGGCAACATAGGAATTTTCCCGTTTGCTGTCCACCTTTCATGCTCCATGTTTCAATCATTCCAGTGGTGTCAGATTGGCGTGTCAGAGGTCTTGTTACCCCCATCCCTCACCCTCCCACCCCTCACCCTCGATTTCAAGATCTTTCCAGTGCATGGGGGTTTGTGCAGGCTGACGAAGGTCTGCTAGACTAGAGACGGCAGAGTGGATGGAGCGTATACCGGTTTGTCTGAGTGCGAGAAATCCTTGTCCCTATCTGTTGGTTTAAACAGAATTTTATTCAAGAGAAGAAGAGTCATAAATACAGCAAAGCATGGGCAGTGCATCAAGCAATGGCTTATGTTAGCCCTCCCCAAGAACAATTGACACACTATTGGCTCAAATGCGGGCAACTTGTGAAATTTAAACCAACAAGAAACAAGAAAAAAAATGAAGAAAAAAGCTGAAAGCACTACGATCATATCCTTAGCACATTAGGTGAAAGAAAACAATAACAACAAAAATTAACCAAAGCAAACTAAGGGAAAAAACTCAGAAAACCCAACAAAGTAGGCAAAAACACCCACAATTGATATCACATGTTACTACAAACATAAATAATAGATGAAAAGAGTAAGACTTAGTTCCAACATGCTGGAGGAATGGAGATAGATAAGAGTTGCTTACTGGAGGTCCGGCACACCACCGCAGATCACCCAAGTTGACAATTTAGAAACGCTTGGAATTTTCAATAAAATTATGAACTAATTTAAATATATTTTCGTTTTCTTGAAGGCTTATTTGTTCACTTCCATTCAGAAGTATTTTTGTTCTTCTTTGTTCCTGAGGAAGAGAGTCAATCGTCTGGAGGCGAACGTTTGCATACCGCGGACAAAAAAGCAGAAAGTGATTCGCTGTTTCATTAGGATGGCCACAAATACATGCTGGGTTATCTAGTAAATGCCTTTTGAACAAGTCGGAGTTAAGGTCACTCATTTCTAATCTTAATTTACAATGAATAGTTTGCGGCATCCTTTTACCGATGAAGCCAGTTGAAAATGAGCTAAAAAGATAATATATTTCACTCACTCTTGGTCTGACAATATGCTGACAAAGCAATAGAAAATCAGATGAAAAGATTACGTAATTCACCATCTCTTGAACATGTTTTAGAACAAACATTGTGTGTGTGTGTGTGTGTGTGTGTGTGTGCGTGCGTCGTGCGTGCGTGTGTGTGTGTGTGTGTGTGTGTGTGTCGTGCGTGCGTGTGTGTGTATGTGTGTATGTGTGTGTGTGTGTGTGTGTGATCGGGGGCGTCTCATAAACGTAGCAACCTTGCATTATACCCCACAGACAGGACATTTCTTTATCCCTAACCGATGGTAAAAGTGCATTAACAAGACAGTTCTGAATGTAGCCATATTGTTTTACGCTTAATAAAAAAAAGAAAAAAGAAAGAACGAGTTATAAAAGTAGACAAATTGTTTCTTACTTTATTTCGAGAAAGAAAAAAAAACGATTCTGGTAAAGGCTGGTAAGGATTGTGGACAAAAAGGAAAATAAATCAAAATAAAAAAAAACATAAGAACTCTCGAGGTGTGTGTGTGTGTGTGTGTGTGTGTGTGTGTGTGTGTGTGTGTGTGTGTTTGTGTGTTTGTGTGTGTGTGTCTCTGTGTGTGTGTGCGTGTGTGTGTGTGCCTCTGTGTGTGTGTGTGCCTCTGTGTGTGTGCTTCTGTGTGTGTGTGTGTTTGTGAGTGCCTCTGTGTGTGTGTGTTTCTGTGTGTCCTTTTTGTGTCTATGTGTATGTCTGTGTGTGTCTGTGTGTCTGTGTGTGTCTGTGTGTGTGTGTGCCTGTGTCTGTCTGTGTGTGTGTGTGTGTCTGTGAGTGTCTCTGTGTGTCTGTTTGTGTGTGTGTGTGTTTCTCTGTGTGTGTGTGTGCATGCGTATGTGTGTTGTGTGTGTGTGTGTGTGTGTGTGTGTGTGTGTGTGTGTGTGTGTGTGTGTGTGTGTGTGTGTGTGTGTGTGTGTGTGTGTATGTGTGTGACTTGCTGAAGAAACCATATCATACACCATCATAAACCATATCATATGTGTGTGTGTATATCCACTAACTGCAAAATCTTAACCCTTTGACTCCCTCACCCTATCCACCGGCTTCCTATAGGAAGTTGGTGGATAGGGTGAGGGAATGGAAGGGTTAAGTTTTTTGCTTTGCTTGCATGGTTGGCAATGCAGGATGCTGGTGGCCAGGGTGCGGAAGTCAAACGGTTAAATGAAAAAAATCGGTTAGCATGGGCTTACTTACCCTTTGAGTGTACATGCGCAAAGCTCATCTTTTCTAAGTTTGCTTAAGCCCAAAGCAAACTTACCTCAGCTCACATTCTTAAGATCAGTTTGCAATCGTGCCCTGTTGTTAAGATAACAAAGTCTGATCCATCGAATTTTCATTCTTTTTCACTAGGTTTAAGGCCTGTATAGTATTACAAAACCACATGGGTCCAGTCTTGTTAGAACAACAATTTTTTTTAAAAACTTTTTATTCATCTTTTGTTTCACAACAAACGGACATCTAACACACAATGTGACAACGAAAACATTTACACATAGAAAAAGGTAGTGTTGACACATGAACTTCGTGTAGTATACAGATTGTACATAATGATATTTTATACACTGGAAGTTTAAAAATGAACACTGAGACCCAAACACATGTCAACATTTTCCTTATGAACCCGTTTCATGAGAGAATAATAATGATAATAATAATAATAATAATAATAATAATAATAATAATAATAATAATAATAATAATAATAATAATTACAGTATTCATATAGCGCCAAATCTTGACAATTCAAATCAAAGCGCACCCACGCACCAGAGATACGCGCGCGATCAACGGAAGGCCAGTTTATCATGTGATAACAGAGATTGAGATGCCATTTCTCAAAGTCAATCCCAGCCCGAAACATAGAAACTTTCCCGTTTGCTATCCACCTTTCATGCTCCATGCTTCAATCATTCCGGTGGTGTCAGAGGTCCTGTAACCCCAATCCTCAACACCTTCCCCCATTTCAAGATCAACCCCCCCCCCTCCACCGATTTCAAGATCAACCCACCCCCCTCTCCCACGATTTCAATAACAAG
>JAPXFY010000021.1:28149848-28154848 GCA_030674185.1 Monoplex corrugatus
AAGCTTCTAATGCGTTTGTCCGTTGCACTGCGACTGACCAGTTGTCATAGTTCTCGGTCTGTCTGTCTGTCTGCCTGTGTGAGTGTATGCATATATGTGAGCCAGCCAAAACTTGCCTTGTTTTTGTTGCTATTTGCTTTTGTTATTGTTGTGCTCTCTCTCTCTCTCTCTCTCTCTCTCTCTCTCTCTCTCTCTCTTTCTTTCTTTCTTTCTCTGCCTGTCTGCCTGCCTGCCTCTCTCTCTCTCTCTCTCTCTCTCTTTCTTCCTCTGTCTGTCTGCCTGCCTGCCTGCCACACACACACATCTCTCTCTCTCTCTCTCTCTCTCTCTCTCTCTCTCTCTCTCTCTCTCTCTCTCTCTCTTTCTCTGTCTGTCTCCCTCCAAGAGAATCAAGGATTATTTATAAGACAGGTACAGTGAAACCTAATGCTACTAGCCTTATAATAATAATAATAATTACAATATTTATATAGCGCAAAATCTTGATAAAATCAAATCTAAGCGCTGAAACAGACACACACGCAGGCACGCACGCTCGCACACACACGCACGCACACATACAGACACACACACACACACACACACACACACACACACACACACACACACACACCCACACACACGCATGGCTATAAATGGGGAGAAAGAATAAAAGCAATAAAAGCAAGAATAAAAGCAATGGAAAATTATAGAGAGCATAGCATACAATTATATATTATAACCATGTGATTCCCTCCGAGCGGAGACAGGCTGCAGAGGGGAGGGTTGAGTGAGGTTAGGATTTTATGCAGGAGAGAAAAGGTGAGTTTTGAGAGCGGACTTGAAGGAGACAAAAGTAGGTTGCTGACGGACTGAGAGAGGAAGTTTGTTCCAGGAGAGTGGACCAGAAACAGAGAAGGCTCGTGGACCATAGGTATTGAGCTTAGTGCGTGGAAAGCGAAGAGTCAGAGGATCAGAGGCAGAGCGGAGGGTACGTGAGGGAACATAGATCTCAAGTAGGCTTGACAGGTAATCGGGGGCTGCGTTATTGAGGCTTTTGTAGCACATGGTGTCTAGTTTGTACTGTATGCGCTTTGATACAGGGAGCCAGTGAAGTTGTGCCAGGAGAGGAGATATGTGGTCAGCTTTTTTCTTTTTGAGTACAAGGCGTGCAGCATTGTTTTGAATGCGCTGTAGGATGTGAATGGTGGAGGCAGGAAGACCAGACAGGAGTGAATTGCAATAGTCAATGCGAGACATTATGAAGGAGAGAACGAGTTTTGCAGTTGTTTCGACAGAGAGATACTTCCTGATCAGCTTTATACGATGGAGATGATGGTAGCAGGATCTGGCAGTTTGAGAAACAAAGTTGTTCATGGAGAGGGTAGAGTCAATGCAGACACCAAGGTTTTTAGCTGAATCAGAAATTGGGACTGATGTGTTACATAATGGGAGAGAAAGAGGAGGCAGCTGAGAGAGTTTCTGACGGGTGCCAATGAGGATAGCTTCTGTTTTGTCGTCATTAAGCTGAAGTCTATACTTGAGTATAAAGTGTCTCGAAATTTGAAGCCCTTCCCCCACACTCTCATTCTCTTCTCTCTCAATCCTTATCTGTCTGTCAGTCTCTCTCTCCCCTCTCTTTCTTCTCTATTTCTCTTTCTTTCTCTTTTGTCTCTCTATCCCTCTCTCGTCTCTCTCTCCCTCTCTGTCTGTCTCACTCCCTTTCTGCCCTTTTTTCATATTCTGCATTTATGAATGTGTCTATATGTTTAAATGTGTGCACGTGCATGTATGCATCAGAATGATACAGACAGACAGACAGACAGACGTAGAGAGAGATAAGATGACATTTTGCTCATATACTTCAGCATGTCACGCCTCCAACGTCAATCACTGTAGTTTCGTCAACGGGTTGGACGCACAAGCAAAAGCATGTATTTTCCTCCCATACACTTTTTTCGTTGGGGGGGTAGGGGAGTGCCGGGGGGGGGGAGATGGGAGAAAGAGTACATTTCTCTATAAAGTGGCGGCAGTAATGGTACATTAGCAAACGCAGACTAGAGTATATTTCTTCGATAAAGTGCCAGCAATAACGGTATATTATCAAACGCAGACTATCCTCTGCACTCGAAATCGAATCAAGAGCGCAAGAACTACAACTACTGCAGGATACAAACTCAATCAGCTCCTTCAGAAAAATAAAAATGTCACAGTTTTGCCCAAGTCTAGAGATAGGGTAGAGAGAGCTCGCGGGCGATAGCAAAGTCTGGAATTGATCGTCTGGAACTGGAGTCTTTCACCATTGAACTTCCTTTTCCTGTGTGTATCTAATCACATCACCCACATCTACGTGCTAAAATGATTTTACAGCCTCATAGGATTCGAGCAACAGAGTCTACAAGTACACAGTGTGATGGCTTCCTCCCCCTCCCACCTCCCCTTGTTGTTTGTTCGTGTTATGTTGTTGGGTTAACGGAAAACTGTGTACTAGATGGACGGATGTAACAGCACGTGCTCCGTGCCATGAATGCCTGTAGGGGAAATTGCAGCACACAGGCATCGCAGACCATATGGACTGGATTGGACGTACAGTCAGGAAAACGCGAAGGCAATGGATGGAGAAAGAGAGAGAGTAAAGATGAACTCTGTAGTCCTTTTAAGATCTGCAGTCACTTCACCTTGAGGCAGCCGAGATGTGGTTTCTAAGAAGGATGTTGAGAGTTCCATGGACAGCAAAGAAAACAAACGAGACAGTCTTGATGGAGGCAGACACAAGTAGATCACTCATAAGGAAGATTAGGAAAAGACAGGCAACATTTATATAAGCCATTTTATGAGGAAAGGGGAATTGGAGCACCTGGTCACAACGGGAAAGCTGGAGGGAAAGAGAGCACCGGGTAGACCCAGGGAGAAGATGCTAGACGGACTTGCAGAGTGGCTGGACACAAGGAGGGTGGAAGAGATGCTTGAGGCAACAAGAGATAGAGACAGATGGAAGTCCATATTCGCCAACGCTTTGCGGCAAGGCACCTGATGATGATCATGATGAGTCACTTCACCAAACGTTTTCGTCAAAGGAAATGCCAGGTTTAACCCTTTGACTCTTGTACCCTATCCACCCACTGCAAAATCTTAAACCCTTCGATTCCCTCACCCTATCCACCAGCTTCCTGAAGGAAGCTGGTGGATAAGGTGAGGGAATCAAAGGGTTAAGGTTTTGTTATGCTACCATGGTTGACAATGTAGAATGCTGGTGGACAGGGTACAGGAGTCAAAGGGTTAGAGAAACTTTGAGAAACTGAAATAACATTAGCTAACGGATTTCTTGCAAGAACACTCCTTACCAAACTACATGTACCGAGAGAGAGAGACAGACAGACAGACAGACAGACAGACAGAGAGAGACAGAGAGAGACAGGGAGCAGAGACAGACAGAGACAGACAGAGAGACGGACAGACAGAGAGAGAGAGAGAGAGATAGACAGAGAGAGACAGAGACAAACAGACAGACAGAGAGAGTGGGGAGAGAGACAGAGAAAGAGAGGGAGAAGGAGAGAAAAAGAGAGCCAGAAAGAGATAGAGAGACAGAGAGAAAGAGAGAGAGAGAGACAGAGAGAGAGAGACAGAAGAGAGAGAGAAAGAGAGAGAGAGAGAGACAGAGAGAAAGGGGGAGGAAGGACATCTAGCAGTAACAAAAGAACGAAGATGGGACGGGAAGGAAAGCAAGCTTTGACCAGGTACATATACATATTTTGTAGGTTTTATGGGAAATCTCTCTCTTAAAAAAAACAAAAACTTTCCTTGTTCTTTGTATATTTTTTTTAGCTGCAGACTACCGGGGAAAAAAAAAGAGAGAACTTTAAGGTATTGAGTTATTCTAAGCAATCCAAGATAAACAAACTCGCACTCTCCCAAGGGGCACAATCCTGGGCCAGTTGCAAGCAGAATGAGCTGCCTTTTTTACGTCTTGACCAAGCAATGTGGTAAAGGGGGTTAGGGCGACTAACAGTAAACAGAAAAAGGCTTCTTGCTGGACAAAGGGATGCCTCTAAGGCCTTCTTCAGGATACATTCACTAAGTCACAAGTTTCACCAACATAAATCTCCTGTACATGCAAATTTGAAGAAATGGAGAAAGAAGCCCTGGTTGATTTAAAACAACTTTTATTTACATATTTTTAAGGTAGGCGTAACAGTAATCGTATCAGCCTCACAGAGCACAAACTTACACATATATAAAGTTGACCCCCTTCGTTCGGAAATAACATTAAATAATGCCCTACTTCCATAAATATCACTGCAACAATTATACCACAGGTCACATTAAACGAGTTAACTTGAGAATCAGTGAAAAGGCATATCCTTAAAAAGCATGAGTTTAAATGCATTGAATGAATACAACAACACAACTAACAACAGTAACAAGCGTGATGATGATGATGATGAGGAGGAGGAGGATATGCTGCTGTGTAAGATTATCGCCCTTGATAGATAACTGAAATACCCATTTTCGTATAATGTACATCAACACGAAAATGAATGATGAATACTATTTTCATAAAACGCACTTCAACAAACAAATGAACGATGTCCCAACCTATCAAATAAACAAACACAAATGATGTCATCAGCTGCTTTGTTCTAAGTAAACTACGCTGGAAAGGGAAAGACAGATGGGGGAGAGAGGCTTAAAGAGGGGAGACAGAGAGACAGAGAGAGAGAGAAAGAGAAAGAGAGAGAGACAGAGAGACAGACAGACAGACAGAGAGACAGATAGGGGGGGAGGGAAGAGAGAGAGAGAGACAGAGATAGAGAGACAGACAGACAGAGAGACAGTTAGGGGGGAGGAGGGAGAAGAGAGACATGGACTGAGAGAGACGGAGACAGATAGAGAGATGGTGACAAAGGAAAAGGAAAGCAAGTTTTTCCTAAGTGATCGCCAGAACTGTTTTCATGAGGAATATCACAATTTATTTCAACTTTTTCATTCTCACTCACATGTATAATCCAGCCACCTCCCTG
>JAPXFY010000021.1:28162348-28167348 GCA_030674185.1 Monoplex corrugatus
CTCTCTCTCCCTCTGTCTGTCTGTCTCTCTTTCCCTCTCTCTCCTGTTTGTCTCTCTGTTTGTCTGTCTTTCTGTCTGTCTCTCTCTCTCCCCCGCCCCCCCCCTCTTCTCGGTCTCTCTCTCCTTCTCTTTCTCTCTTTCTCTCTCCTTTTGTCTGTCTGTCACTCTCTCTCTCTCTCCCCGTTCCCCCTCTCTCTCCCTTTCTCCCTCCATCTCTCTTTCTCCTTTTGTTTGTGTGTCTATCTGTCTCTCTCTCTCTCTCACACACACTCTCTCTATCTAGGATAGATTACTGGCATAAATTCATGGAAAGGATACAAGGACCAGGAAGTAGCGAGTAGATATAGAGAGAAGGGACCTACAATGAAAGAGAGGAACAGAAAATACGCAGTCCTGATTCATTGGGGTTGGCGATCATAGCTCTCCGTACGAATCTACACTTTGTCACAACAAGTACATCTCCCACCCTTTCTATCATCAGCCACCCTGCAAGTCCGTCCAGTATTTTCGCCCCTGAGTCTACCTGGTGTTCTTTTTTCCCTCCAGCTTTCCTGTTGTGACTAGATGCTCAATTTTTTTTCTTCTCATGAAGTGACCTGTATATGCTGCCTATCTTCTCCTAATCTTCTTCACTAATGTTCTTTTTGTGCTTGCCTCTTTCAAGAATGTCCCTTTTATTTTCTTTGCTGTCCGTGGCACAGCGTGGAGACAAGTTGTTAAGTTAAAATATTTGAAAACAGTCATCCACCAGACAGCAGGTCCACATCAGATATCATCATCATCAGGTGCCCTGCCGCATGGCGTTGGCGATCATGGACTTCCATCTGTCTCTATCTCTCGTTCTCCCTAGCATCTCTCCCAGAGACACAGAGAGAGAGAGAGAAAGAAGTAATTAGTGGGAAAACGGCAAGGAAATCAATTCGAGAACAATGGAAAAAGTATAAAGTCCGTCTAGCATTTTCTCCCTCGGTCTACCTGGTGCTCTCTTTCCCTCCAGCTTTCCCGTTGTGACCAGGTGCTCCAAATCCCCCTTCCTCATAAAATGGCCTATAAATGTTGCCTGCCTTTTCCTAATCTTCCTTATGAGTGATCTACTTGTGTCTGCCTCCATCAAGACTGTCTCATTTGTTTTCTTTGCTGTCTATGGAACTCTCAACATTCTTCTTAGAAACCACATCTCGGCTGCATCAATCTTGTTCTGGCTTTGTTTGTTGACTGTCCACGCCTCACATCCGTACAACAGTATTGGTTCTATATAACATTCAAGAACTCTCTTCCTGATGTTAATTGATAGGCATTTGTTGGTAAGAATGCCTGTCATCTTCCCGAATGCTGTTTTGGCTTGGCCGATTCTGCCGGCTATTTCTGATGTGCATCTGCCGTCTGATGAAATGATCGTTCCCAGGTATTTAAATTTATCAACCTGTGTCAAGGTTGTGCCATTTGCTGTTATTTTGCATGAGGGGATTTCATGTTTTTTACTGATCACCATGACATCAGATATATCTAGCAGAAATGGCCGAGCTGAAACAGCCTTCAAGAAAGTGAAAAGCGTCCTTACCAAATTGAAAAGCGTTCTCACCAACAAATGCCTATCAATTAACAACGGCAGTTCTTCAGTTTTATATAGAACCGATACTGTTGTACGGATGCCAAGCCAGGTCAGAACAAGACTCAGGCAGCTGAAATGTGGTTCGCAAAGAGAACGTGAAAGGTTCCATGGACAGCAAAGAAACAAAACAAGCCTGTGACTTATTAACCCACCTTTAATTAACATGAAGATGTAACGTAGCGTATACGGGGACTAGCGATAAAAATTTTCTCTAAACAAGCCATAAACATATTTTTCTCTCCTTCCGTGACAGGCTAAGCCCCAAAGGCGGAGAGAAGAGCCGGGATTCAAATCCCTTCCTGTCAATCTGATCTATGTCTCCTTCTCGGCATTTTTGTGTAGACAGCTCGTGAACATTGCAAAAGTTAAATAACCACACGTGGCCCCCGTCGGATTAAACAGATACTGCATCATGCTGGAATCAAAGAGGGGTCGTGGTTTTGACTCTAAGGCGGGCCACAGGTTTTTACAGCGGGTTGGCTGGCTGTTATTATAGAGCCGTAGACTCAGGAGCCGATGTCTCGAGTTCAATCCTACCCCGCAACATAAGAACTGATCTGTTCACCAGTCATCTTAATGCTCTAATCTATGTGGTGGCTTCAGCTTTGTGTTTCTTAGGTCGTTTCCCTTGTCTCTCCATTTTCAAGACCTAGTGTCTTGCGGGTTTGGGTTTGGTCGCAGTAGCTGGCTGACGGTCTGGTGTCACCTGCGCCGCATGACAGTCCCTACCGGACGAAGGTGCTCCCCAGGAGCACCTATTTACATCGTTATCTTCAATTTCCTTTTGTTTGTCCATCCATAATCCAGTCTTGATGGAGGCAGACAGAAGTAGATCATTCATAAGGAAGATTAGGAAAAGACAGGCAACATTTATAGGCCATTTTATGAGGAAGGGGGATTTGGAGCACCTGGTCACAACGGGAAAGCTGGAGGGAAAGAGAGCACCAGATAGACCCAGAGAGAAAATGCTAGACGGACTTGCAGAGTGGCTGAAGACGGGGAGAGTGGAGGAGATGCTTGGGGCAACAAGAGATAGAGACAGATGGAAGTCCATGATCGCCAACGCCATGCGGCAGGGCACCTGATGATGATGATGATGATGATGATGATGATGATGATGATGATGATGATGATGATGATGATGATGATGATGATGATGATGATGATGATGATGATGATAAGTGTCTTGCGGAAGCTCAATGAGACTGCCAGATAACAGATCTCAAATTAGGTAGAGGGCATACGTGAGTTTGCCCACAAAACCAGAAAGGGCGACTCGTTCTTTCCTGCTTGGGCACAGTGGTTTATCATGGCAGTTATGTTATCATACGGACGTTTATACAATATCCCCTGTACAAATAGTGTGTAGTTTGTCATGGCTGTTATATTGTCATATGGACACTTGTATAATATCCCATCTAGAAATCGTGTGCAGTTTGTTATGAAGTTATCTCATCATATGAAAATTTGTATAACATCTCTTCCAGAAATCGTGTGCGCTGTTTATCATGGTAATCATATTATCATATGGACATTTGTACAATATCTCATCTGAAGAGAGCGTGTGTGATGTATCATGGCAGTTATATTATCGTATGGACATTTGTATAACATTCCCGTTAGAAATCATGTGCGATAGGACTACAATTACTCTGAGACGTGATGTAAACAAAATCACATTTTGTTTGTGATTTTTTTTTCAACAAGTGCACTATCC
Source organism: Monoplex corrugatus (assembly GCA_030674185.1). Lineage (NCBI taxonomy): Eukaryota > Metazoa > Mollusca > Gastropoda > Littorinimorpha > Ranellidae > Monoplex > Monoplex corrugatus. The sequence goes on from JAPXFY010000021.1 coordinate 28,165,678, forward strand.
ATTCAGAGAAATCGTGTGCTATGGCTACATTCACTTAAAATTTGAAGCAAATCACGTTTTGTTATGGATTGCAAAATAAACTGTTCTAGCAGAAAAAGAACTCACATTAAGTCGCATGAACATGTCGTGCTGATAAACCTGAGGCAAATTTGCAGATCGCGCATGCATCGCAGATAATGTTTCAGACAGACAGACGAAGAAGCAATTACTTTCTTTTCTTTCACTTTCCGTTTGTTCTATCAGGGTGTCGTGGGGAAATGAAGCTGAGGTTCAGGGGCGAGTGGAAGGCCTTCAGAGGAGGAGAAATGCCGTATGACGTCAAGCCACCTTCACACCGTCACTCGTCTTCTTGGTTCTTGCTTTAGGTCTTCCTTGGTCTTATCTCCTTGCTTTCATTGCTCTTTGTTCTACTCTTGCTTTAGGCCTTTGTCGTGGTCTGCTCTCTTGCTTAGGTACTCCTTTTGTCTACTCTTGTTTAGGTACTTACGGTTACTTGTTCTTTTTGTCTTCTTCATGGTTACCTCTGCTTTGGTCTGCCTTCGTCAACCTCTTTCTCGTGTTTCCATAGGATTTACACCTGTTGTTGTAGTCTATCCGTGGAATCTCTTTTTTACGTACATTCTTGGTTTTACTCTGCTACGCTTACTGGTTAGCCTCTTGTTGAGGTCTCCTTGGAGTGAGCCTCATTGCTAGGACGCCTTGGGTCTACCTCATTGCTAGGCTTCCTTGGTCTAAGACTTACTTTAGGTCTTCCTTGGATAGCGCCTTGTTTTAGTCATCCTTGGTCTACCTCTTGCTTAGGTACTTACTGTCTACCACTTGCATAGGTCTTCCTTGGAATACCTCTTGTTAAGGTACTTCCATTGGAACGCTTACTTTAGGTCTCCTGGTCTACCTCTTGCTTAGGTCTTCCTGGACTCTACCATCATGATTTAGGTCTTGGCTAGCCTCTTGCTTTAGGTCTTCTTGGGGCTAGCTCATGTTTTAGGATTCCTTGGGTATACCTCTAACTTTAGGTCTTGCCTTGCTTGAAGGTCTTCTTGGGTCTACCTCTGCATTAGGGTTTCATTGGTCAACCTCTACTTTAGGTCTTCCCCTCTGCTTTAGGTCTTCTTGGTCTACATTGTTTAGCTGATCATTTGGTTCTGCCTCTTGCTTCTAGGTCTTCCTCGGTCTACCTCAATTACTTAGGTCTTCCTTGGTTACCTTACTTAAGGTACTTCCTTGATCCTAAACTTGGCTTTGAGTCTTCCTTGAGTCGTACTCTTGCTTTAGGGTCTTCTAACTGATCTAACCCTTCGCTTTAGGTTTCCTTGGTCTTCTGCTTAGGCTCTTCCTGGTTGGCCCCTTGCTTTAGTTCCTGGTCTTATCTACTTGCTTTGAGCCTTCCTGGGTCTGGCCTCTAGCTTTAGGGTGCTTCTGGTTGGCCTCTTGCTTTAGGTCTCTGGGTCTGCTCTGCTTTAGGAGGTGCTTCCTGGTCTGCCTTTTGCATCTATTTTGTAGTCAGCTTGTTGAGCCAGTTTGGTGCTGCATTCTGAGAGAGAGCCAAACTCACTTATTTTCTATCTGGTGCTGAGAAAAGAACTTGACAGGTATTGTTCAGTCATTTATCAACTGCGTATGGAGTAGGTGCGGGTAATGCTTGGTTGAAGCTCTTCTGAAAAACAATAA
>JAPXFY010000021.1:28169848-28184848 GCA_030674185.1 Monoplex corrugatus
AACCAAACACCTCCTCAGTTTTCCGCACTTTACCGATACAACTGCATATAAAGATCAGTTCCTTGTATGTTGATTAAGTCTTGGTTGCTAAGTATGAAAAAAATTCGCTGACATTGTTATATGGTTTTCCTTTCTCAAAATGGCGAATCAAGGATTTGCCATCGTCTAAGGCCCTTGTTTCTGAAAGTGAGCATCTGATTTTTTTTCACACTTAGAAAGAGCATTTACGTTATATTTATATTCTGCACCATACTAAAGGTCAGCAGAATAACTGGCAACATTGGCATCAAACAACTGAGAGAATCTGAACACCTCAGCAGTATTTCTACAGAAGATGAAAAGACTCAAGTGAAATTTGAAACTAGATTCCAGAAACTCAAACATTGTCACAGTTATATATTTGCCCCATTCTCCGTCTCTCTCTCTCTGTCTCTGTATCTCTATCTCTGTATGTCTGTCTGTCTGTCTGTCTTTCTATATACATTTATATACATATGTGTGTGTTTATATACATATACATGTACGTACGTATGTATGTATATATATATATATATGTATGTACACTGTATATATGTATGTATGTATGTATGTATGTATGTATGTATGTATGCATGTATGTATGTAGATACGTATATGTATGTATGCATGTATGTATGTATATATGTATGTATGTGTGCTTCATATATGCATGCGTGCGTGTATATGTACATATCTCTGTGTGTATGTATGTAATATATGTACCAAATTGAGTAAATATGATGTATGCATAAATTGTAGGTGTTATGACTATGCATTAATCACTTACAAATGTACATATGTGCGTTTGTTACTAAGTTGTATCCTAAACACCATTAAAAAAAATAATTCAGTCAAAATAAATAGATAAATAAATGAACACATAAATAAATAAATGAATAAACAAACAAGTAGATCAATAAATAAAAACGAAAAACAAAAAATAAAAAGAAGACACTAATACTGACCATCAGGCGACAAGCCACTCATTTCATGGGGGATGGTCACATGTGATACTGCCATTTTCTTGACCCCCCCCCCCCCCCCTCCTGTCTCCCAAACTTCCCGTCCGAATCTGCTGACCCGAGGAGATTGGGATCAGCACTGTTGTTTTATTGCCAGGCCATTGATCAGCTTGTGGCATTGTTGCGCACACACGTAAGGGAAGCAAACGTGGGCCAACTCCCGACAGAGTAATTTGCCCCTGTCTGAGGCGTCCATAATAGTTACAGCGGGGCTTTGTGGATGAGAAAAGGTTAACGACAGCGAAAAATCATCACACGAGCCACTGTGGACAAGGAAAGGTTAAGAAGAGTGAAAATCCTCCGACTAAGGCGATTTGTGGATGTGAAGAGATTAACGAGAATGAAGATCAACAGAACAAAGGCTGTGTGGATGAGAATAAATTTAGAGAGAGAAAAACCATCCACAACACAAGAGACTGTGGACGAGGAAAGGTTAAGGTGAGTGAAAAATCATCAGAACAAGGGGATTTGTGGATGTGAAAAGATTTAAAGAGTGAAAATCATCACGACAAGAGTCTGAGGACGAAGAAAGGTTGGGAAGAGTTAACGAGAATGAAAATCACCAGAACGAGGGCCTTTATGGATGAGAAAAGATTCAAAGAGTGAAAATCATCACAACAAGAGACTGTTGACAAGGAAAGGTTAAGAGAATGAAAATCATCAGACTAATGGTGATTTGTTGATAGGAAGAGATTAAAGAGAGTGAAAATCATCAGAACAAGGGGCTTGTGAATGAGAAAAGGTTCAAAGAGTGAAAATCATCATTACAAGAGCCTGTGTACACGAGGAAAGATTAAGGAGAGTAAAAAAAATCATCAGAACAAAGGGATTTGTGGAAGTGAAGGGATTAAAGAGAATGAAAATCTACAGAACGTGGGGCTTGTGAATGAGAAAAGGTTCAAAGAGTGAAAATCTTCACAACAAGAGCCTGTGTAGACGAGGAAAGGTTAAGGAGAGTGAAAATCGTCTGAACAAGGGGATTTGTGGATGTGAAAAGATTCAAAGAGTGAAAATCATCACGACAAGAGACTGTGGACGAGGACAGGTTGGGAAGAATTAAAAATCATCAGAATCCGGGGATTTGTGAATGTGAAGGGATTAACGCGAATGAAAATCATCACAACAAGAGACTGTTGACAAGGAAAGGTTAAGGAGAATGAAAATCGTTAGACTAAGGCCATTTGTTGAAGTGAAGAGATTAAGGAGAATGAAAATCATCAGAACGAGGGGATCTGTGAATGAGAAAAGGTTCAAAGAGTGAAAATCATCATTAGAAGAGCCTGTGTACACGAGGAAAGATTAAGGAGAGTGAAAATCATTAGAACAAAGGGATTTGTGGATGTGAAGAGATTAAGGAGAATGGAAATCATCAGAACAAGGGGCTTGTGAATGAGGAAAGATTCAGAGAATGAAACTCAGAACAGCTTTCTTTCCACACAGCTGTTCTCCTTCACTTTCGCGTATCGTTGAAAAAGAAAACGTCCTTCATTGCGACGTATACTGAGCAGGGCGTAGTGCAAAGGCCTGAGCTTTTTGCGCGCGCGCGCGTGTGCGTATGCGTGTGTGTGTGCACATGTGTACGTATGTGTGTGTGCGCGCGCACATGCTTGCGTGTTTCCAGAAGGTGGAGATACTGTTTATACTAAAAGAGCCCCCGGTATACCCACGCGGGTAGGTGGGGTGGGGGCTTGGGGGTGGGTCTTGGCTACTTAGTATGGAAAATTTGTTGACATTGTTATATGATTTTCCTTTATCAAAATGGCGAATCTGTGTGGGTGAATGTGTGTGTGAACGCGAGCGTGTGTAGGTGAGTATGGGCGTGCATGTGTGTGTGTGTGTGTGTGAGTGTGTGTGTGTGTGTGTGTGTGTGTGTGTGTGTGTTGTGTGTGTGTGTGTGTGTGTGTGTGTAAGAGAGAGAGAGAGAGAGAGAAAGAGAGAGAGTTTTCCTTTGCATGTTTGTTTGTTTTGTTTGTTTCGTTTTTTGTTCTGTTGTTTTTTGTCCCGAAGCTATTCATTAATTCAGAGAGAGAGAGGGAGGGGGACAGAGAAAGGAAAAGAGAAAGAGAGGGAGAGGAGAGGAGAGAGAGAGAGAGAGAAAGGGAGAGACAGAGAGAGAGAAAGAGAGAGAGAAAGAGAGAGAGGTGTGTGTGTGTGTGTTGTGAACGTGTGTGTGTGTGTGTGAACGTGTGTGTGTGTGAATGTATATGTGTGTGTGTGTGTGTGTTTGTGTGTGTGTGTTTGTGTGTGTGTGTGTGTGTGTTTGTGTGTGTGTGTGTGTGTGTGTGTGTTTGTTTCTGTGGTGTGTGTGTGTGTGTTTGTTTCTCTGTGTGTATGTGTGTGTGTGTGTGTGTGTGTGTGTATGTGTGTGTGTGTGTATGATGTGCGTGCGTGAGTGTATGTTTAGTGCATGTGTGTGTAGCGTGTGTGTGTAGAGTGTGTATGTGTGTAGAGAGTGTGCGTGACCGCAGCGTATGTGTACATTCTCTCGCATGGATAATCCCAACGCAATCTTTTAGTCTACTTCATTCATTTTGAAGTGCCCCGCATGGGCACGATTGCACAGCCGAACTTAAATTGTGAGCCTACACAAGTGGGCCTTGGGACTAAGCAAACTTTAAAAAAAAAAAAAAGATGAGCTTTGCGTGTGTGACACTCCGGAAGCCAGCAAACCCACGCGAACCGATTTCCTCCCCATGAGAAAATTTGCCCCGTCAAGCACACTTAGGGTTCCCTAAGATCACGCTGTGCAGTCGTAGCCTGATGTAAGTGTCTGGGGGCAATGACGAACGGTAACTCGTGTAATCTTTCTCCCACTCCCTTCCCCGTTTCCTCACCCCTTCCCAACTCGTACCCGTCTCTGACCCCGTAAAAAATTTCACGAGGTGTCGATGACAGAAAATGAAAGTGGTTGACACAATGAAAGAATTAAGAAGTCGTGAAAGCGTAAGCTAAATCTAGCGAGTCTTGTTGTGTAGCGTCATGCTGACTGGAAGTGTAATCTGAATATGATTCTGGACAGCTAAGGTCATGGTATAGGGTATCTTGCGGGCTATTGTCGCTAAAGAGGGATGCTCCATATTCATTCCATCTCTGTTCATGATATGCTCTGGTTCAGTCAGTGTGGTGCCTTGCTGTTGATGCACTCACTGGAATTTAATGGACTGAACTTTTTTTTATCTGTTGGAATAGATCCCTGGATCTTCTGCAGTCATTATGCTCATTTCTTTTTTGCACATGCTTCCTCCAGCCATTTTTTTTTTTTTATTTGCTCTGAATTTCTCTTTTGAGTTTTTTTATTATATATTTTTTTGTATTCTTCTTTTCTTCCAGATTTGCCAGCTTGGCATTTCTGTTTGGCTAAGTCCATAACTTCCTCGCTGATGTAGGGCTTTGTAGGTTTTCTTTTTTTTTTTCTGCCACGAGGTACTGTTTTAAGTGAGTTTCATAGTACAAATTGAAATGTTTGGCTAAGTTTGGAACTTTTCTTTTTCTTTTTTTTCTTTTTTCTTTCTTTTTGCGGGCTTCATGGTACAAACTAACATTTTCTTGGCTATGTTCGGAGCTTTCATTCTATTTTAAGTGAACTACATTGTACAAACTGACGTATTGGAGCCAAATGTGGAGCTTTCACGTCATCTTTGAAGGTCTTCATGGTACAAACTCAATTTTGGGACAAGTTCGGGACTTTCATAATTTTTTTTTTTTTAATGAGCTTTACGAAACATTAATGTGTGCAATACATAAACCTTGTTGAGTTGGGGGTTACTTTTGGCGGGCTTCATAGTTGATTACAGGTAGCCCGAGTTGTTGTTAGTGGACTTCACAGTTTAAACTGACAGTTTTTGGAAAAAGGTCGGAGCTGTCGTGTTATTTTCATTGGGCTTCTTTCAATGAGTATTCTTGGTGGGCTTCATAGAACATCACACACTGCCTAAGTTTAATTATACCGTGATATATAATCATATTCAAGAGTATTCAGAACCTATGACACACAAGAGTATTCAGAACCTATGATACACAAGAGTATTCAGAACCTATGATACACAAGAGTATTCAGAACCTATGATACACAAGAGTATTCAGAACCTATGATACACAAGAGTATTCAGAACCTATGACACACAAGAGTATTCAGAACCTATGATACACAAGAGTATTCAGAACCTATGATACACAAGAGTATTCAGAACCTATGATACACAAGAGTATTCAGAACCTATGACACACAAGAGTATTCAGAACCTATGACACACAAGAGTATTCAGAACCTATGACACACAAGAGTATTCAGAACCTATGATACACAAGAGTATTCAGAACCTATGACACACAAGAGTATTCAGAACCTATGACACACAAGAGTATTCAGAACCTATGACACACAAGAGTATTCAGAACCTATGACACACAAGAGTATTCAGAACCTATGACACACAAGAGTATTCAGAACCTATGACACACAAGAGTATTCAGAACCTATGACACACAAGAGTATTCAGAACCTATGACACACAAGAGTATTCAGAACCTATGACACACAAGAGTATTCAGAACCTATGACACACAAGAGTATTCAGAACCTATGACACACAAGAGTATTCAGAACCTATGACACACAAGAGTATTCAGAACCTATGACACACAAGAGTATTCAGAACCTATGACACACAAGAGTATTCAGAACCTATGACACACAAGAGTATTCAGAACCTATGATACACAAGAGTATTCAGAACCTATGACACACAAGAGTATTCAGAACCTATGACACACAAGAGTATTCAGAACCTATGACACACAAGAGTATTCAGAACCTATGATACACAAGAGTATTCAGAACCTATGACACATAAGAGTATTCAGAACCTATGATACACAAGAGTATTCAGAACCTATGACACACAAGAGTATTCAGAACCTATGATACACAAGAGTATTCAGAACCTATGATACACAAGAGTATTCAGAACCTATGATACACAAGAGTATTCAGAACCTATGATACACAAGAGTATTCAGAACCTATGATACACAAGAGTATTCAGAACCTATGACACACAAGAGTATTCAGAACCTATGATACACAAGAGTATTCAGAACCTATGATACACAAGAGTATTCAGAACCTATGACACATAAGAGTATTCAGAACCTATGATACACAAGAGTATTCAGAACCTATGACACACAAGAGTATTCAGAACCTATGATACACAAGAGTATTCAGAACCTATGATACACAAGAGTATTCAGAACCTATGATACACAAGAGTATTCAGAACCTATGATACACAAGAGTATTCAGAACCTATGATACACAAGAGTATTCAGAACCTATGACACACAAGAGTATTCAGAACCTATGACACACAAGAGTATTCAGAACCTATGATACACAAGAGTATTCAGAACCTATGACACACAAGAGTATTCAGAACCTATGACACATAAGAGTATTCAGAACCTATGACACACAAGAGTATTCAGAACCTATGATACACAAGAGTATTCAGAACCTATGACAAACAAGAGTATTCAGAACCTATGACACACAAGAGTATTCAGAACCTATGATACACAAGAGTATTCAGAACCTATGACACACAAGAGTATTCAGAACCTATGATACACAAGAGTATTCAGAACCTATGACACACAAGAGTATTCAGAACCTATGATACACAAGAGTATTCAGAACCTATGACACACAAGAGTATTCAGAACCTATGAATCAGGTAGCACCTCAAGACCTTAGCAGCATGTTCGATTTAGACTTATCGTATATGTCATGACCCTCTCCGATCTTTTCCATACCATGCCATCTGCGAGGTTGGTGCGTATGGAATTTGTTCCGAGCGCGGGCACATTCGGTTGAGAAATCTTGAAAAATGACACCTGCTAAAGACATCTCGAAAAAGATTTTACAGATACATAACGTAGACCCAAGAAGAAAACGTCGGACGGACTTGCAGAGCGGCTGAGGGCAGAGAGGGTGGGAGATGTACTTGCAACGACAGGGGATAGATTCGTATGGAGGGCCATGATCACCATCGCCATGCGGCAGGGCACCTGATGATGATAATAACGGGTTTTTTTACGTATTCCCGTATAACATTTTACGAAGTGTCGATTTTTTATAGTGAGGCAAAATTAACGACTTTGACGAGATTTGTTCTATTAGAGAGGTCAGAATCACACAAAATATTTTTTTTTAACCTTTTGACTCTCGCATCCTACCTACCCACTGCCAAAACGTAACCCTTTGACTTCCTCACCCTGGAAGCTGGTGGATAGGGTGAATAAGTCAGCTGGAAGCTGGTGGATAGGGTGAGGAAGTCAAAGGGTTAAAGTTTTGCTTTGCTAGCATCGTTGACAATGCAAGGATGCTGATGGACAAGGTGCGGGAGTCGAAGGGTTAAAGCTGCCAGAGAGAGGGGAGACTTTCACTATGTCTGGACCATCCTGAGTGAATTTACAGGACAACAATCACTAGCGGGCAGAGATGTGTTTTCCTTCCCTCCCCCTCCCCATTCCACCACCACTACCACCACCACCACCACTCCCTTCCCAGAACATGAACGCGATTGTAAAAGAGATCGGACCCAAATAACAGCGAAACACGATTCTCAGTTTGGCATGGGTTATTCCTCCCGCTCTGTTTTTTTTAAAAAAATTTTTTAACCCTTTGACTCCGGCACCCTGTCCACCAGCATCCTACATTACCAAGCCATGTTAGCTAGCAAAAGAAAAACTTAACCCTTTGATTCCCTCACCCTATCCACCAGCTTGGTGGATAGGGTGAGGGAATCAAAGGGTTAAGTTTTTTTGTTTTTTTGCAGTTGGTGGATAGGGTGCGCGGTAAATGAAGCAAAAACGATATGCTGATTGAATATTTATCCACATGTTATCTGGGTTTGTTTGCCAGAACGTCAACAGGCACTCTTAGAAGCGGCCTTATCTAATTGCCAGAAGATTAACAAAACCTTTCAGACGTGAGATTCTTTCAATCGTCCAGAATATTGATAAAGATGCTGGGTTCGAGGTTCCGCGGCTGCAATGTTTTGAAAGCAAACTCTTGCTCTGAATGCTGATTAAGATCTTCATCTCATGCAGCTGCATGGTGGCTGGTTTGGCATGGAACATTTTTTTTTCTTGGAGGGATTTTTTGTTGTTGTTTTTTTTGTTTTGATTAATGGATTTCGACCGTATGCAGGCACATGGACCGCCGTTTTTGTTAAAACTATTTTTTTCAGGGGGAGGAGATTGTTGTTGATGATGTTGTTGTTGTTGTTGGTGGTGGTGGTGGTGGTGGTGGTGATGGTGGTGGTGGAGGTGTTTGTTTGCTGTTGCTTGTTTGTTTGTGTTTTGTTTGTGCAACACGTGCTCTTCTTCATCGGTGGCTGATTTGGCATGGAAGATTTTTGTTGGAGTAATTTTTTTTTCATGGACTACCACCGTATGCAAGCACATGGACTGCAAGACGTTTTTGTCAAACTAATTTTCAGGATGAGGAGATTGTTGTTGTTGTTGGGGGTGGTGGTGGTGGTGGTGATGGTGTTGTTGTTGTGGTGGTGGTGGTGGTGATGGTGTTGTTGTTGGTGGTGGTGGTGGTGGTGATGGTGTTGTTGTGGTGGTGGTGGTGGTGGTGATGGTGTTGTTGTTGGTGGTGGTGGTGTGGTGATGGTGTTGTTGTTGTGGTGGTGATGGTGATGGTGTTGTTGTTGTGGTGGTGGTGTTTGTTGGTTGTTGTTGTTGGTAGTGGTGATGGTGGTGGTGTTTGTTGTTGTTGTTGGTGGTGGTGATGGTGTTGTGGTGGTGGTGGTGGTGATGGTGATGGTGTTGTTGTTGTGGTGGTGGTGTTTGTTGTTGTTGTTGTTGGTAGTGGTGGTGGTGATGGTGTTGTTGTGGTGGTGGTGGTGTTGTTTGTTGTTGTTGTTGTGTGGGGTGTGGTGTGTTGTGTGGTGGTGGTTGTTTGTTGTGTTGTTTTGGTGGTGGTGGTGGTGTGGTGTTGTTGTGGTGGGGTGGTGTTTGTTGTGTTGTTGTTGGTGTGGTGGTGGGTTTTTGTGTGTGGTTGTTTTGTGTTGTTGTATGGTGGTGGTGGTGTTGTGGTGTTTTGTTGTGTGTGTGGTAGGTGGTGTTTGTTTGTTTGTTGTGTTGTTGGTGTGGTGGTGGTGATGTGTGTTGTTGTGTGGTGGTGGTGTTTGTGTTGTTGTTGTTGGTAGTGGTGGTGGTGATGGTGTTGTTGTGGTGGTGGTGGTGTTTGTTGTTGTTGTTGTTGGTAGTGGTGGTGGTGATGGTGTTGTTGTGGTGGTGGTGTTTGTTGTTGTTGTTGTTGGTAGTGGTGGTGGTGATGGTGTTGTTGTGGTGGTGGTGTTTGTTGTTGTTGTTGTTGGTAGTGGTGGTGGTGATGGTGTTGTTGTGTGTGGTGGTGTTTGTTGTTGTTGTTGTTGGTAGTGGTGGTGGTGATGGTGTTGTGTGGTGGTGGTGTTTGTTGTTGTTGTTGTTGGTAGTGGTGGTGGTGTGGTTGTTGTGTGGTGGTGGTGGTGTTTGTTGTTGTTGTTGTTGGTGTGGTGGTGGTGTGGTGTTGTTGTGGTGGTGTTTGTTGTTGTTGTTGTTGGTGGTGGGTGTTTGTTGTTGTTGTTGTGGTAGTGGTGATGGTGGTGGTGTTTGTTGTTTGGTTGTTGTGTGGGTGGTGGTGGTGGTGGTTTGTTGTTATTGTTGTTGTGTGGTGGTGGTGGTAGTTGGTGTTGTTGTTGTGTTGTTGTGGTGGTGGTGGTGTTGTTGTTTGTTGTGGTAGTGGTGGTGGTGTTTGTTGTTGTGTTGTGTGGTGGTGGTGTTGGTGTGTTTGTTGTGTTGTTGTTGTTGTTGTTGTATGTGGTGGTGGTTGGTGGTGGTTGTTTTGCTGTTGCTTGTTTATTTGCTTTCTGTTCGTGCTACACATGCTCTTCTTCGTTGCTTCCTTTTATCATTTTTCAATGTTTTTCGTTTATTTTTCTCTTCTTCGTGGAGATGCATATTGATGAGCTTTCTTTAATACTCCTTCTACTGTTCTGTTCTTTTTGGTTTTAGTATTACCAGAACACATGTAATTCGCCTTTAGAATTAATTTTGTGATTTTTTTCTTCTTTGGAGTGGTCTAATTCTGGTAGAGAAAGTGATAATGGAACACCTTTTAGTCACAAATATTTTTCAATGTGATCTGAAACATGAAAAAAACAAACAAGTGAGCACACACACATACACACACACACACACACACACACACACACCACACACAACACACACACACACACACACCACGCACACACACACACAACACACACATATACACACACACACACGACACACACTCACTCACTCACACACGGACGGACGCACGCATATACGCGCATAGATATATACAAACAGACTCATTCCGACGCATATCACACACACGCACGTTTGAACGCACGCACGAATGTACGTACATACGTTCATATAGACACACAGGCTCATGCAAATACAAAGCATTTATGCTGCAAGCAGATGTCTGTTTGTGTGTGTGTGTGCGTGTGTGTGTGCGTGTGCGTGTGTGTGTGTATGTGTGTGTGTATATGTGTGTGTATATATATATATATATATGTTGTGTGTGTGTGTATATGTGTGTGTGTGTATGTGTGTGTGTGTGTGTCTCTGTGTGTGTGTGTGTGTGTGTGTGTGTGTGGTGTGTGTGTGTGTGTGTGTGTGTGTGTGTGTGTGTGTGTGTTTTGTCAGTGTAACTGGTATATGAACCTGACCATGTATAGTTCATGATGATAGAGGCTGTGCGTGTGTGTGCGTGCGCCCGCGCGCGTGTGTGTATGTGCATAATGCACGCGCACACGTGCATTCGCCTGCATGTGTGCCTTTGTGTGTCTGTGTACCTGACTATCTGTTTATGTCTCCGTTACCAAAATGTGTTAGCAAGATACTCTCGGCACTTTGTGGATTGATCTTTACCAAGTTTAGGTCAAAATAAAAACATAACTGTCGAGAAGTCTCGATTGCACAAGTCTGTAGCACAAGGCTAACAAGTTCACACCAACCAAACACTTGTTTAGGTACTTTCTGCAAAAAATTCTGACAATATTCAATATCCAATTTCCCTGTTGTAGCAATCTACCACTGGTCACAGTAACCATGAGAAGTATAGAATCAGGATTTTTTGTACCAGCTTTTAAGAACCAGAAATACACAAAAACATGAATCAGAACGCACATTTGATAAACAAGACAAGACAAGACAAGACAAGGCAAGACAAGGCAAGGCAAGGCAAAGCAAGGGAAGGCAAGGCAAGGCAAGACAAGACAAGACAAGACAAAACAAAAGACAGGCGCAAATTTTCGGCCAACTGGCCTTTGTTGATCGACTACAAAAGACCGTAGGGAATACATGCAAGGAACAAGGCAGAAACAAAGACAGCGACAGAAGACAGACAATTTCTAGCACACAGTTTCCAGACGGTGGAGATATTATTTATACTGAAAGAGCCTCCGGCATCCCCACAGAGGTTAGGGATGGAGGTGGGGGCTGACTCTGGAGATCGGACGAGGACAGGTGTTTTCAGTGAGTAAGTCAACAACGCAAAGCCAAAACAAGACTGAAGCAGCCAAGATGTGGTTTGTAAGAAGAATGCTGAGAGTTCCATGGACAGTAAAGAAAACAAACGAGACGGTTTTGATGGAGGCAGACACAAGAAGATCATTCATAAGGAAGCTTAGGAAAAGACAGGCAACATTTATAGGCTACTTTATGAGGAAAGGGGAATTAGAGCACCTGGTCACAACAGGAAACCTGGAGAAAAAGAGAGCACCAGGTACACCCAGGGAGAAAACATTGGACGGACTTGCAGGTGGCTGAGGACAGAGAGGGTGGGAGATGTGCTTGCGGCAACAAGGGATAGATACATGTGGAGGGCCAAGATCACGGCAGGGCACATGATGATGATGATGATGATGATGATGATGATGATGATGATGATGATGATGATGATGATGATGATAACGATGGGAAGCAACAGTATACCTTAAATCAAAATTTCCTGATGGAGCCATGACATCCTTATCTTCTATCTCGGACTGTTAGCGGCAAACACCGTGAGAGGACCAGCGACTCATTCTGTGGTGGAAGGTCATTTTTCCCTACTAGCCTTACATCCTGGATGCAACACTGCCTCTCTGCCACAGTATCACTCACCGTACACCACTCACATGTGGACTCGTTCAGAGCGCGGAGACGTCGTCTTGAGAAACTGAAACTGAGACTGAAAGGCATCAGCCATTTCCCAAGCCATCTTTTTCGCCGAAGAGAAGCCAACGACTGATGGGGAAAGTCAAGACAGTCTGGGAACTTGGTCACACACAGTCAGGTCCCATGGTGATTGTGTTTTGACGCGTGAGGCGATTTGGAAAGGACGTGTCATCGTAAATTTTACGCGGAACAGATTATGTGCCAAACTGCACATGGGGTGTTTTATGGAAAGGAAGGGGGGGGGGGGGAGAAGGAGAAGAAAAATGAACACGAGGGAAGTAAATGCGTAGAGTAGGTATTTTTTTTCCCCGTGATAAAATTCATAACGATCGATTCTTCGTGAGCTGAAAGCAACGTGGTCAGCCAGTTCTAACATCCTCTGTACAGAATGAATATCATAAAGACAGTGCCAGAGAAACACAGAGTGCCAGAGAAACACAGAGTGCCACAGAAACACAGAGTGCCACAGAAACACAGAGTGCCACAGAAACACAGAGTGCCACAGAAACACAGAGTGCCACAGAAACACAGAGAATGCCAGAGAAACGCAGACACAGAATGCCAGAGAAACACAGACACAGAATGCCAGAGAAACACAGACATAGAATGCCAGAGAAACACAGACACAGAATGCCAGAGAAACACAGACACAGAATGCCAGAGAAAACAGACACAGAATGCCAGAGAAACACAGACATAGAATGCCAGAGAAACACAGACACAGAATGCCAGAGAAACACAGACATAGAATGCCAGAGAAACACACACATAGAATGCCAGAGAAACACAGACACAGAATGCCAGAGAAACACAGAGAGAATGCCAGAGAAACACAGACACAGAATGCCAGAGAAACACAGACACAGAATGCCAGAGAAACACAGACACAGAATGCCAGAGAAACACAGACATAGAATGCCACAGAAACACAGAGAGAATGCCAGAGAAACACAGACACAGAATGCCAGAGAAACACAGACATAGAATGCCACAGAAACACAGACATAGAATGCCACAGAAACACAGACATAGAATGCCACAGAAACACAGACATAGAATGCCACAGAAACACAGACACAGAATGCCAGAGAAACACAGACATAGAATGCCAGAGAAACACAGACATAGAATGCCACAGAAACACAGACATAGAATGCCACAGAAACACAGACATAGAATGCCAAGAAACACAGACATAGAATGCCAAGAAACACAGACATAGAATGCCAGAGAAACACAGACACAGAATGCCAGAGAAACACAGACATAGAATGCCACAGAAACACAGACAAGAATGCCAAGAAACACAGACATAGAATGCCACAGAAACACAGACATAGAATGCCAGAAAACACAGACATAGAATGCCACAGAAACACAGACAAGAATGCCAGAGAAACACAGACATAGAATGCCACAGAAACACATAGAATGCCACAGAAACACAGACATAGAATGCCAGAGAAACACAGACATAGAATGCCAGAGAAACACAGACATAGAATGCCACAGAACACACAGACATAGAATGCCAGAGAAACACAGACAAGAATGCCAGAGAAACACAGACATAGAATGCCAGAGAAACACAGACATAGAATGCCAAGAAACACAGACATAGAATGCCAGAGAAACACAGACATAGAATGCCAGAGAAACACAGACAAGAATGCCAGAGAAAACACAGACATAGAATGCCAGAGAAACACAGACATAGAATGCCAGAGAAACACAGACATAGAATGCCAGAGAAACACAGACATAGAATGCCACAGAAACACAGACATAGAATGCCACAGAAACACAGACACAGAATGCCAGAGAAACACAGACATAGAATGCCAGAGAAACACAGAGAGAATGCCAGAGAAACACAGACATAGAATGCCAGAGAAACACAGACATAGAATGCCAGAGAAACACAGCCCACAGAATGCCAGAGAAACACAGACACAGAATGCCAGAGAAACACAGACATAGAATGCCACAGAAACACAGACACAGAGTGCCAGAGAAACACAGACACAGAATGCCAGAGAAACACAGACATAGAATGCCACAGAAACACAGACACAGATGCCAGAGAAACACAGACACAGATGCCACAGAAACACAGACACAGAATGCCACAGAAACACAGACACAGAATGCCAGAGAAACACAGACACAGAATGCCAGAGAAACACAGACATAGAATGCCAGAGAAACACAGACATAGAATGCCAGAGAAACACAGACACAGAATGCCAGAGAAACACAGACACAGAATGCCAGAGAAACACAGACATAGAATGCCAGAGAAACACAAACAAGAATGCCACAGAAACACAGACACAGAATGCCAGAGAAACACAGACACAGAATGCCAGAGAAACACAGACACAGAATGCCACAGAAACACAGACACAGAATGCCACAGAAACACAGACATAGAATGCCAGAGAAACACAGACATAGAATGCCAAGAAACACAGACACAGAATGCCACAGAAACACAGACAAGAAAAATGCCAGAGAAACACAGACACAGAATGCCAGAGAAACACAACAGAACAAGAAAGACCAATGAGAAACACAGACATAGAATGCCACAAAAACACAGACACAGAATGCGAGAGAAACACAGACACAGAATGCCAGAGAAACACAGACACAGAATGCCAGAGAAACACAGACATAGAATGCCAGAGAA
>JAPXFY010000021.1:28189848-28207348 GCA_030674185.1 Monoplex corrugatus
AGTGAGAGAGAGAGACAGAAACAGAGAGAGAAGAGAGAGGAGAAGGAAGGATGTATAATGGAATACGTATCATGAGTTTTGATGATAATTATTCAGTAGAAAGAAAGAGAGAGGGAGAGAGGGAGGGAGGGAGAGAGAGGAGGGAGGGACGAAGAGAGAGAGAAAGAGGGAGAAAGAGAGAGAGAGAGAGGAGAGAGAGAGAAAGAAAAGCAAAGAGACGAGAAAAGAGAGACAGAGAGAAAGAACAGAGAGAACAAGAGAGAGAGAGAACAGAGAGAACACACACACACACACACACATAAACAGACAGACAGACAGAGACAGACAGAGACAATCAGAGAGAGGGATAGAGACAGGGACAGAGAGACAGACAAACATACAAACAAAGACAGGTAGACAGCCAGACAAAGACAGGAAGAAAGTGACAAGTCTCAAAATGAAGAACAATTCTCCCTAAATTCCTTTATCGGAAGCCTTTTTATTTCATCAGGAGTGCATGAAAGATGCCATAGCCAAGGGCGCATACTCTGCAAAGTAACAGACCCACATTTAAGTCCCCTGGGTACGTGCCAGTTTCTTGTCGATCAATAGCTTGCAATAGTGCAGAACGAATTTAGAAAGGGTTACAAAAGGATGCAGTACCTTATAGAACGTGTATGCGTATGACTGAAGAGGAAAATATGCGTGTAGTGATAATTTACGATATTACTCTTAAGTAGTACTCGTAAAACTTCCCTAAAAGTTTTCTGTTTTAAATTGATGTTGAAAAGTAGTTTAAACAAACTTTTCCCCCTTCCAACATTTCCTGCATATCATTTTAAGCTACTCTCACCCTCCTTCCGGAATGAGTGCATAATTATTATAAAGTCAGACTAGATTACTTCGTAATGGCAACTACTTTCATTTCCACATAGAGCAAAAAAGTAGCACGAAGGGAGAAAAATCAGAGCACAGAAAAAATTCTACCCAAACCCCAGCTTTAAAAAAAAAAAAAAAAAAAAAAAAAAAAAACTCTCTCCAATGTCGCTCGCAGGAAATGCAGCACTCCCAAGAGATCTAAGAGCCGTCTGCAGAAGCTGATTGCAATGATTTGGTTTCGTTCTTCCGTCTTTCGCAGATGCACTACAAGAATCGAGCGTGTGGTTTCACTCAGTCACGCGAAGACAGTTGTTTAAAAAAAAAAAAAAAATGCTGTGTCAGCAGAATTGTTAGACACCCAGACAGAACTTTTCAGTTTCATTCTGAATGAGTTTACATTTTCAGGTCTGAAATGACTTTACTGAACAGTCGAACAAGCAAACAAACAGAAACCCTCAGGACAAAGGGTTATGCGATAGATTTTAAACCCTTTGACTCCTGCGTCCTGTCCACCAGCATCCTGCATTGCCAACTATGCGAGCAAAGCAAAAACCTAACCCTTTGATTCCCTCACCCCTTCCACCAGCTTCCTGGTTGTTATTATATTGTTATGTCTTTTGGTTCATCAGAATCCTTGTTTGTATTTGTTATTTGTCTCTTTGATTATTCATCAGAATCGTTGTCTGTGTTTGTTATTATGTCTTTTGACTCATCAGAATCATTGTCTGTATTTGTTATTATGTATTTTGACTCATCAGAATCATTGTCTGTATTTGTTATTATATGTATTTTGACTCATCAGAATCATTGTCTGTATTTGTTATTATATGTATTTTGACTCATCAGAATCATGTCTTATTGTATTATGTATTTGACCTCAGAATCATGTCTGATTGTATTATAGTGTATTTTGACTCAACAGAATCATGTCTTATATTTGTTATTATGTGTATTTTGACTCATCAGAATCATTCTCTGTACCTGGTATGTGTTATTATGTGTATGTTGACTCAACAGAATCACTGTCGTTATTTGTTATTATGTGTATTTTGACTCATCAGAATCATTCTCTGTACCTGGTATGTGTTATTATGTTGATGTTTGATCAACAGGAATCATTGGGTGTTTTTTATTATTATGTCTTTTGATCGTCAGAATCATTTTTCTCAACGATCGAAAATCACTGTTCTGTGTTGCCCTTTGTGTCCCAGCTTCTACGAACTCTTCTCCTTGTTGTCTTTTGTGCATGTTTGACAAAGGCCAGTTGCCCAAATTTAAACCTGTCTTGTCTTGCTAATAAAATACACATTCTGATTTTAAGTTCGTGTGTTTTGGGGTTTCTGTTGGTCTTGCTTGCTAGGGTTCTTCTGAGACATATCTCATGTAGTGATTATTCTTGAGTGTTTTTCTAATGTCCAAGTCTGCTCTGTAAGTCTAAATGTAGGATAAACCTAAAAACCTACAAACACATATGACGTGTGATGCTACATTCCAGTCATGATTACCTAAACTGTACATACTCAAAGATCTAAACTTACCTTTTTTTCTCTCTCTCTCTCTTCTTCTCTCTCTCTCTCTCTATCTCTATCTCTCTCACTGTGTCTCTCTGTCTGTCTGTCTCTCTCAGTCTCTCTCCCCTCTCTCTTTCTCTGTCTTCTCCTTTCTCTCTGTCTCTCTCCCTCCTCTCCCTCTGTTTCTCTCTGTCTCCTCCCACCTCTCTTTTCTCTCTGAACCAGCCAGCTCTTCAAATTTACAACACAAGATGCCCAGGGTTCATCAGCAAAGAAAAACACATTTCTGCCAGCAAATGATTCAAATCCCCGTAATAAACAACGAGGGAAAGGGAGTTGTAAATAACGATAGATCTTTTCTTAATTACAACCACTGCCAGCGTCTGTTTCTCCTTTTTTTCAGAGAGCGCCTGAAATATGGCCACTGTGGCAGACAAGGGCAGATCATTCTGTTGGCTGCCAGCCCAGAACTTGTGTCCCTTGGGTTTTCGTGAATGAGACGTTCCTCTTTTGCCTGCACTAACCCAGCACCTAAAATCTGTCTCTTGTCTTCTTCCAGCTGTTGGCAGATGTAATAAGACAAGATAATTTACTGTGTACGAATGAGAATGAGAGAGAAACTTTAAAATTAGGAGATCCTTTACAAAAAAGTGTTGCCGGTACTTGTCGAAAACTTGCCTTCTTTTTGTTGCTGCTGCTGCTGGTGTTATTGTTTTTCTCTCTCTCTTTCTTTCTCTCTCTGTCTCTCTCTCTGTCTTTGTCTCTCTTTCTCTGTGTCTCTGTCTATCTGTCTGTCTATCCCCCCTCTTTCTCTCACACATTCCTTCTGCCTCTGTATCTCTTTCTTTGTCTGTCTGTCTGTCTATATGTCTGTCTGCCCCCCCCTTTCTCTCTCTGTCTTTGTCTCTCTTTCTCTTTGTGTCTGTCTATCTGTCTGTCTCTCCCCCCCTCTCTCTCTCACACATTCTTTCTGTATCTGTCTCTCTTTCTCTGTCTGTCTGTCTCCTCTCTCTCTCTCACATTCTGTCTCTGTGTCTCTCTGTGCCTCTATCTGTTGCTCTCTCTCACTCCCCTTATCTCTCTCTCACATTCTTTCTGTCTCTGTCTCTCTTTCTCTGTGTCTCTGTCTGTCTGTCTATCTGTCTGTCTGACTCCCCCCCCCCTCCTCTCTCTCTCTCTCTCTCTCAACCAGCCAGCTCTTCAAATTTACAAGACAAGATGCTCAGGGTTCATCAGCAAAGAAAATAACATTTCTGCCAGCAAATGATTCAGATCTCCGTAATAAACAACGAGGAAATGGGAGTTGTAAATAACGATAGATCTTTTCTTAATTACAACCACTGCCAGAGTCTGTTTCTCTTATTTTTTCAGAGAGCGCCTGAAATATGGCCACTATGGCAGACAAGGACAGATCATTCTGTTGGCTGCCAGCCCAGAGCTTGTGTCCCTTGGGTTTTCGTGAATGAGACGTTCCTCTTTTGCCTGCACTAACCCAGCACCTAAAATCTGTCTCTTGTCTTCTTCCAGCAGTTGGCAGATGTAATAAGACAAGACAATTTACTGTGTACGAATGAGAATGAGAGAGAAACTTAAAATTAGGAGATCCTTCACAAAACAGTGTTGCTGGTACTTGTCGAAAACTTGCCTTCTTTTTTGTTGCTGCTGGTGTTATTGTTGTTCTCTCTGTCTGTCTGTCTGTCTGTCTCTCTCTCTCTCTGTCTGTCTGTCTCTCTCTCTCTCTATCTGTCTGTCTGTCTTTGTCTCTCTTTCTCTGTCTCTATCTGTCTGTCTGTCTCTCTCTCTCCCCCCTCTCTCTCTCACACACATTCTTTCTGTCTCTGTCTCCCATTCTCTGTGTCTCTGTCTGTCTCTCTCTCCCCCTATCTCTCTCTCACATTCTTTCTGTCTCTGTTTCTCTTTCTCTGTGTCTCTGTCTGTCTGCCTCTCTCTCTCTCTCTTCTTTCTCTCTCAACCAGCCAGCTCTCCAAATTTACGACGCAAGATGCTCAGGGTTCATCAGCGACGAAAAACACATTTCAGCCAGCAAATGATACAATCCCCGTAATAAACAACAAGGGAAAGGGAGTTGTAAATAACGATAGATCTTTTCTTAATTACAACCAGTGCCAGGGTCTGTTTCTCTTTTTTTTTCACAGAGTGCCTGAAATATGGCCACTGTGGCAGACAAGGGCAGATCATTCTGTTGGCTGCCAGCCCAGTGTCCCTTGGGTGTTCGTAGTGAGTCGCTCCTCTTTTGCCTGCACTAACCCAGCACCTAAAATCTGTCTCTTGTCTTTTTTCCAGCATTCAGTAGCTATAATAAGACAAGACAATTTACTGTGTACGAATGAGAATGAGAGATAAACTTAAAATTAGGAGATCCTTCACAAAAAAAGAAAGTGTTGCTGGTACTTGTCGAAAACTTGCCTTCTTTTTGTTGCTGTTGCTGGTGTTATTGTTGTTTTCTTTCTCTGCCTCTGTCCTGTTTCTCTCTGAATGTCTGTCTCTCTCTGTGTCACTCTCTCTGTATGCCTCTCTACCTCTCTCTCTCTCACATACATTCTTTCTGTCTCTGTCTCTCTTTCTCTGTGTCTCTGTCTGTCTCTCTCACCCCCCTCTCTCTAACATTCTTTTTGTCTCTGTTTCTCTTTCTCTGTGTTTCTGTCCGTCTGTCTGTCTCTCTTTCTCTCTCTCTCTCTCAACTAGCCAGCTCTTCGAATTTACAACACAAGATGCCCAGGGTTCATCAGCAAAGAAAAACACATTTCTGCCAGCAAATGATTCAGATCCCCGTAATAACGAGGAAATGGGAGTTGTAAATAACGATAGATCTTTTCTTAATTACAACCAGTGCCACCGTCTGTTTCTCTTTTTTTTCTCAGAGAGCGCCTGAAATATGGCCACTGTGGCAGACAAGGGCAGATCATTCTGTTGGCTGCCAGCCCAGAACTTGTGTCCCTTGGGTGTTCGTGAATGAGACGCTCTTCTATTGCCTGCACTAACCCAGCACCTAAAATCTGTCTCTTGTCTTCTTCCAGCAGTTGGCAGATGTAATAAGACAAGATAATTTACTGTGTACGAATGAGAATGAGAGATAACCTTTAAATTAGGAGATCCTTTACAAAAAAGTGTTGCTGGTACTTGTCGAAAACTTGCCTTCTTTTTGTTGCTGCTGCTGCTGGTGCTATTGTTTTTCTCTCTCTCTTTCTTTCTCTCTCTGTCTCTCTCTCTCTCTCTCTTTCTTTCTCTCTCTCTCATTCTTTCTCTCTCTGTCTTTGTCTCTCTTTCTCTGTGTCTCTGTCTATCTGTCTGTCTATCCCCCCCCCCTCTTTCTCTCACACATTCCTTCTGTCTCTGTATCTCTTTCTCTGTCTGTCTGTCTATATGTCTGTCTGCCCCCCCTCTCTCTCTCTCTGTTTTTGTCTCTCTTTCCCTATGTGTCTGTCTATCTGTCTGTCTGTCTGTCTCTCCCCCTCTCTCTCTCTCTCACACATTCTTTCTGTATCTGTCTCTCTTTCTCTGTCTGTCTATCTCCTCTCTCTCTCTCTCTCACATTCTGTCTTTGTGTCTCTCTGTGCCTCTGTCTGTTGCTCTCTCTCACTCCCCTTATCTCTCTCTCACATTCTTTCTGTCTCTGTCTATCTTTCTCTGTGTCTCTGTCTGCCTGTCTATCTGTCTGTCTGACCCCCCCCCTCTCTCTCTCTCTCTCTCTCAACCAGCCAGCTCTTCAAATTTACAAGACAAGATGCTCAGGGTTCATCAGCAAAGAAAAACACATTTCTGTCAGTAAATGATTCAGATCCCCGTAATAAACAACGAGGAAATGGGAGTTGTAAATAACGATAGATCTTTTCTTAATTACAACCACTGCCAGAGTCTGTTTCTCTTATTTTTTCAGAGAGCGCCTGAAATATGGCCACTATGGCAGACAAGGACAGATCATTCTGTTGGCTGCCAGCCCAGAGCTTGTGTCCCTTGGGTTTTCGTGAATGAGACGTTCCTCTTTTGCCTGCACTAACCCAGCACCTAAAATCTGTCTCTTGTCTTCTTCCAGCAGTTGGCAGATGTAATAAGACAAGACAATTTACTGTGTACGAATGAGAATGAGAGAGAAACTTAAAATTAGGAGATCCTTCACAAAACAGTGTTGCTGGTACTTGTCGAAAACTTGCCTTCTTTTTGTTGCTGCTGGTGTTATTGTTGTTCTCTCTCTCTGTCTGTCTGTCTCTCTCTCTCTCTCTCTCTGTCTGTCTGTCTCTCTCTCTCTCTATCTGTCTGTCTGTCTTTGTCTCTCTTTCTCTGTCTCTATCTGTCTGTCTGTCTCTCTCTCTCTCCCCCTCTCTCTCACACACATTCTTTCTGTCTCTGTCTCCCATTCTCTGTGTCTCTGTCTGTCTCTCTCTCCCCCTATCTCTCTCTCACATTCTTTCTGTCCTGTCTCTTTTCTCTTGTCTCTGTCTGTCGCTCTCTCTCTTTTCTGTCTGTCGCTCTCTCTCTCTCTCTCTCTTTCTCTCTCAACCAGCCAGCTCTCCAAATTTACGACGCAAGATGCTCAGGGTTCATCAGCGACGAAAAACACATTTCAGCCAGCAAATGATACAAATCCCCGTAATAAACAACAAGGGAAAGGGAGTTGTAAATAACGATAGATCTTTTCTTAATTACAACCAGTGCCAGGGTCTGTTTCTCTTTTTTTTTCACAGAGTGCCTGAAATATGGCCACTGTGGCAGACAAGGGCAGATCATTCTGTTGGCTGCCAGCCCAGTGTCCCTTGGGTGTTCGTGAGTGAGGTCGCTCCTCTTTTGCCTGCACTAACCCAGCACCTAAAATCTGTCTCTTGTCTTTTTTCCAGCATTCAGTAGCTATAATAAGACAAGACAATTTACTGTGTACGAATAAGAATGAGAGATAAACTTAAAATTAGGAGATCCTTCACAAAAAAAGAAAGTGTTGCTGGTACTTGTCGAAAACTTGCCTTCTTTTTGTTGCTGTTGCTGGTGTTATTGTTGTTTTCTTTCTCTGCCTCTGTCTGTTTCTGTCTGAATGTCTGTCTCTCTCTGTGTCACTCTCTCTGTGTGCCTCTCTACCTCTCTCTCTCTCACATACATTCTTTCTGTCTCTGTCTCTCTTTCTCTGTGTCTCTGTCTGTCTCTCTCACCCCCCTCTCTCTAACATTCTTTTTGTCTCTGTTTCTCTTTCTCTGTGTCTCTGTCCGTCTGTCTGTCTCTCTTTCTCTCTCTCTCTCTCAACTAGCCAGCTCTTCGAATTTACAACACAAGATGCCCAGGGTTCATCAGCAAAGAAAAACACATTTCTGCCAGCAAATGATTCAGATCCCGTAATAAAACGAGGAAATGGGAGTTGTAAATAACGATAGATCTTTTCTTAATTACAACCAGTGCCACCGTCTGTTTCTCTTTTTTTCTCAGAGAGCGCCTGAAATATGGCCACTGTGGCAGACAAGGGCAGATCATTCTGTTGGCTGCCAGCCCAGAACTTGTGTCCCTTGGGTGTTCGTGAATGAGACGCTCTTCTATTGCCTGCACTAACCTAGCACCTAAAATCTGTCTCTTGTCTTCTTCCAGCTGTTGGCAGATGTAATAAGACAAGATAATTTACTGTGTACGAATGAGAATGAGAGAATAACCTTTAAATTAGGAGATCCTTTACAAAAAAGTGTTGCTGGTACTTGTCGAAAACTTGCCTTCTTTTTGTTGCTGCTGCTGCTGGTGCTATTGTTTTTCTCTCTCTCTTTCTTTCTCTCTCTGTCTCTCTCTCTCTCTCTCTTTCTTTCTCTCTCTCTCATTCTTTCTCTCTCTGTCTTTGTCTCTCTTTTCTCTGTGTCTCTGTCTATCTGTCTGTCTATCCCCCCCCCCTCTTTCTCTCACACATTCCTTCTGTCTCTGTATCTCTTTCTCTGTCTGTCTGTCTGTCTATATGTCTGTCTGCCCCTCTCTCTCTCTCTCTGTTTTTGTCTCTCTTTCCCTATGTGTCTGTCTATCTGTCTGTCTGTCTGTCTCTCCCCCTCTCTCTCTCTCTCACACATTCTTTCTGTATCTGTCTCTCTTTCTCTGTCTGTCTATCTCTCTCTCTCTCTCTCTCACATTCTGTCTTTGTGTCTCTCTGTGCCTCTGTCTGTTGCTCTCTCTCACTCCCCTTATCTCTCTCTCACATTCTTTCTGTCTCTGTCTCTCTTTCTCTGTGTCTCTGTCTGCCTGTCTATCTGTCTGTCTGACCCCCCCCCCCCCCTCTCTCTCTCTCTCTCAACCAGCCAGCTCTTCAAATTTACAACACAAGATGCTCAGGGTTCATCAGCAAAGAAAAACACATTTCTGCCAGCAAATGATTCAGATCCCCGTAATAAACAACGAGGGAAAGGGAGTTGTAAATAACGATAGATCTTTTCTTAATTACAACCAGTGCCAGCGTCTGTTTCTCTTATTTTTTCAGAGAGCGCCTGAAATATGGCCACTGTGGCAGACAAGGGCAGATCATTCTGTTGGCTGCCAGCCCAGAACTTGTGTCCCTTGGGTGTTCGTGAATGAGACGCTCTTCTATTGCCTGCACTAACCTAGCACCTAAATCTGTCTCTTGTCTTCTTCCAGCTGTTGGCAGATGTAATAAGACAAGATAATTTACTGTGTACGAATGAGAATGAGAGATAAACTTAAAATTAGGAGATCCTTTACAAAAAAAGAAAGTGTTGCTGGTACTTGTCGAAAACTTGCCTTCTTTTTGTTGCTGTTGCTGGTGTTATTGTTGTTCTCTTTCTCTGTCTGTTTCTGTCTGTCTGTTTCTGTCTGTCTTCTCTCTCTCTCTCTGTCACTCTCTCTGTGTGTCTCTCTACCTATTTCTCTCTCACATTCTTTCTGTCTCTGTCTCTCTTTCTCTGTGTCTCTGTCTGTCTGTCTCCCTCTCTCTCTCCTCACCTCTCTCTCTCTCTCTCTCTCTCTCACACACACACACACATTCTTGTCTTTGTCTCTCTTTCTTTGTGTCTCTGTCTGTCCTCTCCCTCTCTCTCTCTGATCTAGCTATCTCTTAGAATTTACAACACAAGATGCCCAGGGTTCATCAGCAAACAAAAACACATTTCTGCCAGCAAATGATTCAGATCCCCGTAATAAACAACCAGGAAATGGAGTTGTAAATAACGATAGATCTTTTCTTAATTACAACCAGTGCCACCGTCTGTTTCTCTTTTTTTTTCAGAGAGCGCATGAAATATGGCCACTGTGGCAGACAAGGACAGATCATTCTGTTGGCTGCCAGCCCAGAGAGAAACAGACAGACAGAGACAGACAGAGAGACAGAGACAGAGCAGAGCAGACAGACAGACAGAGAGGGAGAGACAGAGACAAAAGACAGAGAGAGACAGACAGACAGACACGCAGAGAGAGAAGAGAGAGAGGAGAGAAAGAGAGAGAGAGGAAGAGAGAAAGAGAGAAAGAGAGAGAGAGAGGACAGAAAGAGAGACATACAGAGACAGAGACAGACAGACAGACAGACAGAGACAGAGACAAAAGAGAGACAGACAGACAGACACGCACAGAGAGAGAGAGAGAGACAGACAGACAGATAGACAGACAGACAAATAGACAGACAGACAGACAGACAGACCGAGTTACACACTTTAGCCAGTACCACAGAGTGTAAACTAATTTGGGCGCTAACTTTCGTGAACTGTTGTTTTCAACATAATCGTGTTATATGACACACCTCCATCTGAAGCAATTTTGTGTGTAGTGTGTGTGTGTATGTGTGTGTGTGTGTGTTTGTGGTGTGTGTGTGTGTGTGTGTGTGTGTGTGTGTGTGTGTGTGTGTGTGTGGTGTGTGGTGTGTGTGTGTGTGTGTGTGTGTGGTGTGTGTGTGCGGTGTTGTTTTTATTTCTTTTTGGTTGTTTATTAGTTTTAACAATCTTTTGGGGGGAAATTAAGTTTTGTGCTCGACGATGCTAATTCTGCAAAACTTTTCATTCATTCATTAATTCGTTCGTTCGTTCGTTGTTCGTTCGTTCGTTCGTTCGTTCGTTCGTTCTTCGTTCATTCGTTCATTCATCCATCCGTTCATTTATTTAATCAGCTCATTCATTGTTGATGTGATTGAATACGTCGACTTTCACCGTTCTATATTGTGTGTAATTAAGCGTCTAAAAATGTGCTAGTGCATGTGTGTGTGTTTGGTTTGTGTGTGTGAGTGTGTGGTGTGTGTGTGTGTGTGTGTGTGTGTGTGTGTGTGTGTGTGTGTGTGTGTGTGTGTGTGGTGTGTGTGTGGTGGTGTGTGTGTGTGTTTTGTGTGTGTGTGTGTGTGTGTGGTGGGGTGTGTGGTGTGTGTGGTGGTTGTGCTGGTGTGTGTGCGAGTGGTATGTGCTTATTTCAGTTAATGTCTATTCACATTAGTGATATTAGACACACACAGCAGCAGCAGCAACAACAACAACAACAAGAACACCATCACCACCACCACCAACAGCAACACAGACAGACAGACACAACCACACACACACACAGAACACACACACACACACACACACACACACATACACACACACATCAAATAATTAAAAAGCAAACAACAACAAAAGAAAAACAATCTGAAAAAGCTTTTTGGGAATATTCAGAACATTTCTCCACTCGTGATACTTAGAGCGGAATGCCACATGGAATTCTGTGTCACAGAAGCCTGTAAATCTTTCCAGCATAAATGAATCTGATCTTTCATAGATTGCAGCAGAGCCAGATATTGCCTTCTTGGCACAAAGGAAGCCAGTCATATTTCTGCCACCTCACTACCCTACGCCCTCAGGGTTATGGAACTATCTAGGTAGGACCTCAGGACCTGGCCAGCTCATGAGTTTATGTGCAGACTTAAGGCGGTGCCGTGATCATTCTGGATCTTCTCCACCACATGGCGCCTATGACGTTAGTGCATATGGAATCCATTCCGACCACGGAGATGTCATCTTGAGAAATTGAAATTGAAACCAAAGAGTAATCTGAAATGTTTGAAAGAGGTTTTTTTGTCTGTTTCTTTGTTTGTTTGGGATTTTCTGTTTCTTTGCTATCCCATATCCTACGCCATATTAATGACCTCAGAGCCTGTGACAATTTTCCATAACGCATGAGAAAGATGACGAAGGGGACAATAATCATGAGGCTACGGTGCTCCATTCTGGATTGATGGTGTACTCTACGCTTGCTTTCATGATATATCCTGGCGTCAACCAGACCTAGGAGATACAGACACCTGCGGGCTGAACAGGAAATTTGAGCAACATCCTCAATGACGCATCTATGAAGAGTATGAGACATCACTGTGTGGTCCCAGTCTTCCCAAAGAGCACACAACCCACTCAACTCTGAGCTGGAGCTGGATTGAACGGGAAAATCCTATGATAATTTTGAGCGTATCGATGGGATTCGAACCCACAATCTTTCAGTGGGTGGTCCTTTGCGCTAACCACTACAGCACGGCGACTGGTTGTGTTTAAACAGGTTTCGTTATGTAGCATTGCAGGGCCGTTTTGTTTGTGAGGCCGAGAACACAAACGAGTTTTTCTTTCATGGTTTGCCAAACCGTTCTTATTCGGTTGATCAAGAAATGCTTTTTCGTTTAGTTCCCTTTGTAATTGTGGTCTTCGAGTTTCGGATGTTAACCGTTTCTCTTCCCCGTGGGAATGCCGGGGGTGGGGGTGGGGGTGGGGCTCTTTCAGTATAAAAAGTATCCCCACCTTCTAGAAATTCTGTGCTAGAAATTTCCTCTTTTTTGTCACTCTCTTTGTTTCTTTCTTCTTCCTTTGTTTTGAGCTGTTTAAACGTTTCTTCCTATCATTTTCTGCCTTGCTGGTCCATTCACCTGTATGTGTTCGATAAAGTCTTACATACTTTTTCATAGGATTGATAATTGGGTACATGTATTAAGTGGATTTTTGGCTCTAGAGAAATGAGATATGCGGAAGCAATTTTGGTAATTTAGGCCCGTTTTTATACATGTTTTAGTGTCCTTAGTTATGTTTAAATTTGTATTCAGGTTTGTTTTTAATCCCATGTGTGATAAATTGGAGGAGTGGTCAACGCCAGGGGCATTTCCTTAGATTAGTGCGCGAATGCATTGATATGTGTATTTAATTTTTTACTTTTACTTTTTTTTCCACTGTTGAAGCATTGTGTATGTTTCGAATCGATTATAGCCCTGATATGGCTCGACTCCTGCACCTGGTCCATCAACTGCAAACATTTAACGCTTTGATTCCCTCACCCTATCCGCCAGCTTCCTTCGTCTAATCTATCGCACAGAGGATTTAAAAGACACACTCGAATACAAATTTAAACATAACTAAAGACACCAAAACATATATCAGTACTAGGTGGAGATAGTGAAGAGATCAAAGAGTTACTTGTTTGCTTTGTTAGCATGGTTGGCAATACTGGATGCTGGTAGACAGGTTGCGGGAATCAAAGGGTTAAACAAAATTAACAATTGTGACCATTCTCACAAAAGGCACAATAAGTCTCAGTTTGGGCATTTTCAGGTTTTGGTATCACTATGAAGTTTAGAATCTCAGCTTTCAAATGGTACTAAAGTTGAGTTTCAGGCTACAAAAACAACAAAAAAAGTTGTGGGCTTTCACAGATGAGAGGGGTCAAGTCAGCCATTTTGCGAAAAACTGTTGAAGAGGATAGGCCTGAATTGAAAAGGTATTGTCAGAAACTCCTTAGCAACAAGCATTAAATATCAACCAAATCAGCTGAAAATCCATACTTCCCTTGTTTACTTAATTGTCCATCCATCCAAAACAACAAAAAGAAAAATAAATTTAAGAAAAGCGTACTTTAATCACCAAAATGTTACAGAACTTGTGAACATTTTGAAAGGAGAAGAAAACATCAAAACACAAAAAATAATACTTATCGATTGAATTTGACTTTATTGTGTTAGGACATGGAGTAAAAGGGGTTATAAAATATATAAATGCAGAAAACTCAAAAACGACTTATTGTCCCTGTTCAGAGTTTTCAGCCCACAGCAGCAGAAGGCCTCACCCGACTTATTGTACCTTTAGTCAGAGCGGGTCACAATTACAATAGCCGTTCCTGGAAAAGCCAAAAAAACAAACAAACAAACCCTGGTCTCCATTCTTTCTAGTGTACTGGGTAAACAACTTGCCACATCTGTCACTTTGACCTCATTTCCTGTGTGATTGTGTTTTTCCAGGGGGGGGGGGGGGGGTTTATTACCCTATTTCTTCTCTTTTCTTCCTTGTTTTTTTTTTTCCTCTTTTTTTTTCGATTTTTTGTTTGTTTGCTTTCAATTACAATGGAAACCTTGGAATGAAGTCGAGAAGTTCCTCAGATGTCCCAACGATTTAGCTTTATTTGGCGCGCGGTGCCACTGGTTTCATGCGATTCGGATGAAACTGCACGGAGGAGGCCTGCAGCGCCCTCTACGCGTAGAGAGGCCAAAGAACATAAGCCAGTCAATGCAATCAGCATATGCAGACAGCTCTTCGCTCCCTTGGGAGTGCTGGGTTCTCTTGTCCACAGACATTGCAGAGAGGTTTCTGCAGAGCTGGTGGGAGGAATTTTTTTTTCTTTTTTTTTCTACTTCTGTATATGCTTTGGTCCTTTTACCGCTCTCCTGACTGTCGTTTTTATTGGGGGGGGGGGGGAATGGGGGGAGGGGAGGGAAGGTGGAGGTAGCTGGCTGGGTGGCAGGGACAAATGTGATAGAGTGACGAAACAATCTGATTTGATCGGGCCGTTGTCTGCATTCACTCACAAAGGTGGGGTGACGATGAACAGGGGGGGGGGGGGAGCGGGTATAGAGAGAGGACAGAGAGAGAGAGAGACAGAGAAGAGAAAAAAACATACATACAGAGACAGACAGACAAACAGAGAGACAGAGACAGAGTTGGGGGGCAGGAGGGAGATGAGAGATGGGTGATAGAATGAGAATGAGGGAGGGGGAGGGGAGAGAGAGAGAGAGAAGCGAGCGAGGAGGAGAGAGAAGAGAGACAGACAGACAGACAGGCAGACAGGCAGAAGGCGGGCAGAAGAGAAGACAGCGTCAGACAGACAGAGAGGCAGACTGAGAGAGAGAAAGAGAGAGAGAGGGAGAGAGAGAAGAAGAGAGAGAGAGAGAGCAAGAGAAAGAGAGAGAGAGAGTGAGAGAAAGAGACAGATTAACAAAATGACAAACAGCAAACAGAGAGAGAGACGAGAGAGAGAGACAGACAGACAGACAGACAGACAGACAGAGACAGAGAAAGACAGAGACACAAAGCGAAGGGGGAGATTTAGATTCAAACGATTTATTCACATCAGACCGTGGCATCTTACGAATCTCTTTTCCATACCATAGACAGCAGAAATACATGAAAATTGAAGGAGAATGCCTATTGGATTTACCAAACAAGACAGAAGCAAATTTACGGCCAACTGGGCTCGGTCAAGCGGACATAAAAGACATGAAAGAAACAACTTCATTAAATTTAGGACAAAAATACAGATCAGCTATCTTCCCTGATATTTCGTTAAACTAGACAAGATAACTGTTATTGTTACCGTTATTTTTGTTGAAAGCCCAGCTTACTGCGTAGAACCATATCAGGGCTATAACCGTTTCAAAACAGGAAACATTACTTCAACAGGAAAACAAGATGGAAAAAGAAAATTAAGTACGCATATCAATGCATTCACGCTCATAATCTAAGGAGACGCCTCTGGCGTTGAACACTCCGTCTAATTTATCGTACATGGGAATTTAAAAGACACACCCGAATACATATTCAACATAACTAAGGACACCAAAACATGAAAAAAGGGCCTAAATGACCAAAAATTGCTTCTGTATATCACATTTCCCTAGAGCCAAAAATGCACTTAATACATGTACCCATTTATCAATCCTAAGAGAAGTACGTAAGACTTTTATCGAACACATACAGGTGAATGGACCAGCAAGGCAGAAAACGATAGGAAGAAATGACAGAAAGCAAAGGAACAAGGCAGAAACAAAGAGAGTGACAGAAAAGAGGAAGTGTCTAGCACAGAGTTTCCAGATGGTGGGTATACTATTTATACTGAAAGAACCCGTACATCCTCACGGGGTGGCAACATAACTTTAATGAAATACGCATTCAACACTTCTTTAAACGTGGGCATATACATGAACATTTGCAGCAACACAAAACACATTTCTGATCCTTAGATAATCTTATATGGGGCCATTGACCCCAAACAAAGTTCTACTCATCAAAAGTGTGGCATACCATAAGGTTGGCTGAGAGTGTGGTCCTTTTATTTACAAAACAAAGGAGAGTTGCAAAAGTTTTGATTTCATCTCTCTCCGAGTCTCTCTTCTCTGTCTCTGTTTCTCTCTCTCTCTCTCTCTCTCTCTCACACACACACACACAACACACACACACAACACAACACACACACACACACACACACATACACACACACGTCCCGTCTAATATCACATAGTGAAAAGACGTTAAATCAAAGAACGAACGAACGAACGAACACACACACACACACACACACACACACACACACACACACACACACACACATACACACATAAACACGCGCGCGCGCGCAGATACGCACACGTTGAGTCGTACAAACACACACACACAGGTACACACACACCACACACACACATAAAGAGATACAAAGATACACACACACCCGAGTACATTCACACATAGTATGCATACACAAATGGAGACTATCCTGCACGAACATCCACGCAACACACACACACACACACACACAACACACACACACACACACACACACACACACACACACACACACACACACCACACACACACACACACACACACACACACACACACACCCTTCCGTCAGTCAATACAAAACAACTTTCCATCGGCTGCCTTCATACATTCTGAAACGTTAAAGGAAAAACAGAACACAACAAAACAAAACAAAAAAGAAAAAAAGAGAGGGAAATGGGCAGGAAAGAAAAACGAGGAAAGGAAATGAACCAACCAAAAAAAACAAAAACAAAAACAAAAAAGCAGAGCGAGACAAGTCCAGACACTCATTTAATAAAAACCCATCTTCACACAGACACACAACACGCTGTCACACCTCGTGCAAACTTAATTAGTCTCTTTTAGAAAATTGGAGTTCAAAAACATACAAACGAACAAACAAACAAACAAACAAACAAAAAACAAGCAGGAGAGTGTGTGTGTGTGTGTGTGTGTGTGTGAGTGAGACAAATACAGAGAGACACACACACAAACAAGGAAAGAGAGAAAGAGAGAGAGGAGAGAGTCAAAACAGATAAAGACCCATCTTTACACAGACACACACCACACTGTCACACCTCGTGCAAAACTTAATCAGTTAAAAAAATTGAAGTTAAAAACATGAAAACAACACAAACAAAAAAACAAAAAACAAGCAAGAGAAGAGTATGTGTGTGAGTGAGACAACTCACAGAGAGAGACAGACAGACAGAAAGAGAGAGAGAGATAGGGAGAGAGGAAAAAAAAAAACTGACAATGAGGTGAGACAAGAGATGAAGAGAGAGAGAGAGAGAAAAGAGAAGAGCAGAGAGAAAGAGAAAGAGAGAGAGAGAAGACAGAAAGAGAAGAGAGAGGACAAGAGAGATTAGGAAGCATACAATGAGTAGAGGTGATGGAGACAAGCAGAGGAGAGAAAGACAACAAGGATGAGGAAGAGAGAGAGAAAAAGAAGGCAAAGAGAGAGAGAGAGAGAGAAAGAGAAAGGCACAGAGAGAAAGAAAAAGAGATAAAGACAGAACAAGAGAGAGGAAAAGAGACCAAAAAAATTGACATCTGAACTAAACAAAACAAAACACATAAAAAAGAAAGTAAAAAACACATAAACTGGTTAGGAGAAATGTAAAATAAAGAACAAAAGACAGACAGAGAAAACTAAATAAATTTAAGAGAGAAAGAAATAAGATCTCAAGAGATGGGGCTGAATGAGCCAGAGGCTCCAGATATGCAGTGCCTTTCAAACAAACCATGGTACCATGCAGTAAAACACAAATGTCTACACGGTCATCTACATCTAAGTAGAATGGTGTTTGTCTGTTGCACCAATTGCCCCTGTGGTCCTTCAGG
>JAPXFY010000021.1:28212348-28214848 GCA_030674185.1 Monoplex corrugatus
GAAAGAGAGAGAGAAGAGAGAGAGAGAGAGAGAAAGAGAGGAGAAGAAAGAAACAGACAGACAGACAGAAGAGAGAGAGAGAGAGAGAAAGAGAGAGAGAACAGACAGGGACAGACAGACAGCAGAGAATGACAACTGACAATGACATGAATTTCTCATATTGAACAGACAGAAAAAGAGTGAGAATGGAGGGATTCAACGGGGAGCGGAGAGACATCAGAGAAAAAGAGAGGGAGGGAAGAATACAGATAGAAAGAAAAAGAGAGACAGACAGACAGACAGAAACAAAACACCAACAAAGTGACCTACAACAGTATTTAGTCTCCTCTCAGTGACAGTGGTGTGTGTGTGTGTGAAGACATAACGACGTGACATCTCTGGTTCCCGTGGACTTCCTACACTGGGAATTTACAACTGAACGAACCTGAGGTTAGTGGGATGTTGTGAAGACACCACAAAGAAAGGATAGCACATGGAATCTGCCCCGTATTCTCAAGAGAGAGAGAGGAGAGAGAGAGAGAAGAGAGAGAGAGAAGAGAGAGAAAGAGAGAGAGTGAGAGAGAGAAAGAGAGAGAGAGAGAAGAAAGAAAGACAGAGAGAAAGAGAGAGAGTGAGAGAGAGAGAAAAGATGAGAGTGAGAGAGAAGAAGAAAGTCAGAGAGAAAGAGAGAAAAGTGAGAGAGAGAGAGAAAGTGAAGATGAGGAAGTGAGAGAGAGAGAGAGAGAAAGACAGAGACAGAAAAAGAGACAGACAGACAGACAACAGAAACACAACAAAGTGACACTACAACAGTATTTAATCTCCTCTCGTGACAGGGTTGTGGTGTGTGGAAGACATAAACGACGTGACATCTCTGGTTCCCGTGGGCTTCTGACACTGGGAATTTAACTGAACGAACTTGAGTTAGTGGGATGTTGTGAAGTCACCACAAAGAAAGGATAGCACATGGAATCTGCGCCCGTACTCTCAAGAGAGAGAGACAGAGAGAGAGAGAGAGAGAGAGAGAAAGACAGAGAGAAAGACAGAGAGTGAAAGAGAGAGAAAGTGAGAGAGAGAGAGAGAGAGAAAGTGAGAGAGAGAAAGATAGAGACAGAGACAGAAAAAGAGAAAGACAGACAGACAAGCCGGACAGACAGAAACAGAACTCCATTAAACTGATCCTACAACAGTATTAAAAAAAATTAGTCTCCTCTCGGTGACAGTGGTGTGTGTGGATACATAACGACGTGACATGTCTGGTTCCCGTGGGCTTTCTGACACTGAGAATTTAACTGAACGAACCTGAGGTTAGTGGGACAGTGATGGAGCGTAAAAACAGCAATGGAAGCAGTGCCAGGAGGCGACTCTCTGTCTTTTCTGTGTCTCCGTCTCCCTCGTCTCCCCTCGTATCTGTCTCTCTGTTCGTCTCTTTCTCTGTGTTGTCTCTGTCTCTCATCTGTCTTTCTGTCTGTCTGTCTGTCCTCCCCCCTTCCCTCTTTTCCCGTCATCTAACGATGTCTGCGTGCATATGTGCGTGTATGCATGCGTGCGTGGGGTGTTGCGTGGTAGTGGGGGTGTGTGTGTGTGCGTGCGTGCGTGGTGTATATGCGACATGTATGAACGGTACACGGTATTCGCGCACATATGTGTGTGTATGTCTTTGTCACAAGACAGAGAGAGAGAGAGAAAAACAGAGAGAGAACAGACAGGACAGACAGACAATAAGTGACGGAGACAGACAGACAGAGAAGACAGAGAGAGAGAATGTGCGACAGGACAGACAGGACGAAGACAACACAGACAGAAACAGAATTCCAAAGTAACCCTGCAACAGTATTTGCTTTCCTCTGGGAATGAGTGTGTGTGTGTGTGTGTGTGTGTGTGTGTGTGTTCGTTGCTTTATTTAAGTCTTTTATTAGTGATATTAGTGGTGGTGTGTGTGTGTGTGTGTGTGTGTGTGTGTGTGTGTGTGTGTGTGTGTGTGTGTGTGTGTGTGTGTGTGTGTGTGTGTGTGTGTGTGTGTGTGTGTGATGACGGAGACATAACGGCGTAACATCTCTGACTCCCACGGCTTCCAGACACTGGGTCTTTAACTGAACGACACTTGAGGTTGTGGGACAGTGTGGAACTGTAAAAACATAATGCCATCAACGCCACTGAGGCGGCAGATAACTTGGAACAGAAGGAAAAAGAACAAATGAATAAAAAACAAACAAACAAACAAACAAACAAAGAATCCACTGCACCAAAGCCAATTCATTCTGCGAAACAATTTCATTCCACTCACAAGGCCCAGATGTGATCCGCTGGAGACTAAACGAAAGCTACATAAAGCGCGCCATCGTCTTCCCATTTGTGCGATTGGAACAGAGAGCAATTGGTTTTTCCAAGTGTCTGAGGCTGGCTGATGTCTTTTTCGACGAAAACAGAAAATAAATTCGCTTAGAACTGAACAGAAAGGGTTGTAAATTGCTCCTTACTTGAAAATGGCAATAACTCTCTCTCTCTCTCTCTTCTCTCT
>JAPXFY010000021.1:28217348-28222348 GCA_030674185.1 Monoplex corrugatus
GCACCAATTGGTCTATTCTGTAAAGATACATTCGTACAATCCTCATTTGTGTCAGTCTGTCTGTCCTTGTGACCGTGTGTTTGTTTGTGTGTCTATGTGTGTATGCATGTCCGTTTGTCTGTCTATGAGCACGTGCCTATACGTGCGTGCGTGTGTGTGTGTGTGTGTGTGTGTGTGTGTGTGTGTGTGTGTGTGTGTGTGTGTGTGTGTGTGATTGTGTGCTCGTTCGTCTGTGTCTGTGCGCACGTGCGTGTGTCTGTCAGTTTGCATGTATGTATGTATGTGCGTCTACACTTGCGTGTATGCGCGTGTGCGTGTATGTGTGTGTGTGTGTGTGTGTGCGCGCGCGAGTGTGTTCGTGCTTGTGTATGCGTGAATTGGGTAGAAAGAGAGTGGAATGGACACAAAGGCCAACAAAGAGAGGCAGCTCAGTTAAGTAAAAATAATCGACAGAGGAGAGAACGTAATTGACAGAAACGAAACCATAGCCAGCTAAGTTAACCAAAAAGTATTCGGGAGAGGGTAGAATGTAATTGACAGAAACGAAAACACTGCCAATTTATTTCCTGAAGCAATTTAATTGCACCCTGAAAGCTTGCAAATGTAATGAGAAGACACAAGACACAAAAATAAGTAACATAATTTTGTTCATATTTTTTTTCAAAGACACCAGAAGCAACCAACTCCCACGCTAGCCGGATCTCACCAGTAGAAGTGTTCTCACAAATGGCAGAAAATGAGTACGTTACGTTATGCTATGGGAGCTAAAACTGCATTCAAGAACATGAAAGGCGTTTTTATCGACTAATGTCTATCACTAAACATCAGGAAGAGAGTTCTTGAGTGTTACGTAGAACCGATCTGTTGTACGGATGTAAAGCGTGGACAATCAAAACGCCAAGTCTGAAATATGTTGAGGCAGCTGAGATATGGTTTCTAAAAAAATGTTGAGTTCCATGGACAGCAAAGGAAACAAACGAAACAATCTCGAAAGAGGCAAACACAAAAAGAACATTAATGAAGAATGTTAGGAAAAACAAGCAGCATTTAGAAGACAATGAGGCAAGAGAAATTAGATCACCTAGTCACAACAGGACAGCTGGAGGGAAAAAGAGCACCAGGAAGACCCAGTGAAAAATATTGGACGGACTTGCGGAGTGGATGAAGACAGAGAGGGTGGGAGATGTACTTGTAGCGACAAAAGATAGATTCGTATGGAGGCCATGATCGCCATGCCATGCGGCAGGGCACGGTATGATGATGATGATGATGATGATGATGATGATGATGATGATGATGATGATGATGATGATGATACTCCCACGCACAGCATCCAAAATACACATTACAGATCCTTAAGTCATGTCAGTGTCCAAATGGTTTATGATAAAATTCGTATGGAAGTCATGATCGCCAACTCCATGCAGCAGGGCATTTGATGATGATGCTGCTGCTGCTGCTGCTGCTGATGATGATGATGATGATGATGATGATGATGATGATGATGGGTATATGGATAAACCTTGGGCCACACAGCCGAGTTTCATCGACTTCACACTGATGCGCCGTTGAGGACGTTACTCAAATTTCCTGACCAAGAACACAGCAGGTGCCTGTATCTCTCAACCTGGTTGACGTTAGGATCTGATTATATGAAGAAAGCGCACGGTACAGCCCTGTCACACCCGTCTTATTCCAGAATAGAACTCCAAAACATCATGATTATCATTCCCATTGGCAGGCATTACTACATCATCATGAAAGATGGCCCCAGATTCTGTTGCAAAAACGAAACAATAAGACAGAAAAAAGGGAGAAAAAACCAGCTTGCAAATCATGAACAGAAGTGACTTTTAAGACACCAAGTGGTGTTACACTATTCATGCACTTTGGTCTGTATAAAGACGTGACAGTCAAATGAGTGAACGTCAGACTTCAGACTTCCAATCGGAATTCTGCCTGTGTACTCTTAGACCCAGGGAGAAGATACTAGACGGACTTGCAGAGTTGCTGAAGACAGGGAGGGTGGAAGAGATGCTTGAGGCAAAAGAGATGGAGACAGATGGAAGTCCATAATCGCCAACGCCATGCATGCGGCAAAGCACCTGATGATGATGACCTGTTACCGATTCTCCCAGGTTAACATGTGTGCAGCAGATCTGTTAATTCTGAACACCACCACCACCACCTTTCGAGTGTACACGCAGCAGAACATCAAATATAACCAAGTTCAAAGATCGCGTGGCTTTATGGAAACATAAATAACATCATGCACACCCACCAAAGACAGAGCTAATCAGACTGTGCAGTAACGTACGCCTGACAGTGGGGCAAAACAGAGTGCATACATATACTGAGAAAAACACACAGACAAACAAACAAACAAACAAACAACAAACAAACAAACAACTGACTGAAGTGTGTGACCTATGATGAAAGCATCTATCTAGGAGCCAGAAATCAGGGTGTGAATTCCAAATCATACAGGGATTTTTCTTCCTCCCCTTCACCTCCACTAGGTCGTGAGCGGTAGTCTAGGTAATGAATGGACTTCTGAATGAGACGATAAACCGAGGTACCGCGCGCATCCATACTGTCAGTGCAGGTTAAAGATCCCATGGCAACAAAGGAACTGTACTCGACAAAATTCTATAGGGAAAAAATCCACTTTCATGGAGTAAACAGAAACATTAATATATAAATAGAAAAATACATAAATATAAGTGCAAATGAATACAAATACGAATGCACATTCATTTCGTAAAACAACTTAATTCCAGCGTAAAAGCCGCATATATGATCAGAAGAAACTGGTACAAAAATAACGTACACCATTTTTGACTATGTAACCAACTGGACCACAAAAACAACAAGCAAACAAACAAACAAACAAACAAACAAACAAAACAGAAAACAGCCGTCGTCAGTACAGCGTCTCTATAATGCGTTTCTCACAAACGGCAGAAGATAAAATTCGCTGGAACGTAAAAAACAAAAGTTTTAAAAAAGCCGTAACTGTAAAGAAGCAGTAATCTGGATCTGTGTGCCTAGGGAGCGATGGACTGGAAGAAAAAAAAGGAAAGGGGGGGGGGGGGGGGTGCGAGTGTGAACATAAAAACGAAAGAATGTAAATCGGCCGTTACTTTAAAAGAAACGCTTACAGTACGTTGGCTGTTACTTCAAACTTAAAGAGAAAAAGCTGTTAGCTTGGAAGCACAGCGGGTGAATTGCTGGAGTTTTAACATCGTCTGGTCACAACATTTCTTTGCTGTCCATAGAACTCTCAACATTCTTCTTAGAAACCACATTTCGGCTTGCCTCTCACACACAAGAAGATCATTGATAAGGAAGATCAGGAAAAGACAAGCAACACTTATAGGCCATTTTATGAGGAAAGGGGAATTAGAGCAGCTGGTCACAAGAGGAAAGCTGGTGTGAAAGAGAACACCAGGCAGACCCGGGGAGAAAATATTGGACGGATTTGCAGGGTGGCTCAGAACACGAAAGGTGGAAGGTGCACTTGAAGCGACAAAGGATAGATACATATGGAGGGCCGTTATCGCCAACGCCATGCGGCAGGGCACACGATGATGATGATGTTGAGTCACAACAACGGCCAGGGTGCAAAAGTATGTGGAGGCATTCAACCTCTTCCCAGTAAGGAACGTAGTGAAACATGGATACATTTTAGCGTCCACTCTCTTCTCCATCCTCTTTGCGAGCAGTACTGATTGATGCAATCACAGACTTTGACAGGGGTGTGAACATTACATTCCGCTCAGATGGAAAACTCTTCGACTTGCACAGACTCCAAGCCAGGACCAAACTGCTTTAAAGTCCGTTCTGCAGGAATTTTTGACGCAAACAAATGTGCACTGTCTGCATACTGGCCTTTGTCAAGCGTCAATGTGTGTGTGTGTGTGGTGTGTGTGTGTGTGTGTGTGTGTGTGTGTGTGTGTGTGTGTGTGTGTGTGTGTGTGTGTGTGGTGTGTGTGTGTGTGTGTGTGTGTGTGTGTGTTGTGTGTGTGTGTGTGTGTGTGTGTGTGGTGTGTGGACGAAGCAGCAAGAGAAGTTTCAGTCTTTTTCTCCTAATTTTTGTATCTGGTGTTTGTTTGTTTGTGATCTTACATACATACTTGATAAAGGCCAGTTGGCCGAAAATTTGCGCTTGTCTTGTCTGGTTATATTAATTAAATACGCGTTCTGATCTTAATTTCATGTTTTTTCTGGGTCATGTAAGAGACACGCATACTTCTGTCAAACTGGGATGGGATCATATATGTTCCTACTTTTTTGTGTGGGGGGGGGGGGGGGGGTTACAGTCTCCTTGTTTTGTCACAGTCTTTAGGAGCGGCAGACGCTCTGGTCAGAATAATTGACAAAGCAGTGAACGGTCGCAGAACTATATATCATCCATCTGTATTTAGTCTCCCAGGAGAAACAGAACAGATGACTGCTTCTTTGGCTGCCATTTGTGTAGTCGCACGCACGTACACATACACACACACACACACACACACACACACACACACACACACACAAACATACGCACACACATTCACACACACGCGCGCGCGCACACACACATATACTCGCTCACACAACACACACACGTACATACATACACACACACAAACACACACACACACATGTTCACCTCACTCATCTAAGCTCTCCAACACTGCTTTCATTTGCCATCTGCACGATGAAGTCACATTCACATGTGGCGATGAATGTGACCATTTTTCGGAATTCCTTTGGCAGTCATGAAGCTTGGTGGTCAGTGGAGTTATAGTCGGCCATGTTTCTTGAGACAGATTGATAAGTTTAAATATCTGGGAACGATCATCTCACCAGACGGCAGATGCACATCAGAAAAGCCAGCGGAATCGGCCAAAATAAAACAGCATTCAAGAAGGTGAAAAGCATTCTTACCAACAAATGCCTATCAATTAACATCAGGAAGACAGTTCTTGAATGTTATATAGAACCGATAATGT
>JAPXFY010000021.1:28239848-28242348 GCA_030674185.1 Monoplex corrugatus
CTCCCTGTCTCTCTCTAACACACACACAACACACACCACACACACACACACACACACTCTCTCTCTCTCTCTCTCTCTCTCTCTCTCTCCCCTTCCCTGTCTCTCTAACACACACACACACCTCTCTCTCTCTCTCTCTGTCTCTCTCTAACACACTCACACACACACACACACACCACACACACACACACTACACACACACACACACACACACACACACACACACACACACACACACACACACACACGTACACACACACACACACGTGTGTGTACGCGGCCCTTGTTGATCGATACAAATCGTGTTAATGCTAAAAAAAAATTTAAAACGAAAAAAAAAAAGAACGTATTTAGTACAGTCTTGTAACAGAATCTATTCTAATTCGTACGCGCTCAGTTATTACTTAAATCCAAAAATGAAGTCTGAAAATGTGT
Organism: Monoplex corrugatus; assembly: GCA_030674185.1. Lineage (NCBI taxonomy): Eukaryota > Metazoa > Mollusca > Gastropoda > Littorinimorpha > Ranellidae > Monoplex > Monoplex corrugatus. Next base: position 28,240,284 of record JAPXFY010000021.1, read on the forward strand.
AACAAAACAGCAGGAGATCTTCAATATGTCTTGACCATTATATCATTTCCATTCAAGAATGCATTATAAGTTACGGTTTTGTTTTGTTTTTCACAAAGAGGAGCGAGAGCGATTGAAGAAATAGAACGTGTAATTTCAACTCGAGAAGGGGGATAAAAAATAAAAAAAAGACAGTGGGTTCTCTACCTTTGATTCGATTCTTACTGGGCCATCAAGTTGAACATGACGAACGGGACTTTAATTTAACATCGTGACATTTCAATCTCCATCTTTTTGCCCGTAGGTTTTTTTGTTTTGTTTTTTCTATCTTATTTTGTTATCTTATTTTTCGTCGTGTAGATTTTAAATTCAATTTCAGGAGGCTGCTGCTTCCCCCCCCCCCCCCCCTCTTTTGTTTTTTCCTTATTTTCGATTCCTTTGTGCCACTAATCAAATTGTGGTTATGCTGTACATACTGGGTTATTTTAAAATTCTTTTCGCTTGTTTTTTTCACTTGTGCTTTTGATTTTTCAACGATGAGAATATCGTGTTTGGTGTTGCCGAACACATGCGCGTGCATACGGTATTTGATTGAATTATTCGTCTGTTAAAACTATATGTTCATAAAATTTGCAAGTTTCAAAAGATCCTACTGAATACAAAACCGTTTTAAAAGACATCTTACCACAATCGTGCACGTGTATATGGTTTTGGTTGAATTATTCGTCTATAAAAACCGTATATTTATAAACGTAAGTTTCAAAAGATCCTACAGAATAAAACCCATTTTAATCCTTTGACCCCTGCTCCACCAGCTTCCTGCAGGAAGCTGGTGGTTAGGGTGAAGGAATCAAAGGGTTTTAAATTTTTGCTTTTGCTGGCATGGTTGACAATGCAGGATGCTGGTGGACAGGGTGCGGGAGTCAAAGGGTTAAAAGACATCTTACCACAATCATATTATCACATAAAAGAATACAGGGGGTGGGGGGGTAGTCGAGTGGGTAAACGTCAGACTCAAAATCGGAGGGTCCGTGGTTCGATATCACATACCTACCTCCACCTGGTAGGTACAGAAATTTGAGGCAAGGAGAAGAAAGTGACGACGGCGCACCTCCTATTTCAACAACATCGTTTAAGTCTGTGGTCTAGAGATCCAGGAGGTAGCCATGGTCTAGAGATCCAGGAGGTAGCCCACATATGTCTCGCAATCGTGTGACCTGGAGAAAACTTGTGACGTCGAGCGTGGCTCCTACCGCCGATTCCGGCGAGGGAGAGAGGTGAAGTGAGGTGAGGTGTGGTAGGTAAAAGGTAGATGCTTATCCGATCTCCTGGATCAATATGTGTAGAGACCCGCCAGTGCCTAAAACTCGTGCATGCAGAATGTATTAATTATGCAAGTTTAAGATCCTGTAAGTCCAGTCATTGGATAGCTTATGGAATACGAATTCGCCTAGCATACCACTTTATCAAAAATGCAATTGTGAAACAACAGCGTGATGCGATCAGCGTAAATTATTCATGCTTTACTGATAAGTCTGATTAGACGTGATGCACAGCGAGTTTGAATGAGCTTGGAGTGTAGATAGATAAATACATAGTCTGATAACCCTGAGGTCATTGGGGAGTGAGGTGGTAGAGACTTCAACTTTTCTTGGAGCCAGCACCATGAGGACGGTGCCCATCTCCTCTCCCTCGATTCATATTCTTGTTCATATTCATATTCAAGTATTGGAGTATAGCGTGTACGAATATGATTTATGAAAATGATAATACAGCGCAAAACTGACATGGAATTTGTTTCTTTTTATGTGTCCACTTGTACTTCACAGGTGTCACGAAGGTAAAACAACTGATGGTCAGCGGTGAGCTGAAAGGCCTGGAGTGGGGAAAATGTTCTGTCAAGTCAGGTTTCTCTCAAGCCATCGGTCCAGGTCCTTTTTTTTCATCTACCTCTCCCAGTAAATGCAGATTTTTTTTTTACTGTAAGCTTGCTAAGCCAGCTGATATCGGGCTGCATTCCTACTAGACGACCAAACTACATCATTCTCTGCTGATGAATGTGATGGTGAACTGAGGCTGTTGCCAC
>JAPXFY010000021.1:28247348-28252348 GCA_030674185.1 Monoplex corrugatus
AACCCGGATTGCTATTTACAACGTAAAAGAGCTTCTAGCCGTATGAACCCACCTTCGTGGTCATACTCTTGATTGGTTTATTATCAACCGTCAGACTGACGTCACTGACCTTCTGGTTACTGATAAGTCATTCTGACCTTGTATTATTTCTCCAATTTGTATATTATAATTTTTGTCTTCCGCATTGATAAGGTTAAGTTGCTAAGAAAAATCGGAGTTTAAGAGGTTAGGTCGCACGTAACATGAGAACTTGACAGACTTGAGCTTTCAAGGCTGACCTTGCCTCAGTCTACAGATCGTACGATCAGACTGTTTAGATCGTGGAGACCTTGCGACCCTTGGCTTATAATCTGCCTGATCATCATACTGCTGTAGTGACACGTAGCATCATAAATAGCACCTCAGCGCCACTGATGTTCTCTGAAATAAACAGGGCAAAAACAAGCGGCGTTAAACTGAGGACGTTGGCTTAAAACTGGTTTGAGTATCCTTAAAATAAACACATTTCCAACACAGAAACGTGATCGATATAACGATTTTTTTTAGGTCCAATATCATACTGGGACGACTAAGTCATTAATTCAAATTCTTCCAAGATGGCCAATGATGGGTGCAACAACTAAAAACTGTCTTTCAAAACAATATTCCACCTAAATACCTTTCACAAATTCAGCTATTTCTTCAGTAGAAAAGAGTAAAACGGGGAGAAAATTTCACCTTTTACTCTGATCTTTTAGTGCCTGCCCCTTTTACCGGCCTCTATAGAGATCTTTCACCAGTCAGCATAGACAATCCGGATAAAAGTGATAGAGTCATCCCCGCAATGCCTAAAACATTTGCACTCTTGATCCCATCCTTACCTCTGTTCTTTTTGAATGTACTGATGAAACCTTTCCGACTGTAACTGAAATAACGACTTTTCATTTGAGCACAGGCGTCGTGCCACAAAGCTTAAAAAATGCTCATGAAGTCCAGTCAATACCGATAAACTAAAAAAACTAACGGCCTGTTTCCAGTCTTCTATTTACCCAAAGTCCTTGAGCACACCGTCTCATCACGGCTGATGAGTCACCTAGGAGACAACAGTGTCCTTGAACCTTTCCAATCAATCAGCCTATCGTAAAGTCCATAGGACGGAAACTGCTTTATCCAAAGTTGTTATGATCTTCTGTAGGCTTCAGATAATGGAAAGGTGTCCATTTTATCAGTACTGACTGCGACGTCATGATCTGATAACTGTCATCCACGTTTGGCTGCATCGAAAGTGTTCTTGTGTGTCTCAAGTCGTATCTTATTTGTTGAACTCAGTGTGTTGTTACCAATGACATTAAATCACCTCCATCTTTGCCAAAATGTTGTATTCTACAGGGTTCTGTTATAGGTCCTATTCCCTTCACTGTTCTGTTCTCTTCACTGTGGGTTTACACTTACTTAGCTCTGTTATTACGTAATCAAGGGCACTCTATCATTTCTGTGTTGATGGCTCACAACTGCACCGTCCTGCTTTCCTGACGGGATATCTCAAGCACTGTTAGAGAAATTACAAAAACTATTGAAAAACCACTAAAAATGACCGAAGAAAAACAGAACTCGTACGTAACTTCAAAGACCCATGTTCTCTTAGACTTTCTAGAGTTTTCATCAGATCTGCTAGGAATCTTGATTGTTTTTCTTGATGAATCCCGTGTGCATGAGAGCTCATTTTAACTTAGTTACCTGAGACAAATTCTACGATTTCAGGTATGTAGAATGAATAAAGACCATCCGCCCATTTCTTTATGTTGATGCCACAAAACAAACTACGTGCCTTTCAGTCTATTAAACTAGTGTAACTTTCTTTTAGCTGGACTTTCTAATGTTCAGTCCTAACCCTCAGCACGAAACTGGTCTATTCCCCGCTCGTCTTATTATTATTTTTATTTTATTTAAAGGCCAGCAAATTGCGTAGAGCCATATCAGGGCTATAACCCTTGCAAAACATATACAATACTTCTCCAGGAAAAAAAAATGGAAAAAAAACTGAAGTACATGTATCAATACACTCTCAGACACTTTCCAAAGAGATGCCCCCGCCGCCAACCACTCCGTCCAACTCATTGCTCAGGGGATCCAAAAAGCATACCTGAATACAAATCTACAGACAACTAAGGATACCAAAACATACATAAAAACAAATTACCCAATATCGCTTCCGCATATCTCACCTTCCTAGAGCCAAAAATGCACTAAATATATACATGTACCCAATTATCAATCCTAAGAGGTAAGTACGTAAGACATTATCGAACACATACAGATGAAAGTGCCAGCAAGGCAGAAATGATAGGAAAAATGACAAAAAGCAAATACAAGGCAGAAATGAGGAAGAAATGACAGAAAGTAAAGGAACAAGGTAGAAAAACAAACAGAGTGACAGAAAAGAGGAAATTTCTAACACAGAATTTGATACCAACCATTTATACATGAACGAGCCTCCAGCATCCCCACGAGGGGCTGCTCGTCTTAATGCTGCAATCAATCTAGTGATGTCTGCTTAGTGTTTCAAACCCTCTCTTTTCTCCTAGTTCCACTTCAAGACCTTGCAGGCTTATGGAGGTTTTTTTGAAGGCTGAAGCAGCCTGCCTGGTAATTGCTGACAGATATGGATGGAGAGTGTGTGAAATTGTCCCGAGTGCCAGAAATGCCTCTGGAACAAACTACATATTATTTTGTTTCTCCTTCTTTTCTTTATCTTCTTCTTATTTTATGAGACAAAATCTGTAACATAAGAACGGTCCTGGTTTACGATCTGCTTAACCACCCCTACCCCCACCCCCACCCTTTCTTTGTCCCGCTCCTTGCTCTACACTTATGGCCACAGAATGTGGGACAAATTTTTTTAACTGATCATGATGATGATGATGACGACGACGACGATGATGATGATGATGGTAACGACGATGATGACGATGATAATGATGACGATGGTGATAATGATGACGATGATGACGACGACGACGATGATGATGATGACGATGACAATGCACGATGATGATGATGATAACAACCTACGACAACGACGATGATGATGACGACGACAACGATGACAATGCATGATGACCATGATGACGACGATGACGACGGACGACGAGATGATGATGATGACGACGACGACGACGACGATGATGATGATGATAACGACGACGATGATGATGGCATTGACAACGATGACACGACGACGACGATAATGATGATGACGATGATGATGGGGACGATAATCATGATGCTACGGAGTTCTATCTAGGAATGAGACTGTGTGACAGGGTAGTGATTTTCGCTTATTATCATAATATTATCCTGGCGTAAAAACCAGGCCTGAGATATACAGACAACTGCAGTGGGCAGGAGATTTGAGCAACGGTCTCAATGACACAGCTGTGAAGTGGATCAGACTCCACTGGGCAGTCTCAGCCTTCCGAATAAGTCCATAGCACACTCAACTCCAGGAAGAACCGGTTGAGTCAGAAACATAGCAATATGTTTTTATAAACAAAACAATTCACGAAACTTGCAGGAGAAAAAAAAACCACCTCTGAATTCTCCCATAAGCTTAGTGCTAGCTATACTAAACTATTGATTTCTTTTTTTTTTTTATTTTTTCTGGGATCATCTGCACTCAGGGGGTGGGGGGGGGGGTGTTACTTTTGTGCTCACTTTTTTTTCGACCCATTTCCTATGCCACCTTAATGGCCGCAGTAGCTGGAACAGTTTTTACAATTTGATGATGATGATGATGTCGATGACGATGATAATCATGATGTATGGAGTTCCATCTAGGATTGAGACCGCGTGACAGGGTTGTATTCTACGCTTACTATCGTAATATATCCTGGCGTCAACCAGGCCCGAGAGATACAGACACCTGCGGTGTTGGTCAGAAGATTTCAGCAACACCTTCAATGACGCATCCGTGATGTGGCTGAGACTCGACTGTGTGGTCCTAGATCTTCCCAATGAGCCCACAGCAGCCCAACTCTATGAGTGTAGAAGCCGAAAAATCCCACAATGATTTCTGAAGGGACGATGGACATTGAACCCATAACCTCCAGTCGGTAGTCCGTTGCGCTAACCACTACGGGACTGGTTAATCCTTTGACTCCCGCACCCTGTTTACTAGCATCCTGCATTGCCAATTATGCTAGGAGCTGGTGGATAGGATGAGTGAATCAAAGGGTTAAGTTCTTGCTGTTAAATAGATAGGGTACGGGAGTCAAAGGGTTAAGTTCTTGCTGTTGATAGATAGGATACGGGAGTCAAAGGGTTAAGTTCTTGCTGTTGATAGATAGAGTACGGGAGTCAAAGGGTTAAGTTCTTGCTGTTGATAGATAGGATACGGGAGTCAAAGGGTTAAGTTCTTGCTGTTGATAGATAGGATACGGGAGTCAAAGGGTTAAGTTCTTGCTGTTGATAGATAGGGTACGGGAGTCAAAGGGTTAAGTTCTTGCTGTTGATAGATAGGGTACGGGAGTCAAAGGGTTTTAAGTTCTTGCTGTTGATAGATAGGGTACGGGAGTCAAAGGGTTAAGTTCTTGCTGTTGACAGATAGGGTACGGGAGTCAAAGGGTTAAACTACTGATTTCAATTCCAACTCCCACCTGAAGAAAGAATCTAAAGCTGTTTTGGGGATTCGACCCACTGATCGCAAAGAGATTATAACAGGACATGATAGTCAAGTACATACGACGTCAAGACTTCCAATGGAACAGTCTGGGTTCCTTCCGATCAGGGTACGTGTACCTCCCGTCTGGTGGGTAAAGGGTGGACATTGTGCTGATCTCCCTAGTCAACAAATGTGCTGGCCACTTAGTGTCTCCCCCATCCCAACCCTGCCCCTTTGTGTGTATACTAGCAGAACACCAAAGACTGTGCAACGACATGCCACCTCCACAGTGTAGGCCAAAAAACAACACAAAAAAAACAAACAAACAAAAAACAACAAACAAAAAATAAACAAAACAAAA
>JAPXFY010000021.1:28259848-28272348 GCA_030674185.1 Monoplex corrugatus
ATTCTGGGCCTGGAACATAAAAGCATTGATCAGCTTTGTGGAGAAAAAGAAACCGATCCAGATGAAAAAGTCCCAGGGGAAAAAGCACAAGAATTTGTTTACTCAAGACAAATCCGTGTTGAAAATTATAATAACGAGAAGAAACAGGTGTATTTAATTACATATGAGATTTATTAGGAATATTTCTAAACATTCGAACGTATGGAACAGCTTCATGAGACCTTTCTTCTGTGATTTCCCTTTCTTGAGGCTGATGACCATCTACCCTGAGTTCCTCTGTGTGAAAATTAAGCCCTAGATATTAACTATTTCATTACTGCCGAACTACACAAGACTGCTTCGCTAGATTTTACACGATTTTTGGGCTTCATGCTTTCAGATATTATCTTTTACTTTCAACGAGCGGACAATAAATCGATCAGGTGAGGTCTCTTCACTTCGTGGAATGCTGCTACCAGCTGATTTTTGGGGGGGTGTTTGATAGTACTGATGTTTCTATCCACTTGCTTTCCAAGGCAGCCAGTCTGGTGAGTTCTACAAGGAACAAAATGATCGTCGTTTTCTTTAGGAGCATAGAGGATCTTCCTTGTGGAGGACCTCATGACTGTCAGAGCACTTTAAAGGGTCTCACAGGGTTTTTCTTTCTCCCCATCTCCTTAGAAGTATCTGCATGAGAAGGTTAGTATTACGTTTGTGTAATAACAGACTGGACAGTTCAATACGTCTAAAAGGTCTTTTTTTGTTGGCTTGTTTGAGTGCTTTTTCGGTTTGGTTGTCCCTGTCATAGCAAGGCAGGTAACACTGTTTTGGCCCTGTTTTGAGGCTGAAGACCACTTATTACAGTTACTTTACTTGAAAATGCAGTCAATGGTAGTCACTTCTTTTATGGCGTTTTAAACAATGGTTCTTTCTGAGAAGACTGAATGCAGAAGAGATTTTGTAGAAGGAAAAATCAAGAAATGTCTCAAAATTTGAGTTACGAGTCATGAGATTATTTCTTGTTTTAAAATTACGTTGTTGTTTTTTTTTTTTAATAAGAAAGATGTACACACACACGCGCTCACGTGCACGCACGCACGCACGCACGCACTCTTTCTCTCTCTCTCTCTCTCTGGTCTAAAATCACTTTAGTGAATAGACATTAAATCAAAGACCACCTCTCTCTCTCTCTCCCCTCTCTCTCTCTCTCTCTCTCTCTCTCTCTCTCCTCTTGTGTGTGTGTGACCATGTACATGGAAGTTATCGGTTTGATTTTTATAGCATATTTAAACAATCTAAAAACTATGAAACAAGCTTTCTATAAGATATTGATAAAATCTGGATCGGCTTTCACAGAATATTAAATAATCTTAAAAAGCCGATCGAGATACATGAAATTATATATTTTTATGAAATATTGACAGTAAGTATAAACGTTGTCAGAATTGTGAATAACGAATACTGCAGTTCGTCGTAATCTACATAAAAAGATGTTGCTGAGAAGGCTTGGGTTTTTCTCACGTCTTGAACATGCAAACGATGGCGGGTACACTTTTTGCTTTGCTGGCCTGTTCTTTCTAAAAAGTCGGCAGAAGTATGTCCCTCGAAATTTTTGTGGAAATCTCGCTTCATAACGTAGGCCTGTAACTTGTTTCCTCTCGTTTCTTTTGCTTTATCATTTAGTTATCATAAATTACATTTGTTAATGTTCTTGTCAGTATAACAATTTGTCTCAGTCTCTCTCTCTCTTTGATTCTCTCTCTCACTCTGTGTGTGTGTGTCTCTCTCTCACTCTCTGTCTCTCTCTCTGCCTCTCTCACTCTCTCTGTCTCTCTCTGAGTCTGTGTGTCTCTTACTATCTATCTATCTATCTATCTATCTATCTATCTATCTATCTATCTAATCTATCTATCTAATCTATCTATCTATCTATCTATCTGTCTGTCTGTCTATCTATCTATCTCTCTGTCTGTCTGTCTGTCTGTCTATCTATCTATCTGTTTGTCTGTCTGTCTATCTATCTATCTGTCTGTCTATCTATCTATCTATCTGTCTATCTGTCTATCTATCTGTTTGTCTCTCTGTACTGTCTGTCTGTCTGTATATCTATCTATCTATCAATCAATCTCTCTCACCCTCTTTGTCTTTTTTTCATTCTCTCTTTCATCGCCCCTCTTCCCCACTGTCTCTCTCTCTCTCTCTCTTACTCCAAGACGCCATAACTCTTTTCCCGTGCTGTTCATCTAGAAATGTTGGAAGACAAACAGCGACACTTCATGGCACTGTTTGGACAAGGGACGAGCCTTATCCCCTGAAGGATGAGTTCCTTCACAGCAAGCTGTATAACGCTTAATAAGCTGGAACACAAACAGACACAGCCCATGGCTTATCACACTGTGGGCGATAAGTACCCCTCTCCTCGTCTGACGCTGGATGTTTGAGTTCTTAAAGCTGCTTTCAATTAATCGTGTTATGACTGCGAGACTTGTTCAGATCGATGCTTACTGCGTACACTGTGTGCGTGGTGGAGATTTACAGAAGGGAAAGACAGGAAAAGAATAATAAAGATGGGGGAGAAAAGAGAGACGACAGAGAGAGAGAGAGATACAGCCAGAGAGAGAGAGAGAGAGAGAGAGAAAGAGAGGAGAGAGAGAGAAAGAGAGAGAAAGAAAGACAGACAGAAAGACAGACAGAGAGACAGACAGAGAGAGAAACAGAGACACAGAGAAAGAGAGACAGAGAGACACACACACAAGAGAGACAGAGACAGAGAGAGACAGAGAGAGACAGAGACTGACAGACAGAGAGACAGACAGAGAGAGAAACAGAGACACAGAGAGAGAGAGAGAGACAGAGAGAGACACACACAAGAGAGACAGACAGAGAGACAGAGAGAGACAGAGAGAGACAGAGAGACTGACAGACAGAGAGAAAAAGAGACAGAGAGAGAGAGAGAGAGACAGACAGAGAGACAAAGACAGAGAGACTGACAGACAGACAGACAGACAAAAAGACAGACAGAAAGAGACGGAGAGAGAGACTACATATTTCCTGTAGGCCTATCATAACCACTAAACCTCTCATTTCGGATCTCAACACACCTCCAAACCTACAAAAACAGTTTATCATAAGAGGAGGGCATGAGGAGGCCATACAATCTTGGAACCACTCTTATTTTTCACATGATGAGAATGGGTATAATAGTAAAAACGCCAAGAATTTCGTTTAGGATTGAAACTGCCTGTCAGTTCTGATATGGCTCTAGTAGACGGCGGGGCAACAAGCAATATGAAAGACAAACAGCGACACTTCATGGCACTGTTTGGACAGGGGACGAGCCTGATCTCCTGAAGGATGAGTTCCTCCACAGCAAGCTGTATAACGCTTAAAGCTTGAACACAAACAGACACAGCCCATGGCTTGTCACACTGTGGGCGATAAGTACCCCTCTCCTCGTCTGACGCTGGATGTTTGAGTTCTTAAAGCTGCTTTCAATTAATCGTGTTATGACTGAGAGACTTGTTCAGATCGATGCTTACTGCGTACACTGTGTGCGTGGTGGAGATTTACGGAAGGGAGCGACAGGAAATGAGAAATAAAGAAGGGGAAAACAGACAGAGCACACACAGAGAGAATGACAGCCAGAGAAAGAGAGAGAGAGACAGAGAGAGAGACAGACAGAGAGAGAGACAGACAGAGAGACAGACAGACAGAGAGAGACAGAGACAGACAGACAGAGAGAGACAGACAGATAGACAGGCAGACAGAGAGACAGACAGACAGAGAAAGACAGAGAGACAGAGAGACAGAGACACAGAGAGACAGAGAGACAGAGAGAGGGAGGCACAGAGAGAGAGAGAGAGTGGGAGAGACAGAGAGACAGACAGACAGAGAGAGAGAGACAGAGAGAGAGTGGGGGGACAGAGACAGAGAGAGAGAGAGACAGAGAGTCACAGAGAGAGACAGACAGAGACACACAGAGACACACAGAGAGGACAAAGACAGAGAGACAGAGATTCAGTGAGAGAGACAAAGAGAGAGACAGACAGAAAGACAGAGAGAGAAAGAGACAGACAGAAAAAGAGACAGAGGGAAAGAGAGACACAGAGACAGACAGACAGACAGAGACAGACAGACAGAGACAGACAGAGTTAGAGAGACTGAGACAGAGAGAGACAGAGAGAGACAGAGACAGAGAGACAGAGAGATAGAGAGACAGACAGACAGACAGAGACAGAAAGGGACAGAGACAGAGATACAGAGAGACAGAGAGAGAAAGAGACAGACAGAGGAACACAAAGAGAGACTGAGAGAGAGCGAGACAGAGACAAAGAGAGACAGAGACAGAGAGACAAAGATTCGGTGAGAAATAGACAAAGAGAGACAGAGAGAGAAAGAGACAGAGAAAGAGACACAGGGAGAGAGACAGACAGACAGACAGAGAGAGAGAGATAGACAGACAGACACACAGACAGAGACAGACAGACAGCGTGAGAGACACTGAGACAGACAGACAGACACATACACACACACACACACAGAGTGAGAGAGAGAAAGAGAGTCAGAGAGAGAGAGACAGAAAGATAGACAGACAGAGAGAGAGAGACAGACGAAGAGACAGACAGACAGACAGACAGACAGAGCATCTCTCCTGTAGGCCTATCATAACCACCAAACCTCTCATTTTGGATCTCAACATACCTCCAAACCCACAGAGACAGATTATCATAAGAGGAGGGCATGAGGAGGCCACAGAATCTGGAACCACTTCTATTTTTCACATGATGAGAATCGGTATGATAGTAACAACGCTAAGAAATCCGCTTAGGATTCAAACTGTCTGACAGGGCTGTGAGCTTACTGCACGCTTTCTTTTCGTAATTCAGCCTGGCGGTACTGGCTAGGAAATTTAAAAACCCCTCAGTGACGTATCCCAAAGTGGCTGAGACTCGATCGTGTGGTCCCAGTCTTCCTAATAAACCTGTGGTAAGTCGTAGTCTTAATTCTGAATAGAATCCACTCATCATCACCATATGCCCTGCTGCATTGTGTTGGCGATCACGGCCCTCCATACGAAACTATCTTTTTTTTCGCTGCAAGTTCGTCTTCCACCCTCACTGGGGAGAGGGTAGGACAATCCGATATGGACCGAAAAATCGCACAACATTTTTTTTGGATGGATGGAGATCGAACACACACACACACACACACACACACACTCACACACACACACACACACACACACACACACACACACACACACACACACACACACACACACACACACACACACACACACACACACGTGAATATACGTAAAAATAACACTATCTGTGACATACATACATACATACATACATACATACACACACACACACACACACACAATATATATATATATATATATATATATATATATATATATATATATATATATATATATATATATCATATACATACATATATCTGAACGTGTGTTACTGCTGTTTTCTATGAATTTTACATTCCTTTTACAGTATCTTATTCATTTCATTTACAGAATCTTATTTTCTTATCTGCTTGTTTTAATATAAGCAGATTAGCAACGACAGACATGTAAGTTTTCCTCGAGTTAATATCTATACTTTTAGAGAATAAAGTTTCATTTTACTCTCTCTCTCTCTCTCTCTCTCTCTCTCTCTCTCTCTCTCTCTCTCTCTCTGTCTCTCTCTCTCTCTCTCTCTCTCTCTTTCTCTCTCTCTCACGTAGCCATGATTGCCTTGAACATTATCTGTTCTTTTACACTGCATTCACGTAAACGCAGCCCCCTGCACAATCCATCTGTCTATAAACACATGCTGACTGGCAGGATCTTGAACAATAAGTGATTAACCCTTTGACTCTCGCATCCTACCCACCAACTGCAAAAACTTAACCCTTTGATTCCCTCACCCTATCCACCAGCTTCCTTCAGGAAGCTGGTGGATAGGGTGAGGAATCAAAGGGTTAAGTTTTTGCTTTGCTAGTATGGATGATGACGCAGGATGCTGGTGGACTGGGTGCGGGAGTCGAAGGGTTAATTGATAATGTGAAAGTGCCCTTGCACAGAGGCAAATTCATTCTCTTAGACCACTCTCTTGACTCAGCAGCTGGATACTCGTGGTATAGACTCCCGTCACAGGTCGGGAGCTCACAAGAGATTATTGTTATTGTTATTTTTGTTTAAAGCCCAGTCGATTGCGCATAGCCATATCAGCACTATAACCTGCCTCAAAACATGCACAATACTTCAACAAGTAAAACAAAAGGATGACAAGACAGACAAGACAGAAGCTATCCTCATTGGCACCCGTCAGAAACTTTCTCAACTGCCTCCTCTTTCTCTCCCATTATGTAACACATCAGTCCCAATTTCTGATTCAGCTAAAAACCTTGGTGTCTGCATTGACTCTACCCTCTCCATGAACAACTTTGTTTCTCAAACTGCCTGATCTTGCTACTATCATCTCCATCGTATAAGGCTGATCAGGAAGTATCTCTCTGTCGAAACAACTGCAAAACTCGTTCTCTCCTTCATAATGTCTCGCATTGACTATTGCAATTCACTCCTGTTTGGTCTTCCTGCCTCCACCATTCACATCCTAAAGCGCATTCAAAACAATGCTGTACGCCTTGTACTCAAAAAGAAAAAAGCTGACCACATATCTCCTCTCCTGGCACAACTTCACTGGCTCCCTGTATCAAAGCGCATACAGTACAAACTCGACACCATGTGCTACAAAAGCCTCAATAACGCAGCCCCGATTACCTGTCAAGCCTACTTGAGATCTATCTTCCCTCACGTACCCTCCGCTCTGCCTCCGATCCTCTGACTTTTCGCTTTCCACGCACTAAGCTCAATACCTATGGTCCACGAGCCTTCTCTGTTTCTGGTCCACTCTCCTGGAACAAACTTCCTCTCTCAGTCCGTCAGCAACCTACTTTTGTCTCCTTCAAGTCCGCTCTCAAAACTCACTTTTTCTCCTCCGCATAAAATCCTAACCTCACTCAACCCCCCCCCCCCCCTCTGCAGCCTGTCTCCGCTCGGAGGGGAATCACATGGTTATAATATATAATTGTATATGCTATGCTCTCTATAATTTTCCATTGCTTTTATTCTTGCTTTGATTGCTTTTATTCTTTCTCCCATTTATAGCCATGCGTGTGTGTGTGTGTGTGTGTGTGTGTGTGTGTGTGTGTGTGCGTGCTGTGTGTGCGTGCGTGCGTGCGTGCGTGCGTGTGTGTCTGCTTCAGCGCTTAGATTTGATTTTATCAAGATTTTGCGCTATATAAATATTGTAATTATTATTATTATTATTATGTACACATATCAAAGCATTCGCGCATATAATCTAAGGAGATGTCTCTGGCCTTGACCACTCTTTTCAATTTATCGCACAGGGGATTTAAAAAACATGCTTAAATACAAACTTAAACATAACTTAAGACACTAAAACGTACAGAAAAACGGACATAAATTACCTTAACCTGCTTCCGCACATCACATTTCCTTAGAGACATAAACGCAATTAATACATGTACCCAATTATCAATCCAAAGAGACAGTACCTAAGACTTTATCGAACCCATACAGGTGAATGGACCAGCAGGGCAGAAAATGAAGAGAAAAAAACATAACAGAAAGCAAAGAAACGAGGCAGAAACAAAGAGAGTGAGAGAAAAGAGGAAAGTTCTAGCACAGAACGTCCAGATGGTGGGATACTATTTATAATGAAAGAGCCCCCCGCAGAATCCCCACGGGTGTCACAAGAGATGTAGTCATCCCGAAAGTAGGACACCAGTTAACTGGTCCTATTTGACTAATGAGTCATCTGGGGGTCGGGGGTCGGGGGTGGGGGGTATCAGCAAACAGCTCATTCGTCATATGCCGCTAACTTCTGGAACTTTTTGTTTTCGATAAGTTAAGAAATGATAACAGTAATGATATTCCAAGTCTTAAACCAGAAGAACAAGAGAACCAATGTAAGCGCGTCTCCAACAAGACAAAACAAAACAAGCGCAAATTTTCGGCCAACTAGCCTTTGTCAAGCGCGAACGCACGGTCACAGACAAATCATTCCTAGTCTTGTGATATGTACACATGTTAATGGCACAATGCCAATGCAAATCTACGTGATTCGGAAACCTCTTATGGAGATTGGACTGTTGGGCTGCATTTATTCCTGGATGCTGCCAGTGCAATAGCTAGCCATGTACGGAATCAGCCAAATGGCTGGCTCCCACCTCCCACCTCCCTTACCCACGTGCCTGAGGACCGTCAACGAGTATTCTGGGACCTCTAATGCGTGTTTCTTCGTCTTCGTCTTCTTCTTATCTTTATGACAAATGTCACCGTGTCATTATCATTATCAATATCATTAGTATAACATGGACGTCTGCGTTCACTTTACTCATCCAATGTCTGACTAAGCACTGTACTTCTTCTTCTCTTTTTATCGTCATCATGATCATGATCATTATCGTCATCATCATCATTATCATTACGAATATTATCATTGCTAATATCATCAGTATTGTTATTATATTAACATTATCATAATTACAATCATTATTATTGATATAACAGATGGCTGCGTTCATCCACTGTTTGAGCATTTTCATTCTTTTTCTTTTTCTTCTTCTTATTATATCATTGTTGTTATTATAATTATTATTATCATTATTATATTATTATTATTATTATTATTATCATTATCATCATTAGTATATTACAAAGATGTCTGCGTTCACTTTACTCACCCACTGTCTGACTTATAAAATCTTATCAAAACACCGCGTGCTTTCTGTTTTCTCTTTGATTAAATATATACACACATATGGGCACACACACGCACACACACATACACACACACACACACACACACACACACACACACACACACACACACACACACACACACACACACACACACACACACATACAAATAAAGAAAAGAAATTAAAAAAATAGAACCGAGTACTTCCTGAATTAAAAAAATAGATATTTCAAATACTTCTAAAATAAAACACCTCTCTTAAAGACTTTCTCTCTCTCTTGCTCTCTCTCTCTCTCTCTCATGCTCTCTCTCTCTCTCTCTCTCTCTCTCTCTCTCGCTCTCTCTCTCTCTGTCTCTCTCGCTCGCTCTCTCTCTCTCTCTCTCGCTCTCTCTTCTCTCTCTCTCTCTCTCTCTCTCTCTCTCTCTCTCTCTCTCTCTCTCTCTCTCTCCCGCCTTCTCTCAACCTCTCTCTCTTCTTTTTCTATTTCCCCTCACTCGACCTCTCTTGCTCTCTCTAGTTCCCCCACTCTCTCCTTCCGTCTCTAACAACCTGCCTTTCTAAATCTCTCTCACCTTCTCCCTCTCTCTTTCAATATCTCTCTTCCCGTCTCTTACTCCCTCTCTCTTCATCTCTCTCTCCACTCAGCCAGATTATCCTCCCCTGCACTACCTACTGCTATGCACATGCTGATGCGAAAATATAAATGCAAATGTCCGTGCCTTGTAAATGATGTATGAAGACTTTTATACCGTCACTATTCTTTTATATCCCTTCCTCGCTTCTTACACATATTCATCTTCAGTCCTCGTCTACTTTTAAGGGTGCTAAAATAACTCATCTCATAGAACAGTATTATTACCTAATATTAGATTTACCTTTTTTGTGGAGATAAAAGTTAGGTTGTTTCCCAGTAAATGAAAAAGTTAAGGGAATTTTGCTATTTATCTTTTACATAATTCGAAAATGATAAAATTAAATGGACAGAGGTAGTGCATGCGTTAGTCTCTCTCTCTCTCTCTCTCTCTCTCTCTCTCTATATATATATATATATATATATATATATATATATATATATATATATATATATATATATATATATATACACTTCAATTTTCCAAGACAATCAACAAGAGCATTGACTATTTTCTCCAATATTTCAGCCCTTGGCCTTCCTCAGGGTAAAATGACAATAAAATCGTATGATCTCATCTACATTAGAGAATTCATCTCACTTCCTTTAAAATATCGTATACCGTACATATATATATATATTTATATATATATATATATATATATATTTTATAATATATATGTACATATACTATCTTTTTTCATTCTCTCTGAGTCTCTGTCTCTCTGTCTGTCTCTGTCTGTCTGTCTGTATCTCTCTCTCTCTCTTTGTATTAGTCGTATCTCTTTCTCCTCTCTCCTATTCGCCCTAATTGTCCGTGCTGTATGGTCGGTTATGTGAGAAAATACTGTGTATCTATCATAATATCTCTTAGCAAGCCTGGTATCAATACATGTACGTTCGCTAACGTGATTCCCTGTACAGATGTTATTATGTCTCTCTCTGTATGCGTGCATGGAAGAAGAGGAACTTGCACGCTTTTAGAGAAAACTAATGGCTACCGTATCTGCAAATAGTTCCTGATGAAGTGTAGAGATCGTGATTTTTTTTTTTTAAATCATGATATAAAGTGTGCTTGTGTGTGCTCATGACACAATGTTATAATACACTTGTTTTCTCATCCATGTAGTTCATATCTCTTTTTCCACACTGTTAATGGTGACGATGCTTTCATGTGTATATGACATACTGTTACAGATCGTTCTTGGTTAATGCTAATCTCCAAATACGTTTGGACTCACTGCGCATTACGCATAATCTGAGTGTTTTTGGTGGAGCACAGAGAGCTTACGCTGTTAATCCTTTGACTCCAGCACCCTATCCACCAACTGCAAAAACTTAACCCCTTTGACTCCATCACCCTATCTGCCAGCTTCCTACAGGATGCTGGTGGATACGGTGAGTGAATCAAAGGGTTAAGTTTATTCTTCGCTAACTTGGTTGGTCTAACAGGATGCGGGAGTCAAAAGGTTAAAAGTGGGTTGACCACACTTCATTACGATGAGTACACACACACACACACACACACACACACACACACACACACACACACACACACACACACACACACACACACACGCACGCACGCACACACACACACACACACACACACACACCACTAACACCAATCTCTCTCTCTCTCTCTCTCTCTCTCTCTCTCTCTCTCTCTCTCTCTCTCTCTCTCTCTCAGGACCTGGCCAGCTCACGGGTTTATGTGTAGGCTCAAGGCTCGTGGCATGATCATTCTGGATCTTCTCCACTACTTGGCACCTGTGACGTTAGTGCATATGAAAATCATTTACAGAATGGAGACGTCATCTTGAGAAACTGAAGCTGAAACTGTATCTTTGGTAGGCATGCTGGGTGTTTCCATACGCTACTATACACTAACAATGCTAACAGGATCTCTAACATATATTTTTTATATTCTGCATGCGTATACGTTCAAAGGCGGTTTAGGTACTGGCAGGCCTACACACACGTTTACTGTCTGATATCACTCATGGCGAAAACAACGTTAAATCAAAGAACGAACGAAACGAACATATTTTATAAGTTATGTACATTCTCTGTTGAATATGTCCATATCTTGCAAGTGTTTAGAATTGTAAGTGTTTGACATAATTTATTCTATAATTTGCGTACATTACCTGTATCTCTATCGTGTTAAAATCTGAATTTTAGAAAGTTACAAAAATCTGTGGCTATAATACTTTGAAGTCTACAAGTGAATAACAGCAATCACTAATTAACTGTGCATGTATAATCCTGTGGACTAAGTACACTTAAGATTGAACTCTGTCTGCTTCTCTGTCTCTCTCTTCTCGCTCCCCCCTCCCCCCCACCACGTACTAATGTATTGAAATACGTAGACATCGGAAGTACATTTTTACAAGACCTAGCATAGGGATATCAGAGATTTATGTACATTAACATCGTTATAGACGACGATGATAACTGCGATGTTATTTGTCCATTATGCAGAGAATAAACACAAAATGTAGTTTATATTTCGGATTTTGATGTCCTGCTCTAACCAATATTAGAGATGAACTGACTCCCCCAAAAGTATTATTAACAACCTTCATTATTTAGAATGATCTGGTTTATGGAATCCATCAAAGAACATCACGTTATGCAGCTTGCATTTTTCTTATAAAGTCTTTAATGTCAGGAGCTTTGTACCGCTTGAATATTCCTATTCCTTTCGCTTTTTTTATAATTCTTACGGAGAAAGAGTGTGTGTTAATGTGATGTATGGTGCATTTCACCCTTTTATGAGGGGCCATGGCCTTTATAGAATACATCATCTGAACTGGAATCTCCATTCCTCCCTCCTTTTCCATTTTTTTCTGGGTCTTACCATCTTTTCCCTGTCCAATCCGCAACCACAAAACACAAAACGCGGATTAGTCGGTAAAGCCATGGACTCAAGTTCTGATATCTTGAATTCAATCCCAGCCCTCAACATTATTAAAACCTTGCCTGTTCGCTGCCCCATCTTAATGTTTCCATCATTCTGGTGATGTCAGCTTAGTGTTTGATAGGTCCCTTCTCCCTCTTTCCCCCGTTTCAAGACCTTGCCAGCGCATAG
>JAPXFY010000021.1:28277348-28305824 GCA_030674185.1 Monoplex corrugatus
GGTCTTCGGTGGACGAGTACACTGGGTATGTTCATATTTCCATAATGTAATTGACGCTTGACATGACTACAGGATTTTTAATGTGTGGACACACGATGAGGGTTTTAGGCACTAACAGGTCCCTGCACGAACCAGTCACCGTAGTGTAGAGGTTAGCACAATTGACTACCGACTGGAAGATTGTGGGTTCAAATCTCCATCAGTCCCTTCAAAAATCATTGTGGGATTTTTCGGCTCTAACCGGCTCCTACCCAGAGTTGGGCATGCTATGGGCTCATTGAAAAGACTGGGACCACACAGTCGAGTCTCATCCACTTCACGAATGCTTCATTGAGGGTGTTGCTCAAATCTTCTGACCAGCACCGCATATGTCTCTGTCTCTCGGGTCTGGTTGACGCCAGGATATATCATGATAGTAAGCGTAAGAGTACAGCCCTGTCACACAGTCTCAATCCTAGATGGTGTGACGGATGTGTTGTATATACTTTCATAGTGTTGTTTTTACATTTTCACTATTGTATAGTGTTTTTGCTCATTTTTGCTTTTGTGGACTGGAGCACCCAGTGTTGGTTTTGGTGTCTTTATTCTGATTGGCTGTGAAGTAAAAGCGTGGAGTGCACGGAGGTGGAATGCGTGGAGCGTGGAATTCGTGTAGCGTTGTGTGCGTGTCGAAAATCTGTGAACTAAAAAGTCAGTTCTACAGAGATTTCCAGGTGGAGCGGTTGCATATCTTTGCCACCTGAAGAGAACTAAATCTGTTTGTCTTAAGCTGCTATGTTAGCAGGTTGGTGAATCTTTTGATTTTTTGATATATATTTACCAAAAATTGAGACATGTAGAGATTGTGAAGAAACGTAGTTGTGTAGAAGTGAAGTGAATTATTTTGGCAGTCAAGAGTTGTATTGAGTTGTAGTTCTTGATTTAATGTTTTATGAATTACTGTTTTGTGGTTTCGATCTTTAAATGATGTGCAGTCAGTGTGAACTTTATGAATAATTATATGTATTGAGAGTTTGGACTTTTGAAACATGAATGGCGAATTTTGTGTTAAATTCTTTATTGTAAGATGTTATTTTGTTAAATGAATATGAAGCTAAGTTAGTGGTCATTTTTTGGAAATTGAAGTTAGTGTAGAATATTTGTTGTATGGCACTGTGAATGTAATTTGCCTGCGAACTTTTAAAAGGCAAACAATATTACTTTGGGATAAACGTTTGTCAATCATATAATATAAAAATATGGTGTGGCCATTGACCCGATACATTTTATTGACAATTTTGTAGATGGAAGTACTTAGCAAATTCTTTCATATCTACAGCTTCTGACGTAGGGAGCTGTCTGGTCTGATTAGCTCACGAGGGAGCTACATACGTACGTGACTTTGGTTTGAGGGGTGGATGCCTGATCCAGTCCCTGGTCCTAAGCTGTTAGGACTCTGCTGAATACCTGCTGTTTTGAGGGGTGGATGCCTGATCCAGTCCCTGGTCCTAAGCTGTTAGGACTCTGCTGAATACCTGCTGTTTTGAGGGATGGATGCCTGATCCAGTCCCTGGTCCTAAGCTGTTAGGACTGTTGAATACCTGCTGTGGGCGTGTCCGGTTACTGACGCCTCTGTTTCGTCTTGCTCCCCAGGATTGTGTGGTGACTATATTTATATAGAGTGATGAACTGAATTCTGAACAATGATTTCGATGCTGTGAAACAGACTGACTGAAGTGCTGATGCAATGAAAGAATTCCTGTGAAAAGACTGTTTGGGACGGAAACCTGAATCGATTACTTTTTATTGAACAGTGGTCAATGAACATTTATTTCTGACTTGTGTTTGTTGATCCAGTTGGATGAAAATTGAACTGATGATATTTGATTAATTATAAATATTTAAATATACTAATTTGTTTACAGAGGTTGTTGAAGTGACTGAGTGGAAGGTTGTGTGTGGTTGGGGAAAACACATAGAACACGCACCTACATATACACAATCTACTTTCATCCTATTTCTGTCAGTCACACATAAACAGACTTCTGTAACAGATGGAACCCCATAGTTTTATGATTATCATCTTCACTGACATCATAATCATCGCATATTAAAAACTGTTCCAGTATCTGTGGCCATTAAGGTGGCGCTGAAAATGGGATGAAAAAAAAAAGGGTGAGCACCAAGGTAACCTCCCTGAGTGCGATGATCCTTAAAAAAGGTCCCTGCACATACTGGACCTAGGAGATCAGAAAATTAAAAATCCACCTTCAGCCACCAGACAGGAGGGTACCCAAACAGGATCAAACCCAGACCTTCGGATCAAAAGCCCGACATCTCAGCCACTTGACTTTCGCACCCTAAGAGTAGGAAAATAACAAAGACGTTGACACAGAGACGGGGGAAAAATACCAGACGAACTGAGGCAAAAACAGAGAAACAGATCAAAAGTAAGAGCGACAGAGAAACACACAGAGACAAAACGAAAGTAACAAACGAACAGAAACAAACACACACACACAAGAAAAACAGACGAACAATGTCAAACACAGAAAATTATACGTAGACAAAACAGAGAAACGTATACAAGTCAGACAGAGAAACAGACGAACAGAGATAGACCAAAAGAAAAAAGACAATGAGAGACAAATATAGAGAAACATGAACAGAGACAGACAGAGAAACAGAACTACAGAGACAGAGAAAGAGATGAACGACAAAAAACTTGTGCAGAGATAAATAAGACAGAAAAGCAGGCAAACAGAGACAGAGACAGAATTAGAAGAACGGAAACAGAGACAGAAAAACAGACGAGCAGAGAAAGACAGAGAAACAGACGAACAGAGACAAAGACAGAGAAACAGACGAACAGAGACACAGAGAAACAGACGAACAGAGACAAAGACAAAGAAATACACGAACAGAGACAAAGACAAAGAAATACACGAACAGAGACAAAGACAGAGAAACAGACGAACAGAGACAAAGAAAGAGAAATAAACGAACAGAGACAAAGACAGAGAAACAGACGAACAGAGACAAAGAAAGAGAAATAGACGAACAAAGACAAAGACAGAGAAACAGGTTAATAATGACAGAGGAACAGACGATCAAAGTCAGAAAAAGAGACGCAGACAGGGACAAATATAGCAAAATAGAGGACCAATCAAAAACAGAGAAACAGACAAACAGACAAAGACAGAAAAAACGGATGAACCAAGACAGAAAAGCAGACGAACACAGAAAAAAAAGAAACGACAGAGAAACAGACTGAGGAAAGAATGAACAACTAGGAAAAGTGAGATCGGACAAACATGCGGAACAGAAAAGAGAAAAACAAAAAGACTGAATTGTTCATCAATATTCGTTGTGTGTAAATGTAACTTTCAACGACCGTAAAAACAATTCCAGGAACTCCGGGAGAGATGGCATCTGCAGAATAATGCATCACACTCAACGGTGTGTTGATGTTGGTGAGACAGTGAACAGGAAAGGCAGAAAGTGAGTAGAAAAGAGAAAGAATAAAAACAGACAGACAGATGGAAGAAGAAGGAAAATAGGATGCAAGGAAATAAAAAGAAAGAACGAAGATAGAAAGGAAAGAAAAAAGGAAGGAAGGAAGAGACAGAAAGAAATAATGACGTAAAAAGAAGAAAAAAAGAAAGGGAAGAGGGGAGAAAGACAGGAAGAAAACAAGGACGAAAAAAGAAAGAGGAAGAAAACCAGAAAGAAAGACAAGAAGTGAGAACGGAAGAAAGGAAAGGAAGGAAGAAATAAACGAACAAAGAGCATGGAAGACAGGTCAGAGTGACGGATGGAGTGTGAAGGGGAGATGAGAAAACGGTAAGAAAGAAAGAATGAACGAAAGGAATGGAAACAAATCAAAAAAGACAGACAAAGTGACAGACAGGAAAAACAAAACAGCAAGTAAGGACAAACAAAAAAGTGAGAGCAACAAACAGAGTGTGAGAGGGAGATGAGAATAATGAACACAAGGGAAGAAAGACTATTATTTCTTTTATTGTTGTTTAATTTAAAGCCCAGCCGACTGCGCAGAGCCATATCAGGGCTGAAAGACTATTAATAGAGACCGATAACACAACAAACAGAAGAATAAATGAAAGAATGAACAAATAAAGAGGGATAGGACGGAGCTTGATGGGAGACGAAGAAAAGTGGAAAAAAGAAAGAACATAAAAAGAATGAACAGACGGCTAAAAAAAACGAATGATGCAAACAAAAAGTCGACAGACAAAACTAAGAAAAAAGTGAAGCCAAAGACAGCCAGACCAGAATAATGACTCCATCTTCTCACCATCTTACCGTCACACCTGAAGCAGACAATAAACGTGCTGGAGCTCAGTGCCAGACAAACTGATGATTGGTGTTTCCATTTCAGATACAAAGAAACAAAGAAATAGTACCTATGAGTTCAGACACTGAAGAATAGCCCAGTACGACAACGATTTATACAGAAATAGACTTTAGGCCTAAGAGGGAATTCGGTTTTCCACTGCAAATTTGTTAAATTGTTTTGTTGCCGAGAACAGATGTTGTTTCTTATGTACACGACCGTGCTGCATGAATAAAGAAAAAAAGAAAGAAAGAAAGAACAATGGAAGCCTAGAAAGAAGAAGGGACAAAACAACAAAGAAAGAAACAAAGAAATTCAGAAAAAAGAAAACAAAGAAGAGGCAAAAGAAAAAAAGATGGTCACAAACCAATGAAGAGGTAGACAATGAAGAAGCTTAATCGACTAATACAAATTATTATTGATGAATTCATCGACTGATTCCTAGATTAACTGACTGATCAACACTGTAATGTCAAAAGCACGAAAGGGCTCTTATCAAATTTTCCCATGAAAAGTTACAAGTCTGAAAAATAATGTCAGGAACGGGCAAAACAAGAAGAAAAGAAGAAGGAGGAGGAGAAGAAGGAGGAGGAGGAGGAGGAGGAGGAGGAGGAGAAGAAGATCAGTTCAGTTCATACTGCTCATAGCCCAGCCGACTACTAGAGCCATGTTAGGGCTAACACCACGTCAAAAATGAACTGAAAAATTACCGGCCTATCTCTAATCTCTCTTTCTTGTCAAAACTCCTTGAAAAAGTCGTCCTCAACCAGCTGAACTCTCACCTGTCTGCCAACAATCTCCTCAATCCTTTCCAGTCAGCCTACCGCCAGTGCCATAGCACTGAAACTGCCCTACTACACATTCTCAACAATCTCCTCCTTACAACTGATACTCGCAAAGTCTCTCTCCTCACACTCCTTGATCTGTCTGCAGCCTTCGATACCATTGACCATGGTATTCTCCTTTTTAGACTTCATCATACTTTTGGCATCTCTGACATTGCTCTCTCCTTTTTCACTTAGTATTTATCAAACAGAAAACAAACTGTTCTCATCAATGGCACTTACTCTCAACCTGCATACCTGACCTGTGGTGTTCCACAAGGATCTGTCCTTGGCCTTGTTCTTTTCACTCTTTACACCTCCCCCCTGTCCACCATCATCAACTCCCACTCTATAAAACACCACTTCTATGCTGATGACACCCAACTTCAAGACAGTGACTCACCTGATAATATACAGCGCCTGTTGACTCGCACCACTGAGTGTTACTCGGACATTAAGAACTGGATGACGTTCAACAAACTTCAGCTTAATGACGACAAGACAGAAGCTATCCTCATTGGCACCCGTCAGAAACTTTCTCAGCTGCCTCCTCTTTCTCTCCCATTATGTAACACATCAGTCCCAATTTCTGATTCAGCTAAAAACCTTGGTGTCTGCATTGACTCTACCCTCTCCATGAACAACTTTGTTTCTCAAACTGCCAGATCTTGCTACTATCATCTCCATCGTATAAGGCTGATCAGGAAGTATCTCTCTGTCGAAACAACTGCAAAACTCGTTCTCTCCTTCATAATGTTTCGCATTGACTATTGCAATTCACTCCTGTCTGGTCTTCCTGCCTCCACCATTCACATCCTACAGCGCATTCAAAACAATGCTGTACGCCTTGTACTCAAAAAGAAAAAAGCTGACCACATATCTCCTCTCCTGGCACAACTTCACTGGCTCCCTGTATCAAAGCGCATACAGTACAAACTAGACACCATGTGCTACAAAAGCCTCAATAACGCAGCCCCCGATTACCTGTCAAGCCTACTTGAGATCTATCTTCCCTCACGTACCCTCCGCTCTGCCTCCGATCCTCTGACTTTTCGCTTTCCACGCACTAAGCTCAATACCTATGGTCCACGAGCCTTCTCTGTTTCTGGTCCCACTCTCTGGAACAAACTTCCTCTCTCAGTCCGTCAGCAACCTACTTTTGTCTCCTTCAAGTCCGCTCTCAAAACTCACCTTTTCTCCTCCGCATAAAATCCTAACCTCACTCAACCCCCCCCCTCCCCCCTCTGCAGCCTGTCTCCGCTCGGAGGGGAATCACATGGTTATAATATATAATTGTATATGCTATGCTCTCTATAATTTTCCATTGCTTTTATTCTTGCTTTTATTCTTTCTCCCCATTTATAGCCATGCGTGTGTGTGTGTTATTATTATTATTATTATTATTATTATTATGAACATTTAGTACGCCTAATCAAATTAATGCCTTAGGCGTTTACAATGGCAAAACATATAACCAGAATCACAAGCACACACACCCACAGAAGCACCCACACACACACAAACACACACACACACACACAAACACACACACAGCATGACATGCAAATACAATGACACATTGACACTAAGACACTATAATGTCACCATTACATTACATGGGGGGAAGGGGGCAGAGATTACCAGTTTTGGGAAACAGGTAAGTTTTGAGGGAGCGTTTGAATGTGGACAGAGAGGGTGAGTATCTAAGAGAGCGAGGTAACTGATTCCAGATGGTTGAAGCTTGATAGGAAAAAGAACGCTGCCCAAACCTTTTAGTGCGGACTATGGGGATACTATAGAGACGGGTATCAGATGAGGACCGCAAAGCTCGAGATGGCGTGTAGAGATGTAACAGATGGGTGAGATACTCAGGACAGGAAGACTCAATAGATTTGAAGCAGAGGCAGGCAATCTTGTAGGATATTCTTTGCTGAACAGGGAGCCAGTGGAGAGAACAGAGCAATGGCGTAACATGGTTAAATTTTGAAGAGCGGAAGATGAGACGGGCAGCATGATTTTGAACTTTCTGAAGTTTGTTAATGAGATGAGAGGGGGAACCAGAAAAAAGAGCATTACAGTAATCGAGACGGGATAGAACAAATGCACAGACAAGAGCCTTTGTCGTGTCTTCTGAGAGGAGGTGGCGGATAGAAGCAATTCGGCGGAGTTCAAGAAAACAAGTCCGACAGACGTTGCTCACATGCTGGCGGAAGGACAGGGTTTGATCAAGAGTTACACCAAGGTTACGGGCAAAATGGGAGAGAGGGATAGATGAGTCAACAAGTGTGACAGAGGTTGGAAGAGAGGGGTGATTTTGGAGTTTGGGTGGGGTGATCAAGATCAATTCGGATTTCTCTTCATTTAATTTCAGTTTGTTTTCAGTCATCCAATCCTTCAGGTCAGCTACGCAAGATTGGGTTTTCTGGATCATGATGGGAAGGTCAGGGAGAGGCCCAGAGACATACAGCTGATTGTCATCCGAGAAAGAATGATGCTGAAGCAGGTGTTCTTGGACAATAGAGGAGACAGGGTAGGTGTAGAGAATGAAAAGTAGGGGGCCCAGAACAGATCCTTGTGGCACTCCGTAAGTCAGACAGGAAGGATTAGAAGAAAGACCATTGACAGAAACTACTTGCAGACGATTGGTGATGTAAGAATGAAACCAGTTCAAGACAGTATCATGGAGCCCAAAAGAGTGATGTAGACGGGAGAGAAGGATAGAGTGGTCAATAGTGTCAAAGGCAGCAGATAGGTCCAAGAGAGTCAAAAGTGATACTTTGTTAGAGTCGAGAGTAGTCAGTAAGTCGTTGCAGATTTTGAGAAGAGCAGTTTCGGTACTATGTCCAGAACGGTAAGCAGACTGAAGGGAATAGACAAGGTTATTGGAATGAAGGTGGTTTAACAGCTGGTCAAGAACAACTTTCTCTAAGACCTTGGAAAGAAAAGGAAGATTTGACACAGGTCTATAGTTTTTCAAATTCTCAGGGTCAAGAGTCGTCTTTTTTAGAAGAGGTCTTACAATTGCTGACTTGAAAGAAGAAGGAAAGGAGCCAGTTGAGAGGGAATGGTTAATGATATTGGTGATGTGAGGGAGAAGAGTATCGAGACAATGGGTGAGAAAAGAAGCTGGCAATGGGTCGAGTTCACAGGTTTTAATGCCAGATTTCATGATGATTTTCTTAACAAAGTCCTCAGAAACGGGTTGGAAGAAAGTAAGGGGGATTCCAGAGAAAGGGGGTTCAGGAAATGTAGCATGAGTGTTCGTCGTGGAATCGAGAGAAAGCCTGAGGTTAGCAATCTTGTTGAAAAAATAGTCAGAGAAAGCCTGTGGAAGATCAGAAGGTGGCAGGTGAGATGGAAGAGGAGAAGAGCCAGTTTTGCCAAGAAGAGTATTAGTTATATTATACAGTTGTTTGGAAGTGGAACAGGCAAGAATTTTAGCATTGTAATAGGCTGATTTAGAGGCATCTACGAGGCTATTAACAATTTTGTTGGCAGTTTGAAAAATTTGCTTATGAACAGTCAGACTAGACTTGAGCCACTGTCTCTCGGCTCTGCGCCTTTCACACTTGGCCGCTTGCAGCTGAGGCCCAATGGAGGAGAACCAAGGTGATGGTGGCCTCTTGGAAACAAGACGGCCACAGGCAGGAGCGAACCGATCCAGGAGCCCAAGGAGAAGGGAGTTGAGGTCATCAGGTGTGGTTGGCGGGGAAGCAGATAAGAGAGACTGAAGGTCAGCCTCAAAGACAGTCATGTCCACTGCAGAAAGGTGTCTGGCTTGAATGTACGTTTTGCGGGGTGGAGGGCGGGAAAAATGAAGATCAGCAACAAGGCAGACATGGTCAGATGGGAGGGTGTGGTCGATGATGATGGAACTCACCATGGTCTGGTCAGTCCTGTGGATTATATTATCCAATGTGTGTGTGTGTGTGTGTGTGTGTGCGTGCGTGTGTGTGCGTGCGTGCGTGCGTGCGTGCGTGCGTGTGTGTCTGCTTCAGCGCTTAGATTTGATTTTATCAAGATTTTGCGCTATATAAATATTGTAATTATTATTAATTATTATTAAAAAAAAAAAAAGGACAACCCGTTAAGGATAAAAGACAGCAGTCAAAAACCAAGCTCACCATTAACACAAGAAGAAGAAGAAAAAGAAGAAGAACAAGAACAACAACAACAACACCAACAACAACAACCAGAGGATGATGATGATGATGACGACGACGACGACGATGACGACAGGGATATCAAAACTAAGATGAAGACTAGAAGAAAAAAATCGAAGGAAATACCAAAACAATCTAAACAAAGCAGCAGCCAAACTAATAAAGCAACAACAGCAGCGGCATCAACAAAAACAACAAAAACAACAACAAACTAACAAACAAAAAACGACCACAATAAAAAAAAAAGAAAGAATAATAGACAGAGAAAAAGAAAGAAAGGGAAAGAGAGAGAGAGAGAGAGAGAGAGAGAGAGAGAGAGAGAGAGAGAGAGGGAGAGAGAGGGGAAAGTTTAATCTTCACCTTTCCACAATCACGTGGTCCAATGTCCATCCAAAATCAGTGTGGACGTGTTTTTTTCTGGGCATGGTGTCAGTGTTATATAGAACCAACACTGTTGTACGGATGTGAAGCCTGGACAATCAACAGGCAAAGTGGCAGAAGAAGCTGCTGGTAGTGATGATGAGCATGGTGCCAAAACAGGAACAAACAAACAAAAAACAAAAACAAGAACACACAAAAAAGCAAAATTAAGTCAACACAAAAAAACAGATCATCACCAAACCAGAACGGACCTAGCCAAACCAAAATAAACCCCCACAAATAAAAAGAAAAAGGAAAGTAAAAAAAAAACAAAAAAACCACAAACACACATTCGCTGAATAGTTCAAAACAATTACGTAGTTAAAGGAGTAAACAAAAACAAAAGAAATAAACAAAGAAACAGACACGTGTCGATGTTTCCATAGAAAGTGGACTCGACCTTTACAACTCACATGGAATGCCCCTCCGCTATCTCCCATCCCCCACCTCCAAATTTCGTTTGTCTAAATATCTTTCTAAAATGGGAATTGTGTTTATATTGACCAGGAGGAGACTTTGTATGTCTGTTTGTGTAAAAATGTTGCACAAAGAATTCGTAACCTCTCTGTAAGTGGAATGTGTTATGCTTGGGTCGGGAGTAGTAGTCTCTTGCGCCCCCCCCCCACCCCCACCCCCACCCCCGTGGTGATGCCAGGGGCTCTTTCAGTACCAGAATAAATAGTATCATCACCTTCTGGAAATTATGTGGTAGAAATTTCTTCTCTTCTGTCACTTACTTTGTTTCTGCCTTATTCCTTTGGTTTCTGTCATTTCTTCCTATCATTTTCTGCCTTGCTGGTTCATTCATCTACATGTGGTCGATAAACATGCTTATGCTTTCTCTTAGAATTGATGACTGGGTGCACGTATTAAGTGCATTTTGGCTCTGAGAAAACGAGATATGCGGAGGCAAATTAAGAGCATTTCGGCCCGTTTTTATATACAGGTGGGGGGGGGGGTGCAAAAGTAGGTATACAGTAAGTATCACATCATTATTATTATGCTTAATTCTGCTCTCGATTAGAGGAGCGTGTGAATACCGACGGCAAGCAGTTTGAGTATCTGGGGGATTAAGGCTGTGCTTGTTATTACATGTATATGCAATATTCATTTGTTTGTATAATAAATGCGATGAGTATTGTACGTGTTTTCTTTTTTCATAACTGTATACCCACTTTTGCACCCCCACTGTATGCTTTAGAGTCCTCAAATGTTTAAATTCATATTAAGGTATGTTTTCTAAATCCCCTGTGTGATAAATCTGACGAAGTGGTCAACAGTAGGGGCATCTCCGTAAATTATGTGCGCCAACGCATTGACGCGTGTACTTAATTTTCTTTTCCTTGGTTTTTTTCCTGTTGGAAGTATTGTATGTTTTGAATCGGTTATAGCCCTCATATGACTCCACGCAGTCGACTGGGCATTAAAAACAAATAGCAATAAGTCTCCTGCGATGGGTCGACCATAGAAAATGCACCCTAGGAATGTTCTGAGCTTACCACTTTATGCTTTGTGGCTGCGTCTATGCTAGCTGAATGGGTAGCGCAAACTGTGTTGGGTTTGAGAAATTCTACATGGGAGATAACTCCGTGACTCTCAAGAGTTATGTTACTTACTTGATATTTAAAAAAATTCTCCCTGCTTCCCTCTTATTTCCTTTGGTATTACATATATACACCCTTAGGTCGGTTTTGATGCAACTTTGGGAGCGTCTAGTGTCAATTCCGGGTCACAAGCATGGACAGGGTGATATGGAGAACCAGCTGTTGCCCATGCAGCAGATTCACCCTCTCTCCGTGAGGCCAATACAATTTGGCGCCGCCAGCGTCGCAGGAGTTGCCACAGGGGCGCCGAAATCAGCATTCAGCAGGGAATTATTCATTAGGGAATCGCCAGTGTGTTAGCTAAGGGATCGCAAATGCATATGTTTGTATGAACATTAACCAGTTTTGGTGTCACACATGCCCAGAGGTTAAACATTGCAAATGTGAATCACATATCGTTTGTCCGCCATTAAGGTGAAAGGAAATGAAGAAACTTAACTCTTTGACTCCCGCACCCTGTCTACCAGCATCTTACATTGTCAATCACGCCAACAAAGCAAAAACTTAACCTTTTGATTCCCTCACCCTATCCACCACCTTCCTGCTGGAAGCCGATGGATGGGGTGAGGGAATGAAAGGGTCAAGTTTTTGCAGTTGGTGGATAGGGTGCGGGAGTCAAAGGTTTAACAGAGATAATACATCACGAATCGTTTGTCTGCCGTTAACATACAGGAAGCTGGTGGATAGGGTGAGGGAGCCAAAGGGTTGGGGGTTTTTTCGGTTGGTAGATAGGGTGCAGGAGTCAAAGGGTCAATAAGTACTTAGAAATGACAGTACATACCGATGAAAGACCAGTCACAGTGTCAACTCTGGAAGCCTGGGTGAACAGGCAAGTCTTTGACTGTAACTGAAACTTAACTCTGTATGTCAGAACTGATCCATTTTAGATCATGATACCAAACGCGTTCATTCCTCTCACAAAACAGAAATGTATAGTGTGGCTGGATCATGTCTGTTTGTTTAGGATGGTTAGACTCGAGACCTTAGTGAGGGTTCATCATCATCATCATCATCATCATCAACATCATCATCATCATCATCATCATCATCATCATCATCATCATTATCATCTCGTCGTCGTCGTCGTCTCGTCATCGTCATCGTCATCATCATCATCATCATCATTATGTGCCCTTGTTGCAAGTACAAGTGAGATTTCATGTGTTGTTTTTTTTTAAACGTCGAACTGTCAGTGTCTATCGGTAAGGGGGGAGTGCAAGAGATTTTGGTGTGTTTTTTTTTTTTCCACTGGAGCACGTGCAATCACGAAACAGGCTGCAAGAAAGTTTGTCATATGAGCCGTGTTTCAAATCACAGAATATTTCTGCCTGTTCAGATTGAGTCAGCTCAGGGCGATAGGAGCATGAGTTTACAACGTATCTTCTTAAGTCACCGTTTTAACTTTAATAATCTCTTGCCATTGCATACGTTTATGAGCTACAAGTGGTTTTAATTTAAACAGAATCTTCGTCATATGATCTGGACAATTTGTTTCACGTTGAAGACAGGCTTTTGAAGACTGACACTGTGTCCATGAATCTACCGGATTGTCATCTCCAAACGCCGCTATGTCTTCCCGCCGCGATCCGAGTGAAGGGGAAAGTGCAGCTACACACTTCAATAACCTTCTGGATGACACGAAAAATTACATGCGTAAGGTGTACAAATTCAGACAGCTGAGCTTCGATATGAATGTTTCACAGCTAGAGAATCTCAACACGAAAGTTCGCAAACTTTTTGAATTACTAAACGGGCTAAGTTCTGCAAGTTCTGCAAGTTCATCAGACGTAGCACGTCAAATTTCTTCGAACATAGTCAAGTCGGGGGATGATGAACGTTCCATGGCGTCAGCAACCGTGTCATCGATCCATGTCACCTCGCCCACCAGGCAAGACTCATCAACAGATTCTGCCAGTTCGCAAAGAATCCCGCCTCTGAAAAACCGAAAGGCAAGCAGCGGCACGCCATATGGTAGTTCCACGATGACTATTCCAGTGAAGTCACATGGTGATTCATCTTCTGGTAGTTCCACGATGAAAACTCCAGTGAAGTCACATGGTGATTCATCTTTGGTAGTTCCACGATGAAAACTCCAGTGAAGTCACATGGTGATTCATCTTCTGGTAGTACCACGATAAAAACTCCAGTGAAGTTTCATTTGCATTCATTTTCTGATAGTACCACGATGAAAAACTCCAGTGAAGTCACATGGTGATCATCTTCTGGTAGTTCCACGATGAAAACTCCAGTGAAGTCACATGGTGATTCATCTTCTGGTAGTTCCACGATGAAAACTCAGTGAAGTCACATGGTGATTCATCTTCTGGTAGTACCACGATAAAAACTCCAGTGAAGTATCATTGGCGTTCATTTTCTGATAGTTCCACGATGACTATTCCAGTGAAGTCACATGGTGATCATCTTCTGGTAGTACCACGATGAAAAACTCCAGTGAAGTCCATGGTGATTCATCTTCTGGTAGTACCACGATGAAAACTCCAGTGAAGTCACATGGTGATCCATCTTCTGGTAGTACCACGATGAAAACTCCAGTGAAGTCACATGGTGATTCATCTTCTGGTAGTACCACGATAAAAACTCCAGTGAAGTTTCATTTGCATTCATTTTCTGATAGTACCACGATGAAAACTCCAGTGAAGTCACATGGTGATCCATCTTCTGGTAGTACCACGATGACTACTCCAGTGAAGTCACATGGTGATCCATCTTCTGGTAGTACCACGATGACTACTCCAGTGAAGTCACATGGTGATCCATCTTCTGGTAGTACCACGATGAAACTCCAGTGAAGTCACATGGTGATCCATCTTCTGGTAGTACCACGATGACTACTCCAGTGAAGTCACATGGTGATCCATCTTCTGGTAGTACCACGATGAAAACTCCAGTGAAGTCACATGGTGATCCATCTTCTGGTAGTACCACGATGAAAACTCCAGTGAAGTCACATGGTGATCCATCTTCTGATAGTACCACGATGACTACTCCAGTGAAGTCACATGGTGATCCATCTTCTGATAGTCACGATGAAAACTCAGTGAAGTACATGGTGATCCATCTTTGGTAGTACACGATGACTACTCCAGTGAAGTTTCATTGGCATTCATCTTCTGGTAGTACCACGATGGCTACTCCAGAGAAGTCACACAGGCAATCACCTAGGATACTCATGTCACGTCCGTCCACAACCTTCTATGGGTCATCACCTGTTGCCAGTCCTATGACGAATACGGCAGACCAGTCAATTCTGCCATCATTTTCTCACAATCCCATTACATGTCAACGCACACATCTGCATGGGTCATCACCTCTTGTCATTCCAATGACGAATACGAGAGACAGGTCAAATCTGCCATCAGCTTTTGACAATCTCCTTGCAAGTCAACGCACACAACTGCATGGGTCATCACCTTTTGCCAATCCCATGAATCTGCCATCAGCTTTTGACAATCTCCTTGCAAGTCAACGCACACAACTGCATGGGTCATCACCTTTTGCCAATCCCATGAATCTGCCATCAGCTTTTGACAATCTCCTTGCAAGTCAACGCACACAACTGCATGGGTCATCACCTTTTGCCAATCCCATGAATCTGCCATCAGCTTTTGACAATCACCTTGCAAGTCAACGCACACAACTGCATGGGTCATCACCTTTTGCCAATCCCATGAATCTGCCATCAGCTTTTGACAATCACCTTGCAAGTCAACGCACACAACTGCATGGGTCATCACCTTTTGCCAATCCCATGAATCTGCCATCAGCTTTTGACAATCACCTTGCAAGTCAACTCGCACAACTGCATGGGTCATCACCTTTTGCCAATCCCATGAATCTGCCATCAGCTTTTGACAATCACCTTGCAAGTCAACGCACACAACTGCATGGGTCATCACCTTTTGCCAATCCCATGAATCTGCCATCAGCTTTTGACAATCACCTTGCAAGTCAACGCACACAACTGCAGGAGTCATCACTTTTCACTTTGCCACATTTACAATCCATTGCAATCTGTCCATCAGCTTTTGACAATCACCTTGCAAGTCAACGCACACAACTGCATGGGTCATCACCTTTTGCCAATCCCATGAATCTGCCATCAGCTTTTAACAATCACCTTGCAAGTCAACGCACACAACTGCATGGGTCATCACATTTTGCCAATCCCATGAATCTGCCATCAGCTTTTGACAATCACCTTGCAAGTCAACTCGCACAACTGCATGGGTCATCACCTTTTGCCAGTCCCATGACGAATACGGCAGACCAGTCAAATCTGCCATCGTCTTTTGACAATCTCCTTATAAGTCAACGCACACAGTTGCAAAGGTCACCACCTGTTGTCAGCCCCATGACAACTCCGGCCTGGAGGTTCACTGTGCCATTACCTTCAGCCTGTCCCATGACCGCAGCGTACTGGAATCCAAACACGTCATCATATTCATTCCGTCCCGCGACCAGTCAGTCCACGACGTTGCACGGACCATCAAGTTCTGGCAGTCTCAAGATGACTGCGCGGAGGAGGTCACGTCGGCCATCACCTTTTCACAGTCCTGTGAAAGGTGATACCAGCACGTCCTCTGCACAGCTTATTCTGGCGCCCCCACAAGCAGGCAGTGACACATCTCCAACACGAGATCACCCCTGTGTCTATTCAATATCGATATGCCCGATGTGGAGTACGAACAAGCACAGACACTCCATAGCTTCTTGCCACAGGCGTCAGGGAACGTTACGTCCAAGCTGTTATTGCACGATGATAACAGACTCGTCCCACAAAGTACATGTATGTGCAAAGTGTTTCAAGCAGACGAATCGCTGATGGGCACATATGGAAAGGATATCATAAAGGTCATCTGTGGTTGTATGTTATTTAGTCTCGATCGCTTGATAATTCTGTCTCGCATTCACGAACCTCTCATAGAAGAGGTAGACAAGTGTATTACCGGCCTATTACATTGTCCATCTGTCTTTTAACCTCTAGGTGCCATGAAACACTGAAGAAAGCCAAACGGATCACAGAGAACTTGAAATATCGCACTGCACGCAATGCAGAAAACATGAGATCGGAGAAGCAACTTTTTTTTTTTTTGGCAGATTTTGAACTGTTGAATGATGATAGGATTAGAACTTTTCTTTGAACAGAAACAGTTTCATTACCATCTTCATTTGCTCTTTATCGTCTAATTCATCTACCCAGCTGGGGAGCCCTCTCCTCCCCCACCCACCCACCCATCCCCACCTTCTGTTTTAAAGAGAGGTTGATTTAAATGGCAGACACGAGGATCTGTGTATATGAGTGATACTGTTTGCGTAAAAACAGAGCGTTTTTAACGTTTTCTTAATTAGATGCTTCCCCCTCCTCCCTCTCTCTCTCTCTACTCCACTGCATAGTTTAGTATATTATACTTTGAAAATTAAAACAGATAAGATATCTTTGTAGTTGTTTCTCTTTTTGGTGGTTTGGTTTCTTTTCAAACTCATCTTTGGATTTTTTTGACACATTTGGTTCAATTCAAATATCATAAATTTCTTCATGGAATTTGAAGTCAAGCAATCGGTTGCTCTTGTTCGCTATATCAGGATTTAACGGGCATCAGTATTGGGTTTGCTATACGAGACGGTATATTGGCTTGCTGCTTTAGCGTCAAAGAAACGTTAATGCCAGTAGTCACGTGATAA
This sequence comes from Monoplex corrugatus, assembly GCA_030674185.1. Taxonomy (NCBI): domain Eukaryota; kingdom Metazoa; phylum Mollusca; class Gastropoda; order Littorinimorpha; family Ranellidae; genus Monoplex; species Monoplex corrugatus. The sequence continues at coordinate 28,294,396 of JAPXFY010000021.1, forward strand.
CGTAATTCCAGTATGATCATTTCAGCAGACAGGGTGATTCTTTTGATTTCAGTTTCTCAAGATGACGTCTCATATGTACTAACGTCACAGGTGACATGCTTATGGTGTTCATGGCACAAACATTAAGCCTGCACATAAACCCATGAGCTGGCCAGGTCCTGAGGCCCTACCTTGACTATGTTTTATCTAGTCTATATTTTATACTGGTATTTTATCAGCCTACTATTGGAATAATCTTGGTAACATGTAAATGACATGTGTATCTGTGTATCTTACCTTCAAAAAGGAACACATACATAAAGTGAATAAACAAATAAAGTCTGAATCACAATACAATTGGCTATTCTGCATAAACTCGTCTCACATGACAGAACTCCCCCCCACACCCCAGTCAGTGCCCAAATGTTCAGCTGTCTATCAACTAGGTGGAGACAATATTTTCTTAATCATACATAGATATGTAAGTAAGTGAGTAAGTAAGCAAGTGAGCAAGTAAGACAGTGGCGAGTGAGCGAGTGAGTATGTGCGTAAGTTTGATAAAGCCGCGGACTCAGCATCTGATGTCCTGAGCTTAATCCGAGCCAGCGTGGTGCTTCCATCATTCCGGTGGAAACAGCTTAGTATTTCATGGGCCCCTCCTAACCCGCCCCCCCCCCCACCCCCCACCCCACCTCCCCATTTCAAGACCTTGTTGGCGCAAAGGGTTTTGCGAATGATCGGGGAGTCTGCCGGATAACTGCTCGCAGATTTGGGTGGAGCACAGAGTCGTCCAAGAGTAATGAACTCCTCTTGAACAAAGCACAAACTCCTAACGCCAGTCCGATAAGAGTTGAAGTTAATCAACAATGTGTCAGAATCAATGTGAGAATACAAAACGAACAGCAAACTTACCTTACAAAACCATACAAACGAATGTCTCGATATGTAAGGAAGAGACGAAGTTGCATCGCAGGGGTCAATTCCTGTAGAATAAGCCATCCCAACCATTTTATGAGGAAAGAGGAATTATAGCACCTGGTCACAACAGGAAAGCTGGAGGGAAAGAGAGCACTAGGTAGACCCTAGGAGAAAATATTGGACGGACTTGCAGGGTGGCTGAGGACAGAGAGGGTGGAAGATGTGCTTGCGGCGACAAAGGATAAGATACAAATGGATGGCCATGATCGCCAACGCCATGCAGTAGGGTACATGATGATTAATAATCTGATATTCGAAAAGAACTACCACTGACTTTTGCATTGCGTGGTTCAGTGTTATGTCTGTGTCGCAGCTCATTTGAAAAGGACAACAAGTGTGCGAAGACTACTATCTTACATTTCGTAAATATACATCTGGACAAAATTAATATCACCGTGAAGTCATTAACTGCGTTTGTGTTAATTCAGAGTCTGCTTCATATGGAATTGCTTTTCTTTTGGTTTCATATCAAAGTTGTTAGACAGTTTTTGTTGAACCGCTGCTGAAACATATTTTTTCGTCCCATTTTCTACACCACCTTCATGGCCACAGAAGCTAGAACAGTTTTTACAATGCAATGATGATGATGTCGATGAGGATGATAATCATGATGCTATGGAGTTCCATCCAGGATTGACAGACTACGTGACAGGGCTGTACTCTATGCTTACTATCATAATATATCTTGGCGTCAACCAAGCCCGATAGATTCAGACACTGCTGGTCAGAAGATATAAGCAACACCCTCAATGGCGCGTCTGTGAAATGGATGAGTTCTCGACTGTGTGGTCCCAGTCTTCCCAATGAGCCCACAGCACGACCAACTCTGGGTAGGAGACGGTTAGACGAAAAATCGCACATTGATTTTTGCAGGATTCGAACTCACGTTTTTCCAGTCGGTAGTCCGTTGCGCTAACAACTACACCACGGAGACTGGTTGAAATATAGATTTTAACTAAACAGCATTCTGTGATCACTCTTCCACAGAAAACATTCATTGGTATCTTTTCTGTTGTTTACTGGAACTGTATAGCTTATCACTGACATTTTTCACTTTTTTCAACACGTGTTTGTTGCGAGTATTCTGTTGAAACCAGTTAAGCCCCCCCCGTGGGGATTCAGAGGGCTTTTTCAGTATAAATAGTATCAACACCTTCTGCAAGTTCTGTGCTAGAAATTTCCTCTTTCTCCCACTCTCTTTGTTTCTTTCTTCCTCCTGTCTTTTCTGCCATTTCTTACTACCATTTTCTGCCTTGCTGGTCCATTCACCTGTATGTGTTCGAAAAAGTCTTACATATTTTCTCTTAGGACTGATAATTAGGTACGTGTGTTAAGTGTGTTTTTGGCTCTAGGGATATTAGAAATGCGGAAGCAGTTTTAGGTTAGTAAGGCCTGTTTTATATATGTTTTAGTGTCCTTAGTTATGTTTAAATTTGTCTTCAGGTATTTTTTTTAAACTCCCATGCGCGATAAATTGGACGGAAAGGTCAACGCCAGGGGCATCTCCTTAGATTATGCGCACGAATGCATTGATATGTGTACTTTAATTTTCTTTTCCTTTTTTTCCTGTTAAAAGTATTGTGTATGGTATCGCTCTACGCATTCGGCTGGGTTTTAAACAATAATAACAATAACACTAATAAACCAGTTAAGTTTAGCATCCTTAATTTTGCGTTTATTAAAGAGGATACTCTGTAATTCTAGAGTAAAGTTTCTTCTCTTTTTTAAACAAACATTGCATTACTGTCATCTGATACCAAAATGTCTTAGTACATTGTATGCCTTTTTGTACAGAGGACACGGTTTTCAAAGAGAGGAAGGTTTGCAATAGTTTGTTGTGTATCTTGAAATCTCAATGCTGCTTTTCTGTATGCTTTTCTTTAATGGGTGATACACATCCAACAGCAGAAACAGATATATGCTGTATTGTATAGCAAACTCTGCCTCGGTTATACTACTGATTTTTAATCCATGCAACTGGTGGTTTTTGTGTATCGCTGCATAATTAAATGCCCATCAATACTGGATTCTTCCTGCTCGGGTTTAATTCGCTGCTGTAACGTCAAATAAGAGGTCATCTCATTTTTAAAGTGTTTTCTTGTGATTACTGACAATACGTTGTTATCACACTTACACATGTTGTTTGGACAGTAGCACACACACACATGTTCACAAACACGCACGCACGCACACGCACGCACGTACGCGTTCACACAATGTTCACACACACATATGTTCACACACACACACACACACACACACACACACACACACATACGCGTGATCACACACACACACATGTTCACACACATGTTCACACGATTCCTACGCCAAGATGGCCGCTTATTAACTGAACATATACGGAGAGGAATCAACTGAGCTGAAAATGACTCGCTCGAAACGTTGTCTCAGCAAAGAGAAAGGAAAGAACACCACCACCAGGTCAAACAGCACCACATCTGAGATACCATCAAGTTCCAACACCCCAGATGCTGGCAAAATTTCTGTCAGCCACCAGTTCCACAACCGCCAGTAACATCATGTGGCTGTCACTGTTGTTGTGGGGCGCAGATGAGGTGGGTTTTGTGAACCCTAAGAGTTCGGAGAAGCTGACAGACTCAATGCATCACACATTCCAGATTCAAAACAGGCAACCGGTGGATCGGACGTCTCAACGATTTAATCATTCATCATCGTCATCTGCTTTTTGTGTCTCTAAGAGGATCTGCTTATATTTGAGGCACCCAACAATTTCTTTGACAACAATGTACACACTGCCATGGCGACAAATCAACAGAATGGCTTATTCCAGGGCAACAGCCATGGCAGTGGTCATCACTACTTCAAAATATTGATGAAATAAATCTAAATTTAGATTGTGGTGATCGCTGCCTTGGAGGTGTTGATATTTTCATAACAACGATCATCGCAATGATTCCTAATCTTAACTATTTATAAATTCCATTTATTTATCGATAAAATACTATACATTTACCTGAAATGTTGCCTCCAAAAAGGATACGATTTAAAGTCGCTCCTTTTCGCTAAATTATTTGGTGGTTACCAGATCAACGAAGCGGAAATGACGACTATCAGTGATGACGTCATCAATGACGACTATCAGTGATGACGTCATTATTATGGGTGACACTTCCTAAAATAAACAAGGGAACTCCACTTTTAAGGCTATCTTCTCGTTTCCTCATTATCACACTGTCATGAGGCGGTAAGCGAAATAGACAGTCTAAAAAATGCAATCTACCAAATGTCTCTACAAATCAGCAGCCTCACAGACATGATTCGATCCGACAGAAAACTTCTACAAGCAAACAACAAAACGTTACAAGAGCTGCGCGAAGACAAAAAGTGCACGATACTCACAACCACCACAGCGTGCCAGACTGATTCCGCAGTCCACGGTGATCATACCACCACATCACCGATGGACAAATTCTCATCATATGCGGAATGCGCAGCTCAACCGCCCAAAGCAGAAGATCGGTCAAAAACTGTCATCAAGCAAAAAAACTCACGTCTTTACCACAACTAAACGTGACGTCAAAACTGCTGTGTCTACACATCCCAGATCTAAGTCCAATAATTTGCCACGTGTCCTCATCATTCACGACTCCGTCCTGAATAAAGTGGATGGACAGAGATTAGGTTCGTCCTACGGTTTCCAGGTGGCGACGAGGAAGATCCGCACCATCGAGGACTGTAAGAGAAGCATTGAAAAATCTAAAGAAGAGCTGACACCTGAACCTGACTGCGTTCTTCTACACGTGGGGATAACAGATCTAAAAACAAAGGAGCCAAATGTATGTTCTACAAATCTAGATCTCTGCGTAAAATCTATCAACACCCAATTTCCGAAAGCCAAGGTAGTGCTAAGTCAGGTCGCTCCTGTGAAAAATAAGCACCTAAATGTGAAAAGGGAGCTCCTAAGTGCCCTGACCAAAGAGAGACTCCTAAACGCAGCGAATGTCGAATACATCAGCCACAATAATCTACAAGCAAGCAGCAACACCCAAGTCAGCCAGGACGACGTACATCCAACCACCAGAGGGGCGAGCGTTCTGGCCAGAAACATAGGGAGGCATATCCATCAGCTTTTTGGGGAAAACCCGAAGCGGAAATCAACCCATCAACGCCGCCAAACAAGACCCGGCTTTCACCCTCAGTTTTTCTTCCCTCCCTGGTCATTTTAGATTCAGCCCAGATTCAGTTCCTCTCTGTTCAGTGCTCAACTATATTGTTTTACTTACTTCTATACTTGTTTGTTTACTTATGATATATGTAAATTTTACTTGAACGTTATTTGATTATCTAATTATCTAAATATACGACAGTCATCATCATCATCATTCTCCTGCCCGTGATGGGCGTAGAGGAGAGATGAGAGACACTCTTGAAGCCAGCCGTCGCCAACCGGTCCTGTCCTCCGCCTGTCGCACCAGCGTGGGGCCATCCAACCTGGTCCATTCTTTGATGTTGTCCATCCAGCATTTGGCTTGTCGTCCCCTTCGTCTGCCGCCTCCCAGTGTACCCTGGAGTACCGTTTTGGGCAGTGAGTTGTGGCGTGTGACATGCCCGAACCACGACAGCTTCCTGTTCTTGACTGTTGCCAGGAGGGGTTCTTGTGGGCCTGCGAGTGTTGTTATTTGGCTCCACACAAAGTCGTTTGTCTTCCGATCTTGCCAAGAAATCCCGAGCAAGCGCCTGAAGCATTTAGTTTCAAACGTCTGGATTCTCTTGGTGGTCTCTGCTGTCATGGTCCAGCTCTCGCATCCATACAGCAGGATGGGGAGCACCAGGGACTTGTACAGCTTCATCTTCGATGGAAAGCCGATCTCTCTGCTCTTCCAGATCTTGTTTAGCTTTACCATTGCTGCTGTTGCGATCGCTAGTCTGGTCTTGATTTCTGTTGTAGAGCGACCGTCTTTGGTGAGAGTGGCGCCAAGGTATTTGAAAGCGTCCACTTCTTCAAGCTGTTGCCCGTTCATGTAGATTTCAGCATGGGTGTTGGTTGTGCTGTTGACCAGGACTTTGCTTTTTTCTGTGCTCACTTCCATTCCGTGTGCACCTGCACTTTCTTCCAGTCTCATGGTCAGGTCTTGTAGTTCTTCGTTGCTGCCTCCCATCAGGTCGATGTCATCTGCGAACCTCAGGTTGTTGATGGTTCTTCCTCCGATGGAGACAGTGGAGTGGAAGTCATGGAGGGCTTCACGCATGATGTTCTCCAGGAAGAGATTGAACAGCACGGGAGAGAGTAGGCAGCCTTGACGGACTCCAACTGTGGTCTTGAAGTAGTCCCCTATCTGGTTGTTGAGGAGAACTGCGCTGCTGGCAGTGTTATACAGCGCCTGGATGGTTTGGACGAGACCTTCCTCTATGCCAAACTTTCTTAGCACCTGCCACAAACCCTTATGCCACACCCTGTCGAATGCTTTTTTAAAGTCTATGAAGTTGTGGAACAGGTCTCTCTGATGCTGCAGATGTTTCTCCATCATTATCCGGCAGGTGAAGATCTGTTCTACTGTGCTTCTGCCCGCCCTAAATCCAGCTTGTTCTTCCGCAAGGTGTTCTTCCGCTTCTTTCTTCAGTCGATTCAATATGACTCTGAGCATGATCTTGCTGGTGTGGCTAATGAGACTTATTGTTCTGTAGTTCTGGCATTGGCGCATATTTCCCTTTTTGGGCAGGGGGATGATGAGTGATTGAGTCCATTCTGTGGGCCACTGTTTTGTCTCCCAGATCTTCTGACAAATCGATGTTACACGAGTGACCAAATCATTCCCTCCATGTTTGAGCAGCTCTGCTGGGATATTGTCTGCTCCAGGTGATTTCCCTGCTGGTAGGCTGCGGATGGCTTCTTCCACTTCTTCTCTCATCACTGGTAGCGGTGAGGATTCCCTCAATGGTGTTGAGTCCCCCTGAAACAGACTGTCATCTGGCTGTATTGGGTAGTTGTATAGTTCTTGGCAGTACTGCATCCATCTGTTCAGAACAGCGGAGCTTTCTGTCAGCAGCTCGCCTGAGGTATCCTCGATGACTGACGATCTGTTTTGCTGCGTCTTGGTAAGGTTTTTCAGTGTGGTGAAGGCATGTTTGCTGTTTCCTTTTTTCATGCCTTTCTCGATGTTCTCACACTGGTTGTTGATCCATTGTTCTTTGGCTTCAATCATTTTCTTCTTTACAAGGTTGTTGGTTTTACGATACTGTGCGGCTTCTTCAGGGCTGGAGTTTTTCGTCTTCTTCAGTGATCTTCTGTTGTCGCAGAGGTCAAGGATGTCATTTGAGATCCATGCTTGGTGTTTCTTCCTCTGTCGCCCCAGTACCTCCTCTGCTGTTTCGCGGACTGCCTCACCAAAGTTGTTTGTGAGGTCGTTGATGTCGCTGTCCAGGAAGTTGAGTGCCGCGAACCGCCCCCCGAGCTGTGCCTGGAATGCCTCTTCAATCTCTGGATCTTTTAGCTTTTCCAGGTCAAACTTGATGCGTGGCTGCGCAGCTTGGTACTTCTTTTTCAATTTGATCTTCATTGTGAGCACCACGAGGTCGTGGTCGCTGCCTATATCAGCTCCAGGGTATGTCCTCGTCTTTGCTTTATTAATGCTTGATTTGAAGCGCCGCGGTGTGAGGACAAAGTCGATCTGGTTGTGAGTCTTTCCGTTCGGCGCATGCCAGGTTGTTCTTCTTGACAGTTTGTGGGGGTAGAGGGTGTTGGCAATGGTGAGCCGTTGGGTGCAGGCAAACTCCAGAAGGCGAAGTCCCCTGTCATTAGTTTCCCCTGTGCCAAATTGACCCACTGTTCCAGCCCAGTTTTTGTAGGCATCTGGGCCGACTTTGGCGTTGAAGTCCCCCTGAACTATGATGATGTCTTTCCTGGGGGCTTTTCCGATGGTGTCTTCTATTTTCTCATAGAATTCTTCAACCACCTGGTCTTCGTGGCTGGTAGTTGGAGCATACACTTGTATGATGGTGATGTTCTTTGGTTTGGCTGACACCCGAATGCTGATGATTCTGCTGTTGACAGGCGTGCAGCTCATGATGCATCCAATGACTTCTTTGCGTACGATGAAAGCTACGCCATTTTCATGTAGTGACTCTTCGCCACTGTACCACATCTTGTGTCCTTCCTCTGTGATTGCTTCTCCGAAGCCTGTCCATCTTACTTCCGATATACCCACAATGTCCCATTGGTAGCGTCTCAGCTCGTGTTCTAGTTCTTTTACTTTGCCGCACTGATGGAGTGTACGGACATTCCAGGTTCCAATGGTAGCTTTTTCCGTTGGCAGTTTGAATGATGTCTTTGCCCCAGTAGCTGACTTTTCACTTCCACCCTGGTGCTTGTCAGTGGTAAGCGCGGTCGTTTGTAACCCGGGCCCCGACCGATCCGGTATGTTGTTGGCTATAGTGTCTCTCATATCTTTTCTGTGGGCTTAGGTTAATCCTTGGTGGCGCCAATCCCCTCTCCAAGTCTCCTGCTGTGACAGGTAGTACTGGGCTACAGCTTGCCAGTAGCAGACAGTACTCCAAGCTTATTCAACTGTTCATCATGAAGAAGTGTGAAGTCCGTGATATCAACGTTGTTCAGTGGAACACACGTTCCCTTGTTAAAAACATTTCCTATTTGACTAACTATCTATCTTCTAGAAACATCCAAGTCCTGCTTCTACAATCGCTGAATACCACCAAGACTAATATACCTAAAATATCGGGGTTTTATTATCCACCAATATATGACTCTAAAAATGACGGTGGCCAAATACAAACAGCTATATATGTTCGAGAAGGTCTAAAATACTGTGAAAGAACATCGCCAGTACAAAAATCGTGCTCATCTATTTCTTCCTGTGCAATTATCATAAAATTTTCATCATCATTAGTTTTGAATTTGGCCTCTGTGTATCTACCAAGAGGTCCCGATTCTGTGAATACTGAGTGGCTGAAACATTTCCATGATCAACGTGACAAATGGATCATTGGTGGCGATTTTAATGCTCATGCCCCATTTTGGGACAAGAATTGTAAAAATATAACTAGCAACAGGTTGATTGAAAATATTATAGATTCCAATTTATACTTACTAAACAACGGACACGTTACCTGTGTCCCTGACATACCAACCCATAGACCCACAGCTATTGACCTTACCTTAATCTCACCATCGCTAGCACCAAATGCCACATGGCAAACAGAGGATGACCTGTTGGGATCAGATCACATCCCCATACTTCTTACCCTTAACCTTATCGCTGAAATAGATGCAATGCCACAGGATAGTTTACCCAAGTTTAACTATAAATACGCAAATTGGGCCATGTTTAAAGCTGTCCTACAAAATACAAGAACAGATCTATCTGAAACAATGACCTTAAACGATATGTACGTAGATTTCTGTAATTCACTCTTAAGGGCAGCAAAAATTTCAGTTCCAGAACTTAAAGCGTCAAAAACAGGAAAACATCATGGAAACGTCTGGTGGAATAAAGACTGTGAAAAGGCAGTCAACGAAAAGAAAGAAAAATACAAACAATGTATAGCTAATAGGTCACCTGAAAATCATATGGCGATGAAAAGTGCCAATATAAACTGTAACAGAGTCATAGAACAAGCTAAAGAACTATATTGGACATCTGTTTGTACATATGAAGTAAGTGACCATAAAGATATGCAAAAGATTTGGGAAAAACTGAAAACAATGAAAAATGGGATCAAGTTGCCATCAGTTCCAGTAAAGCTAGAAAACAACCCTTTACCTAGCTCACAGGAGAAAGCAGAAGCTTTTGCAGACATGTTTGCTGAGGTTTGTCGAGTAGAAGGACTTCCTGCCTCTAGTAGAAATTATAGGGTACAAGAAGAAAAGACCGACGCATACAAGGATCCTGCACCAGATAATATGCATTACGAAAATGCACCAATCACGTTCCAAGAATTAAAAGATGCCATTAAATCAATTCCAAATAAAAAGACATCAGTAGGATTTGATGCAATTTCCAATGAGATGTTGAAAAATTTACCAGAAAATTTTTTAATCTTGCTACACAATATGTTTCAAAAATGCTGGAACAGCGGCAAACTGCCTAACTATTGGAAACAATCAATAGTGGTTCCTGTGCTAAAACCAGGCAAAGGTAATACTGACTTGAAAAACTACAGGCCGATTGCAATAACATCGCACGTATGTAAACTAATGGAGAAAATAATTTTAAAGAGATTGATGCACTACTGTGAAAAGAATAAAATATTACCAGTGAATCAGGCAGGATTTAGAAAAGGCAGGTCACCAGTGGAACTCCTTACAAAACTAACCACTAATATCAAACAACAATTTGCCAGACGTCAATGTGTTTTAGCTACATTTTTTGATATCACTAAAGCATACGACCAAGTATGGCACTCCAGATTATTACTCAAATTGAAAAGTATTGGGCTGACAGGTCACATTTTTGATTATGTCAAATGCTTCTTAGAAAACCGAGTATTTCAAACGAGGATTGAACATGTGTATTCCACAGAACGACTTATTCAAATGGGTATCCCTCAGGGATCCGTTATTGCTCCCCTTCTCTTCATGATATTAATGCATGACTTACCCAGTAAAATTTCTAAACATGTAGTTTTAGTTCAATATGCTGATGATTTATGCATGTGGATGCAGGTAAATATGAAAAGAAAAACTCCTTTGCGCTGTCTTAATTATACGCGTAAATGTTATCAATTTAGAGCTTAAATACAATACACGATATATGGTAGAAAAGGGACTGCATTTATCAGTGGAAAAAACAAAGATAGTTTGTTTAACAGTGGGGCTAACCCAGCAAATATTTCCCCCGTTTTAAACTGGGAGATACTCTTCTTCAATATAACAGTCCCATTAAATTCTTAGGAGTTTTTCCCTTAAAAAGCGAAATTTTTCTTGGGAAAAAAACATAATTTAAAACCTTTAAATTAAAAAAAGCTCAAAAAATTTTAAATTTTTTTAAAAAAAGTTTGCAAACAGACTTGGGGGCAAATATATCAACACTTGTTCTCTTTGTAAATCGCTTATTAGATCTAAATTTAAACCCATCCCAAAAAATCTTCTTCGTGCACCAAAAAACTTATTAACAAAACTCAGAGCTTTGATTGTAAAGGTTTCAAACCTTTCGCGGGTCTTCCAATGCATGCCTCTTGTCTTCGCACATACAACGCGATCAAATTTTGCCGCTTGGTGAACAAAGGAAAAAATCGCTTTTCCCCTTAAAATTTTTGTTAAGAAACAAACCAAACCCTAGAAAACAGCCCCGAAACAAGGGCAAAAATAAAATCAACTCCGACTTTCCAAAAAGAGCTAAATCAATATCCTCACAGGTCACACTAGCAACATAAAACAACTGGGTGTTTTGAAAGGCTCCCGGGAATTGGAAACTAGAAGCAGATCCTGTCACTTCAAGACCTTTCCTTTTCACCTGTACCCAGTTGGGAACTTC
>JAPXFY010000021.1:28305924-28333424 GCA_030674185.1 Monoplex corrugatus
ACATACACAGACAACACACACACACACACACATACACACACACACACACACACAACACACACACACACACACACACACACACACACACACACACACACACACACCACACACAGCATCCTATTGTCAGACACAAAGAAACGGATTTTCAGGCTGAACAGACAGACCCTTCGGCAAACAAGCACGTGAATGGTTACAGTATATTATGTGCATAACCAAGGCATTTACATTCAACACATGTTCAACAACAAAGAGAAACAAATAGGGCGCAGACACATCTGAGTGGATGGATGGCACACGAACACACGGACAGCATTTCAGTTCCACGGGTGTCTATTTCACAGGCACCAATGTCATCTAACAGCCAATAAAACTACAAATCTCTATAATGGAAAATCGCTACAGGAAGCTCAAGAAAACACGCAAAACATAGCTTAATACCTTTGTAAAGATGTGAGGCTGAGTGTAGTAGAAATGTATGAGTGTGAGTGGAAGAGACAGAAAGTCAAATCCTGCCATTCGAGGAAAGCATCTTCTCTCGACAAAACCAGTTGCTTTCGCCTACCGTTCGGTGCAGGCTGTCACAGATGCCATCTGTTCTGACAAATTGTTTGTTTGACTCAGGTGATGTCACTGTTCCCGATCATTTCAAAGAACACTTTGCTTCAGCCCATTTTTAAAAACTGCCAAATTACCAAAGAAGGTATCGGTATTTTCATGAAAGAATGCACTGAAAAACACGTTAAATCAGCCAAGGCGCTCTCTGATCGGAAGTTATTTCGCCAATCAAATTTTGCTCCCTACGCCTTTGCTGAAAAGGATTTAAAGCATGGTTTAGAAGTAAACATCATCACGCTTATAACTGAGGATTAGCCTAAAGCCTGTTTCGAAGCCTTTGGGGAAATTGTTTCGGATGCTCGAAGAGAGGGTAACAGAGACCCCGCAAAAAACATTTTGGTAGAAACGTTTAAACTACTGAGCAAGTCAGCATTCGGAGAACTCTCACCAATGTCGCGAAGCACCGCGAAATTCATTATGTAAATTCCCAAAGGGTCGCTAAGTTGGTTAATGAGCCCTGCTTTCAAAAACTCATGGAAGTAACGGAGAACGTTGTGTAAGTTGAAAAGATGAAAAGAAGGTGGAATGGAACCTCCCCCTTCAGATTGCCTTTTTCATTTACCACTACGTGAAACTGCTCTGTCAGAATTCTTTTATGACTTTGTGGATTGGTTTGTATCCAGAGCTGACTATCAACATTTGGAAATGGATACAGATTCATTCTACATGGCTTTAAGCGGGACCAGCATTGAAGAGGTAGTCAAACCCAACCTCTGCAAAGCTTTTTTTTCTCGAGTGGAAGAAATGGTTTTCAGAACAGGCCTGCGATGGATGTGCACACCTCCTTGTTTCAGAAACACGTGTCACAAAATGCCCCTGGAATAACGTCTCTTGTTCAGCAAAGTATGAAGGTTCATCAACTGCCATGCATTCTCATGCTACTCATGGAGGTCATTAGCGTAAGTAATATCACCGTAATAAGGCAGTATAATGCTAGTAAGGTAAATTAAGAATCATGTAAATTACTATATGAAGTGACTAATCTCTTCATAAAATGATATTGTGATAGATTGTGGTAGATATGCATAAAATAAAGTTGCGGTAGAAAGACACTTCGACTTGGACATGAACGTGGAATGAGCGTCGGCTCTGATCAGCCTCCATCACCAAAACCAGACCGTGAATGCTCGTAGCCTCTACTTCATTGGCGACGAGGATGGCGACTTTCGGACAATAGGCTGAGTTTGGGTTGAATGGGGGGGGGGGGGGGGGAGACTGGGAACAGTATGTTGAACGAATGGAACATTATTTTGTCGCAAATGACATTGATGATGCTGACAAACTGAAAGCCATTCTTTTGAGTGCGTGTGGTGGGGCACGTACAAACTCATGAGTGACCTACTAACCCCAGCCAAGCCTGGTGAAAAAACGTACGCGGGAACTGAAAAAGGGGGTACTGAACCACTTAAAGCCCAAGCCTTCAAAAATTGTCCAACGATTCAAATTTCATACACAAAGTCGTTGTTCACATGAGACAGTAGCAGTCTACGTCAGTCAGTTGTGCAGGATGTCTGCAGATTGCACCTTTGGAGATGCACTCGACACTATACTCTGGGACAGGTTGGTGTGTGGCATCAACAACGACATGCACACAACGACGCCTGCTGGCAAACAGAACCTGACCTTCACCAGAGCATTTGAAATCGCAACGGCCAAGGAACAGGCTGAAAAAAGTGCGGCGGACATACAGGGAAGCTTGTCAACTGCAAATCCTACAGACGGCGGAGCAAAACGTGTCTTTAGGATTGACAAAATGGACCGCCCAATGCATGATGAGGTCAACGGACCGAAGAAGACTAAAGACAAAAGAGACATTGAGCGCTGGTCCTGCAGGAAAAAAGGACATTCAGCGACAGTGTCAACAGTATCGGGCAGAACAAAGAAAGTGTCGTCAGGGACGAGGTGCTTGTGGCAGTGGAGTAGTCAGTCAGGAACGTGGATGATTGTCAGCAGATGACAGATGATGACAGTGAGGTATATACAGTATACAGAACACGGCTGTGTGTTGTGGGGCACGCGTGTGTTGATCCCTCCAAAAGGCCGTAAGCATCTGCTGCAAGACCTGCATGAGTCACATCCTGGAATGACCCGAATGAAAGAATGAAAGCCTTAGCTTGTTCCTACATTTGGTGGCCGAACATGGATAAAGAGTTGTTCAATATGCCAAACCCAGCGCAACATGCCCAGCCCTGCACCCTTGCACCTGTGGGAATGGCCCAACCGTCATTGGAGCAGACTGCATGTGGACTACACAGGACCATTTCTCAACAAGATTTTCTAGTCATCATTGATGCCACTCAAAATGGATTGATGCATACTCGATGACTTCGTCCACTTCAGCGGCCACCACTGAGAAGCTGCGACAGTCATTGCCACTCATGGAGTGCCCGAGATCCTGGTATCTGATAATGGCACATGCTTCACCAGTGCAGAAAGTACATCAAATCAGCTCTGTATCATGTATCCACGAATGGTCTAGCTGAGCATGCTGTGCAAACGTTGAAGTAGGGGCTGAGGAAAGTCACCCAAGGATCCATTGAGACACGGGTTTCGCGCTTCTTATCCATGTACAGGGTGACTCCACAAACAACGACTGGTCTTTCTCCAGCGGAGCTTCTGTTCAACAGGAAGGTGCACACTAGGTTCGACCTTATTCAGCCTTGCATGGAGAGGCAGGTGGTTCAGAACAGTTGCAGCATAAGCTGAACCATGATCATTCATACTTGAGAACCCACAAAGTGGATGATGGCGTTTATGTCAAGAACTTTTCAATCGGACCAAAGTGGTTGCCTGGAGTGGTCAGGAAGCTGACAGGACCGTTGTCCTATGTGGTAGGGCTGTCTGGTGGTCAAATGCTGAGACGACATATTGATCAGATACTTCCACAACAAACTGAAGCTGATGCACTTGACAGTACAGAGCAGGAAGTTGGTGATGACGTTCCCCCTATACTAGTCCTACGCTTACACCTTTGCCTTCGCCTGTGGCTTTGGCATCAGGACTCCCATCAGAGCTGGCATTGCCTGGGCTACCACCTTCCCCTCAAAACGCGCTCACCAAAGAAGGCAGTGCTGTCGCCATCTTCATCTGCCACCCAAGAGCTCGGGGCAGCTCCTGGCCCGATACAGTCGCCCCAGGGTCATTCTCCTGAATCTAGGAGAACTTCTTGTCCAACACCAGTACTACGCCCTGTCCGCCAGCGACATCTGCCTGAGTACCTCAAAGACTTTGTGCTCAATAGTTTACAGTTGTGTTAGTGATACTTCCAAGACAGTCACCCATCAGTTTTATTTAGATTACTTTGATTAATTTTTTTAGTCCCAAGTCAGGGATATTGTGTATTTCTTTTTGACATGGGGGGGAGGGGAGGGTTCGGTTCCGAAGCAAAGGAAGTTGTGACAAGACCAGAAGTCGGTGGTTGATTTAATTTATTTGTCTCAGGTTTATGTTTCTTTTACCGCACACTCAAACGACAAACAGTCTAGTTGATTTATTCTAGTGCTATTCACTTGAAGGTGGGGGTATGAGGTAGATTGTGGTAGATAGGCATAAAATAAAGTTGCGGTAGAAAGACACTTCGACTGGACACGAAGTGGAATGATCGTCGGACGGGATCAGGCTCTGATCAGCCTCCATCACCTAAACCAGACCTTGAGTAGGCTTGCTTCATGATACAAACGTTAATAAGTGTCAGTAGAGACATCGGTACAAGTGTTCACGTACAAATCGGGTCGGTGTCTTACATCGCCATCGCGTTAGTGAGAGGTAAGAATCTTTTGTACCGCACCTGGAGTTTAAATACAGATAGGGACTGGACATTAGCTTAATGTATGAAGATGGACCCAAGAAGGAAACATCCTTTCACCTGCGTGATTGCGGGTCCAACAGGCAGTGGTAAAATTTACTTTGTATCACAGTTTATGACTCATATGCAAAATATGATGACACCCTCTCTGGAAGAATTGATTTGGTGTTACAGGAAATGGCAGTCGGGTTACAATGGGATGAAGGGAGAGACTTTTACGGAGGGTATACCCAACGTGGACAAATGGACAGGAGACAAGAGGTGACTGATCATCACTGATGACTTAATGAGCGAAACAGACAGCAAGGTAACGAGACTATTTACTAAAAGGAAGTCATCACCGGAATCTGAGCGTGATGTATATTGTTCAGAACCTATTTGGAAAGAACAAAGAGCAGCGAACTATCAGTTTACAAAGTCACTATTTGGTGGTCTTTAAAAACCCGCCAGACACCTCACAGATCACCCACCTGGCCAAACAGATGTATCGTGGGAAGCTGAAATACGTGCAAGAGGCCTTTAAAGACGCAACTTCTATTCTGCACGGTTATTTGCTGTTCGATCTGCGACAGGAGACACCCGATCGTCTTCGTCTGAGAACAAACATTTTTTCCACCAGGCCATCGCGTGGTGTACCTTCAAAAATAACCATGTCTGCGCGCATAATGAGAAATCTGCCCATGCTGTGGCTTATGTGCGGGGCTAAACCCACATTGATGAAGGCTGTTTTGAAAGGCGCTTCTCCAGGCTTCATTAACGTCTTGTGCGAGTGATTTTGAACATTTTAAAAGGCCATGTTCGACTCACACCACCACAGAAGAAACAGCTGTCTCGATACAAACAGAGCCTGGATGCCTTGGACAACAAAAGAACGACTGTAAAACAGCAGAAACACATTTTACAGAAAGGCAGATTTGTGGGAGCCATTCTTAAACCGATTTTAGGTGTCTTGGGTGGACTGTTGGGCTCTCTCGTACAGTAAAAAGTCATCATGGAGCACACTAAAAAGAT
Source organism: Monoplex corrugatus (assembly GCA_030674185.1). NCBI lineage: Eukaryota > Metazoa > Mollusca > Gastropoda > Littorinimorpha > Ranellidae > Monoplex > Monoplex corrugatus. Next base: position 28,311,356 of record JAPXFY010000021.1, read on the forward strand.
GGTTTTGATTGAGCCATGTGTCTTGGAGTCTTTGCAAGAGTCTAACAGCGGCCATCCCATTCCGGATGCTACCTCACAAAGTTTGAAGGACATGGATCAAGCGATGCATGACATTTTGGACAAGATGAACGTGGATAAACATGACAAGACAGACGCAAAGGCCACGGTCTGAGAGGTTTGCGACCTTGAGTAAAAATATCTTTAATGCTACGTTTGCACGGGATGCAACTAACGTGCAACCACTGGGTTTTACCAGTTGCACGAGGAGCCGTGCAACCGCAAAGTTGTGTGGAATTGCATTCGTGTAAAAGGAAACGTGCAACCGTTAGGCTCCTCCCTGTTCCCGCCGTTTCTTGAGGCTCGCGCTGGGTGTCACGAGGCACGCGTGGCGCGAAACTACTTCTGCCTACAGCCCAGCCAACTCCAGGCAACTCGTGTAAAAGTGTTCCCAACTCCACACAACCGTTGGGCCTGAACTGATGCAACTACGAAAACATTATCGCTCTAGGACAATATTATTTTCGGCCGTGCGACTACAGTACAACTAAAAATGGATTTTACCGAAAAACTGACAACTCCAGACAACTCAGACAACGATTGCCTGGAGTCGTCTGGGTTGTGAATAGGTTGCATGGTAGTGCAACCGATTAGTTGCACGCTAGTTGCACGTCGTGTAAACGGGCATAAAGGTGGTGACTAAGGATGGTTCTGTTTTGTCCTTCAAAGGCACCATCTGCATCTATGCATATTTGCTCAGCACATCAATATAGGTAAGTAGGAAACCCGTCTATATTTTTCAAAGTTTCCACATCAGTCAGATCCACTTGCACTGTGATCCATACAGTTAGTCCTTGCTATTTACATTTATACTTGTTACCTGTCGCTGTCAGCATCACCAGGTTCAGTGTTAGCTGCTGCACTCTATGATACAGCTACTCTCCATCAAATGGCTCTGTCTTGACTTTTGTTGACAACTTCTTGAATATTTAGGCCACTGATGTTGGTTATGTTCTTGATGTATGAGTCTGGAGGTCTGCCTTTTTTGAGTTCTTCTTTTTTGCTTCTGTTTTTCCTTGAAAACATGGTTGCCATGAGGTCTGTGTTCTTGCTACATGACACATGGCCAATGTGTTTTGGTCTTCTCTTGTTGATGGCTGCTAGTAATTTTCTGGTGGTATCAAGTTCTTCCAGGACACTTTCATTAGTATTTAGTACTGATTTATGGCTGCGAAGCCTAGACTCTCAGAAAAGCTGATTGCAAAAGAATTGAGGCAGCAGAGATGTGGTTTTATCAGAGATTACTATATGTCAATTACATTTATAATAGAAGTATAATATGGACAAACAAGTGAAATGCATTACTTCAAACTAAACAGAAACATGCACAGAAACAAGCTTGTAGTTGTATATCACGCTACAAACAGAATAATCTTTATGTGCAGGAGACTGAAGATGATTCATACAGTGGGAGCAGCCACACAAATGGAGGCAGTGATAATGACAATAATACATCATTGGCAGAATTATAAGCTAAAGACCATTGTTTCAATCATGTGTTGTTAATTAACATATCTGCCTAGAACTAAAAAAGGAAAAAATCAGTAACCCAAGAGGTAGTGACAGATCTAGAATGAAAAACATGTGAGAAAATGGCAAGCAGTGTGTGTGTTTGTTCGTTATTTCTTTTAACGTCTATTGACATATGTGCTTTTAGACGGACATGTGTGTGTGTGTGTGTGTGTGTGTGTGTGTGTGTGTGTGTGTGTGTGTGTGTGTGTGTGTGTGTGTGTGTGTGTGTGTGTGGTGTGTGTGTGTGTGTGTGTGTGTGTGTGTGTGTGTGTGTGTGTGTGTGTGTGTGGTGTGTGTGTGTGTATGTGTGTGTGTGTGTGTGTGTGTGTGGTGTGTGTGTGTGTGTGTGTGTTGTGTGTGTGTGTGTGTGTGTGGTGTGTGTGTGTGTGTGTGTGTGTGTGTGTGTGTGTGTGCATGCGCACACATGTGTATCATACTGTATATGTGTGAGTGTGTGCAGGTGATGTTGAGGGGGGGGGGGAACATACGTGTGTATACATGTGTGTGTGTATGTGTTTGTGTATTAACTTAAGATGGGTGAATGTGTATTAACTTAAGATGTGTGAAAGAGAGAGGAGGGAATGGGTATAGAGGCAGAACACGGAATGTCTTTTAAATGATCACAAACTGTTAACACGAACAACACAGTAAACAAACAAGTAAATCATAAATGATAAATACTATCAAATTAGACAGTAGGAAATGAAGAGAGAAAGGAAGAGGAAGACAGAACATGAGAATTTTCTCTTTACCACTGTTATAAATTGTTAACATAAACATGGTAAACATACAAGTAAATCACAACTGAACAAATACTACCAAACGAGATCAGTATGAAGGGAGCCAAGTGAGACAAACTGGGAAATTATAGAGAAGGAAACCAAATCAAATATGCACATTAACTCAATTGCCAATGAGAGAAATGACAAAATAAAAATGGGTAAAAAATGTTGTCAACAATACATTCATAATAAAGAATACGTATAGTTATTTCATGTTTGTTGTTTGCTTCAGTAATGTGATTGTTTACATTTTGCACACTTTCTTTTCATTATGCTTGTTTTTTCTCCCTTTTCTAGGGTGAAGCTTGTTGCTTATTTCATAACTTTTAAAAATATAGAACTTTGCCTAATCTTGTCTCGTCTAGTCTTAATACACAATCCCATTGCATGCCCAGAATCATACACACAATGACAGCTTATACTTAGAGCATAATAATGAATAAGTACAAAAGAATTACACAGCAGTAAAACCTCTCTCTCATGCACAGACAAGTACTTTAACAAATGTGCATTCAATCAAATACACGCCACAAATGCACGTGCACTCACACACACATACACATGCACACACACACACATACACATGCACTCACACACACATACACATGCACACACACACACACACACACACATACACATGCACTCACACACACATACACATGCACACACACACACACACACACACACACACACACACACACACACACACACACACACACACACACACACACACACACACACACAGAGTCTGTACCGTCTAGAGTGCTGTCACCCCGAGCGCGTCTCTGAATGTGATACTGCTGTAAACAGAAGTCTTCATACCATCTGGAGTCGATATTGAACTCTTGCATAATCCGACGGATTCCTGTGAGCATTCAAGAACCCAACTGTTGCCACAGAAAAATAAAATGAAACAAACAAAACAAACAAAACAAACAGAACATTAATGAATAGTAAAACTGTAAAACTTTTGTCATCATCATCATCACTGCACAGCAAAAACTGTTGTGCATTTTTACTCATGATCAGGGGCCATGGGGTCATGTACCAACACTAAGGTACTTCCTGTGATGTCAGAGATATAAGATATAAACTTCCATGGCCATTGACTTTAAGCTGGCATAGATAATGGGATCACAACAAAAAAAGACAAAGAAGACTTCCCCTGAAGCATGACTCCCCCCCCCTCCCCTAAAAAAAGGGTTCTCATCAATGTAGTATTCATAATTACTGGATTCAGATAACAATGCTTATATATCAGTGATATCTTTTCTATTTAACGAAATGTTGCATTTTTTGTAGGGCCTACATCAGTGATATCTGTTCTATTTAATGGAATTTATCACAAATTTAGAATCATTTCATTGCAATCCAAGCAATAATATATGCTATTAAACTAATTTAAAGTAAACTGATACTACAAGCTGATTCCAAACAATAAACTTATATCTGTTTGATTAGTTAACTTATCATAATCAAATAAGACTGTTCCAATAACTTAAAAAGTAAGACAGAATGAATAAGACAAAAAGACGCTAGACACACACACACACAAAATCAGATATAACGAAATTTCTATAAGCTGTAGCTAAACAAGACAGGGACATAACTTTGGCACAATGGTTCGGTCAAGTATATACAACACAGACACACAGACACACACAAACACACACACGACACAACACACACACAGCACACAGACACACACACACACAACACACACACACACACACACACACACACACACAGTTTGTGAACTGTAAAGCTCATCCACTTTATATCTCTGACAACACAGAAAGTACCTTAATGTTGGTACATGACCCATGGCCCACTAATCATAAGTGAAAATGCATTCATGACACTGTATGCTCTGTTTGATTCAGCCTACTATCTCTTGCTCAGCAGCAATAGAGCGATGGACAGTCATTTGTTGACAGACTTTGCATTCTGGAGCCTGGTGGTTTTGTTTATTTTGGTGTGTGTGTTGTGTGTGTGTGTGTGTGTGTGTGTGTGTGTGTGTGTGTGTGTGTGTGTGTGTGTGTGTGTGTGTGTGTGTGTGTGTGTTTGTGTGTTTGTGTATTTTTGTGTGTATACATGTTAGTGCATGTATAAATTTTATTATGTGTACCCTAGACAAATGCCAATGCTCTGAAGATGTGAACATATCTTTTCTTCTTGTTATTAATGTTAATGCATTAAGTGTTCAGTTTTTTTTTCTTGTTAATCAAATTTGTGTTCAGGAGTATGAGTTATGTAAATGTTGGTAACCATTCTGACTGAGATTATTAACTCTTCACCCTTCTCTTACACACACACACACACACACACACACACACACACACACACACACACACATTGACACAAACACATTATAGTAAATGCACACTGACAGAAACACCACCAGACTGATCTGTAATTAAAGAAACAAACAAATACAATAATAAACAATTGCAGAACACAAACAGGCTATTGAAATGTGTGTGTGTGTGGTGCGTGTATGTATTTTGGGGGATGGTGGTGGATCATGCATGCTTTTCCATTTTATCCAAATTCTGAATCGTCTGCTATATATAAATATTTCATGTGATGACTTGAGAAGCAATCGCTATACCCAGGCATGCTTTTATCTTATATCTAGATGTAATTCTCACCGATTGTATGTGTCCGGCAGACAGAGTACACCACATATGTGACAATGAAGTTCCAGAGAAGTAACATCACAGCGTAGACTACTCGGCCAACAAAAAACACCTGGCACACTAATATTTCAATCTGAGCAGTGCCACAGGTGTCATCAAAAAACATAGACGATGCTTCGTATAAGTTGACAGAAACCACACCAGCTCCCAGGAAAAAGGTCAGCCAAGCTACGCTGACCTTCAGAAATGTCTTGGAATGAACACGCACGCATTCCAGAAAGTTTTTGTGGCTGAAAAGACGTCCTGCAAGTTGTGGGCATACACTCCGAGGGAAGCCCAAGCAAAGCCAATGACGATCTGCACTGAACCAATCAGCACTGTTGTCTTAGAGAATCTGCTGTGATGTCATACACAGTGTACCAGGCTCCGGGGATGGCGAAAGTCAGGGCAGTGACAATAGTAAAGACATGGAGTATTGTGGCAAGGATGGGCTTGTCGGAGTGACTGAGTTTGATTCCCAAAGACTTGGCAAGGATGATCCACACACTCTGGGTAACCTGGAAGACATCCTGATGTGCTGATGACGCAGTCCCTCTTCCATAGGCAGAAAGCTAGGATCGATGCCCAAAGTGTTGGAGGTGGGATAGGACTCGACAAAGCGACTGGCAACTGGAAACATTGGATACTGTCTGGTCATTCCTCTGGCTAGCCTGCAAAAGAAAACAGATAACTATCTAAAAAGATTGTCACAAAACAGAAGTCTTGTCAAACTTATAATTAATCTCACAATTATGTAACCAAAAAAAAAAAAAAGAAAAAAGATTAGCACTGCCTTATGGTTGCAAGCCTTACTTTGTGAAAGTGACTCATATCTGATGTGCAAGAATTCCACCGTGACAACACCAAAAGAAAAAAAATTAAAAAACTGAATCCAAACAAACAAAACAAAACAAATAAAACATCCAAACAAACAGTTATTAACAACAAACACACACAAAAAACGAACCAAAAACACAAATTCATAAAAAAAACATACAAACCAGGAATCAAAACTTGTATGATCTTCATTTCGTCTCAGACCATCAACCATATTAAGAAAAATTCAAGTTAGTATTGTTTGCATAATATATATAATACAAAGAACAATTGTTTGCTATTTAACTAAAAATCTTGTTTAAGGATTAAACTAATGTTTTTCACTAGAGAAAATGTGATATGTATACACACATACATGTGACACAGCATGGGGAAATGTGGTTAAAGGTCCAGCCAGCCATTCATAGCTATGGTTAACTCTTTGACTCCCGCACCCTATCCACCAACTGCAAAAACTTAACCCTTTGACTCCCTCACCCTATCCACCAGCTTCCTGCAGGTAAGGGAGCAAAAAGATTAAGCTTTTGCTTTGCTGGCCTATTTAACAATGCCTAATGCTGAAGAATAGGGTGCGGGAATCAAAAGGTTAACAACACTGAATAGGGTTAAAACTGGATCACTGAGATCTTTCTATATTCCAAGTCATCAACATCTAATTTCTTGTTCAAGTTTTATCATATCCTATCATTGAAATCATCAAAAAATTTCAAAAACAATTTTTTCATTAATTAAAAAAAAGATATATAAGTACATTACTTGTCAAAAATACACTTACAAAGTTCAAACACATCTAATGAGTAAACTATAACAAAGTAATTCTGCTTTTTGCATGTTAATTTATAAACTTTGAAATTTTAGGATCAGTTTTAAAAACTACAAAATGAAATTTTTCCACCTTAGTCTGGTTTTCCCATGCTGGGTCACACACCACACACACACCACACACACACACCACACACACACACACACACACACACACACACACACACCACAAAAATGCCTATCTGATATGTTTGTAACTAACTAATTAAACATTATGTATGAGTGTGTTGTTAGGCACTTAAGGGAGGGAGAAGAGGGTGGTGTACAGGTACTGACAGGTACTGATCATGTAGTGGAAAGTGTGCAAAGTGTGTATGTGCACTGTGTCTGAGAGAGAGAGAAAGAGAGAGAGAGAGAGAGAGAGAGAGAGAGAGAGAGAGAGAGCAGACAGACAGAGAGGAGAGAGAGAGGAGAGAGAAGAGAGAGAGAGCAACACACAACACACACACACACACACACACACACACACACACACACACACACACCACGAAGAGGAAAAACAGATGAGAAGAGAGACGGAGAGGAGGGTTGTGGTGGTGTGTGTGTGTGTGTGTGTGTGCGCGCACACACATGTATATGCATGTGTGTGTGTGTATGCACATGCGCATGTATGCCTGCATGTACATGTGCATGGATACGTCAACATGTATGAACCATGTATACATGCATGCAAGCTTCAGTGCATCTGCCTATCCATGTCACCGAGTGCTTATGAATTCATACAAAATATTAAGTGTACGTATCATGTGAGAACGATCATTTCAAATTAACATTGTATGTATACAAGAACACAAATTCAATGTTTGTTTATAGAACCAATTGGAAAATTGACACAAGTATGAACATCATAAAAAAAAACTTGTATGTACCTTCATCAGCTACTGATAATTTCACATTAATACAGTTAGTACAGTAGCCTATAACTAGATCAAGCCTTCATGCTTTCTAGCAAACTAAAAACTCATAAAGGCACAGGCTCTCACCAAGAACACGTTCTTTCTGTATTAATGACTGGTTTACTTATTGCCACATTCGGACAGCACAGCTATTGCAGTGTTAGCTTGTACTCCATTCTGTCCAGTCATCATGATATTTACTAAATAATTTAGTTTACCCTCAAACCCCCCCCCCCCCCCAAAACACACACACACACACACACACACACACACACACACACACTCATGCGCCACACACACACACACACCACACACACACACACCACACACACTCTGCCACACACAAGTTCAATGAACATGCATAAGTTCAATGTTGTTGTTTTATAATAGGAATTTACTTTTTGATTTTCATATTGAATTTCATCTTGTAATGACTGTGAAATTAATTTTCAGAGTGATGATTGTGATAATGAATACATGAGACAGACTACCACATTGACAGTAGAAAGTGAATATTGCAAAGAAACAGGAGATCACAGGTGAAAAATCGAAATCCTGAATCTATAGAATAAAAGTTCTATTTTAAGAATCCACACTTGACAAAGAAAACTTAGAATTTTGAAAAGCATTTAAAATCATGGTGGACCAACCATCCACAGTTCACTCAACGCAGATCCTGTCAGATTTGATCTTCCTTTCAAGTTTCATACTACATATAATGAGGTAGGCCTACTCACACTTTACAGTGAAATACTCACACTTTATAATGAGGTACTCATACTTTATAATGAGGCACAAACACTTGACAATGAGGTATGCACACTTGATAATGAGGCACCCACACTTGATAATGAGGCACCCACACTTGATAAGGTACTCACACTTGATAAGGTACTCACACTTGATATATGAATGGTCACACTTGATAATGAGGTAGTCACTAAGTAATATCTATCTATCTATCTATCTATCTATCTATCTGTCTTCTATCTATCTATCTATCTATCTATCTGTCTGTCTTTTCTATTGTATGTATGTATGTAAATGTATGTATTGTATGTATGTTATCTATCTATCTGATAACCTATGTATTGTATACAGTATGTATGTATGTATGTATGTATATATATGTATGTATGTTATACATGTATGTATATATGTATGTATATGTATGTATCATGTATGTATGTATTATATATGTATATGTATGTATGTATGTATGCATGTGTGTACTATGTATGTATAATGTATGTATGTATGTATTATGTATGTATATGTATGTATGTATGTATGTATGCATGTGTGTACGTATGTATGTATAATGTATGTATGTATGTTATGTATGTATGTATGTATGTATGTATGTATGTATGTATGTATGTATGATAATGATATGTATATGTATGTATGTATACTTTGCAGAGATTACTTTATTTCCAACTTTCACAAAAAGAAGTTGGCATACCAAACCGCAGTAAAGCACATATTTGTAGACTAGAGATTCATTTATAATAGATTAAAATAAGATATTAAAATTTTGACAGGAGTAATCAAATCTCACAAATGCCGGAAATGTAAATTGAAACTGATAATGTTATTGTTTAAATGCACCATTCTTTTTCAAATAATATTGTGTGTGTGATGTGTGTGTGTGTGTGTGCTGGGTGTGTGTGTTTGTGTGTGTGTGTGTGTGTGTGTTGTGTGTGTGTGTGTGTGTGTGTGTGTGTGTGTGTGTGTGTGTGTGTGTGTGTGTGTGTGTGTGGTGTGTGTGTGTGTGTTTGTGTGTTGTGTGTGTTTTGAATGAGTGGGTAGAGGCAGCGGAGGGAGTGAAATACACTTACATTAACAGCCCATGAGACATTTAATCTAATCCCACAGAATACTTTGAATCTGACTTGAAAACTGTGTATATATATACAATCTGTCATTTTAACATTTATAAAAGCAGTTAGATCCTGTCAAACTCTTCCGTTTAAGCCACATAGGAAAAGGATAAATCCCAGCTCATTATTACACATTATCAATATGATTATAGTATCTTTCATCAAATGACAAAAACAACAGATCAGTAAAGTTATAGGAAAACGCTAATTCTGATGCTGTAGATTTCTCTGAAACGGGAAATTACACTAAAACACCCCTTTAATCATTATGACTTATTTAATCAGTTTTTAGAAGAAATGGGAAAACTGACACAGGGAAAAAGACTAAAAAATGGGCATTTCATTTAAATTAAATCATTTCATATCAAAATAAAAAAGATAAAAACTTCATCAGTTGCGATAATAGTCATAATCCATTTCATTGAATTAAATCATTTCATATTTAAAAAAAAAGACAAAAACTTCACCAGTTGGGATAATAGTCATAATCCATTTCATTGAATTAAATCATTTTATATTAAAAAAAAAAGACAAAAACTTCACCAGTTGGGATAATAGTCAATCCACCATCATGTCTGCAGAAGAATGATCACAACTGACTCTGGCTCTGCTATTATAAAATGTTTAAATCTCCGAATTATTTTTAACTATAAATGACCAAAAACCAATATGAAAACAAAACAAAACAAAAAAAGTGTAAGTCTCTTTTGTAACTGCTTGAAATTTAAGATACAAGTCTATCACCATTAGCAACATCAGAGAGAAGATCACAACGTCATTTTCTTTCTGATTGCTATGTTCCTTCACCTAAAAACAAAAGTGTCAGATGTGATTTCTGACATAGAAGAGGTCAGTGGTGATGGTGGAACTGACAGAAATTTCAATAAAGTGATGGAAAACAATGCCCCATCAGCTTCTCTGTGAAAAACCTATGTGCATTTGAGTTCAGATGTTTTCGGCACCACTTCAAGGCAATTATCCTTTATCACAATGTTAATCAAAAGTGTTCATCATTACATTTTGGTTCAATGTGATTCCGAGAGTCAGTTGTGATGGCCTAAACAGTGTAGACATGATTGAAATATTACCTAGTTTTCTGCAGTCTGACATCATCTGCTCTTAGTCTTAGTTTCGTTTCTGGGGAAGAACACACGACCTGTCGGAGGGATACAAAGTGTGAATGATTGAGATGCGTGGTGAATTAAATTTCTGCCACCAAAAATCAGTTGTGATGATCAGACTTGAAAACAGTGCACAGAAGTTTTGTTATATTTTTGAAAAATATGTTTACTAAAATTTTCAATCAATAGGTTAATCGTGTCAGAGATACACTCTGATTTAGTAAAATTAAAATATTGGATTATTTCCAACTAAGCATAAAGCAGTGGTGTTTAAGTTTGACAGCATGTCTCCCATACATAGTGAATCGCAATCAATCAAATTCACTTTTGGATTTGAGTCAAACGTAACCAAAAAAAGGTGTGCACATGCTCTAACCTGTCTGAGGTTAAAATTTTGGCAAATACCTGGTTTAATCATTTCACACATTGCAGTCTGCATTCCGACTTTGCAACAGCTGTATGAACTTGATGTTTGTGGCATGTCAGTGGATGTCCCATTAATGTATGGTCGATTTTGAAGGTTTTCTTCTTACAATGATAAGTATTAACAGCATCACTGAAGATATCTACCTACCTACCTCTTCATCAGTTCATGATACAAGCTATCAAAAAAACAAAAAAAAAAGAAATAGTGTGTGATAAATGTAAATCTGTTTACTATGGAGAGACCGCCCGTAATGGCTACAGTAGGGGGTTAGAACACATGGCAGCCTATAAGAACAAAGATAATGACTCAGTCCTCTATAGACATGTTAATACTACACACAAACATGAAGAAAACACACCTGAGTTTGTGATGACAGTGTCAGGCAAACATAAAAGTGCTTTGGACTGACAAATCAGTGAAGCAGTCCAAATATACAACGCCCCAAGCAATCTACTGATGAACAGAAAATCAGAATGGGGTCACACACGGATAGTGAGAAGTGTTCTCACAACTGAATAGTTCTACAACAAGCCTCTGCCCACCAGTCTGACGAGGGTTCGCTGAACCGATCAGGCCTAACAAAAAGTAAGTGAAATTCCTTGATGGATAATATTCGTTTAGGCGTGATGTGTGTAAATTATAATAAGATTGTGCCTATTATAATTTCTCAAAAACAATGGTCATAAAAAGAAAAACCCCAAACACAAACAAAACAAACAAAAAACAAAGAAAAATGTTTGTCACTAGTTTACTTCTCAAATCAAACACACAAGGGCATATCATCACGATGTTTTGTCATCGGCTTATATATACATGTATATATATATATATATATATATATATATATATATATATATATATTGTGTGTGTGTGTGTGTGTGTTTGTGTGTGGGGGGGGGGGAGTATTATTTGTGTGTGTGTGTGTGTGGGTATGTGTGTGTGTATTTATAAATACATATAATATAGGCTCATATACATTTATATATATATATATATTATATATGTATGTATGTGTGTGCATATATATTGTGTGTGTTTGTGAGTGTGTGTGTGTGTGTAATGATGGACAGTAATCATTATATCATGAAATGATGAATTCCAGTTTAAAATCATCAATAAACAAAACAATCTTCTTACCACACATGTTGGTTGCTGTCGTATCTACCAGTTAAAAAATCACCAACTCTGTTCCATTCTCTGCCCGGAGGTTGAGCCTGAGGATATGCATAAGATGAATCTGGCGGTGGATGCTGTCGGCTCGGCTGACCGTTTTCCGAGGTCGAAACTGCTGCCCCGCCCACCGTCACATTTGCTCCTCTTCGATTTCTATCGGCATCGCTTCGAGCTCCGTGTTCGTTCTACAATCTTATATGTTCTAAGTCAGTTCTGGTCATATGCTGTAACGCAGAGCAGCTGAGTTAAAGTTTGCGAAGGAGCGATGATGTAGTAAGATCCTCAGTTGCGAGATGCATAGCCAATGTTAGTAGTGCAGTCGAGTGTTATTTACAGGCCACAGGACCTGGGAGTTATTGTTCTTGTTTTTATCTCAGTTGAAAGACAAGTCGTCACGGTGCAACACTAGAAATGCCACTGTGCCATATCCACCCGGGACAATTTTTGCTCAAGACAGCACTGGATCCTTAGATGCGGTACAATCACATCCTGCCCATTATTTCATTGGCAAGAAGAGCAAGAAAGATTTGCATCTCTTATCCACCCTCGATCTGTATGTACTCAAGGTGTGTTTCTTGAGTTCTGCTATCGCCAGGAATTCTTGGACCTCCTTGTCTTATGTCTTCCTTGTGATGTCCAGTGAAAGGCGGTCCAGGTCATGTTAGGCGGCTCTCTTCGGATATTATGCACCCAATTCATCTCTATCATCTTTTCATGGTTGTGTCCACACTTTCTTGATCATATCAGGCGAGTAGTTGCCGCCGAGGTGGCATCGGGTCAGAAGATTCGTTAGACTGTTAGGCAATTCCTTGTGTATAAGGTTGATCGTTTGGTAAGGTCACTGGCTAGCATCCGCCAGCATTTTGAGCCTTACAGTTGGGTGAAAGGTCACAGCTTTGGTACAGTCTCAGCTTGTTGTTGATGCTGTACCAGGTGATGGGGGGGGGGGGGGGGGGGGGAGGGAGAGAGAGAAGGGCCTCGATACGTGGTTAAGCATTTTGAGGATGTTTTAGACTAGCTGAGATGGGTCTTGATGTCAGTGTCTGGTCCTGCGTCACCGGCGGTGTTGCCTTGATAGACGAGCCCTTCAGCAGTGGGCAGTTCTGTTCTATCAACTCTGACTGGCAAGGGTTTGGGAATGGTCATCACCCTCTATTTTCTTCTGGCTGATAAATAGTCTACTTGTTATGCAAAGCTGTTTTCTCTTGCATGTGCTGGTGAGTGTTGGAGATCAATGCCAAGTCGTCTGCAAAGTGTTGAAAGTTGAAAACAATCCACCTGCTGCCTCTTGGTTGGCCTTCAGTCGTTCATCTTATCACTCAGTCTATAGCCATGTTTAAGAGCAGTGCTGACATAACACATCCTTTCTTTACTTCTGTATTCACTTTGGAACTGTATTCACTGTTTCCTACCGTATAAGTGAAGCTGGTGTTAAGACTTTTGATGAGATGGACCATCTGTTGTAAAATCTCATATTCTCAGAATATACGCCATAGAGTATTCCTGTATGCTGTCAAAAGATTTTTCAATGTAAACAAAGTTGGTGTAGAACTGTCAGCCTTTCTGTGCAGTCTTCAATAATCTTAGGCAGGAAACCTGTCTGTTTTTTTTTACCTGAGTTGTCTACCACATTTGAGATTTATTGATTGACGACCTTCTAAAGCTCTTACTTGGAACTGACAAATGGGTGATCCACTTGGTTATTGCAGTTACTCAATGGTACCTGTATGCACATAGCATGTACTGGCCAAAAGTTTTGAGCTTCTACATAACTTATAAATGCAAATAGAGGCCTGGAGCTAAATAGCAAGAAGATTGAAGTCATGGTAATGACTATAAAAAAATTAAAAAAAGAAAAAGAAATCTGCTCATGCAAAATAACAGCAAACGGCACCACATTGAGACAAGTTGATAAGTTTAAATATCTGGGAACAGTCATCTAACCAGACGGCAGATGCACATTAGAAATAGTTAGCAAAACTGGCCCAGCTAAAACAGCATTTAGGAAAACGCAAAGCGTTCTTACTAACAAATTCGTATCAGTTAACATCAGTATATGTGGAAAATTCTGCCTCGACAAAAGAACGACTTGTGAGCAGGAGAAACGCTTCAAGGACTACCCGAGATCTTCCTTCAGAGATCTGGACTTTGATGTTAATGTCTGGGAGAGCATGGTCCACTTTAAAAAAAAAATCGGTGTGTGGTGAAGCAAGATCACAAAAGGGGCCAGTGCAGTAGAAGCCCGCAGAACTGCCGAAGCTGAGAGAAAACACATGGCACGCAAGGCCCATCTGCCATTACTCCATGCACAGCCTCTGCCCACTTACATATTATATGTGGGAGAGACTTCAGAGCCCAGAGCGGCCTCATCAGCCACCTCCAAATTCATCGCAACTGCAGCACCATCCAGAACTGAAGGCATGGTCAACTTCGATTATACAGGAAGAACGTCATGATCAGTGTGCAAACAATACAAACAAAATAAAAAGAAAGAAATGAACGAACTAACAACTGGACAATAAACATCCACCAGAAGGTGTTTTGATCTTTAGGTTTTCCACTCTGAAGAGATCAGGCACTCACTCGTCACTTGCAGGGTGGACTGCCATACAGACATTTTTTTTTCTCAAGTCAGGCTGCATGTTGGACAGGTCAACTATTGTTTTTCAGAAGATTAGATGGCATAAGTGAGGCTGCTCTTGTGCAATCATGATGAAATATCCACACCACACCACTCCTCGAAAGAAACACACGCCAATTCACCACCGTGTGCGAGAAATGCAAAAACGCACCGGGGGGACGGTATGGCACGGATACAATTCTGGCCGTTGCTAAAGGTGACTCGCGGGCTTCAGGTACAAAGATGTGGCCTTTGGCTTGGCGTGATAAGCCCAAAGCAAGTTAATCTCTGTAATGTATGCACATAATTTGTAAGTAAAAAAAAAAAATTTTTTTAAATTAAAAAAAGCCCGCGATCTTGACCTCTTTAGTATCTGATTCATCACTATCATTTTCATATAATGAAATAGTTATTGCTATTAATCCGAAACAAGTGCTTTGCCTATCTCGCATGACACAAATCGAAAGGCTTTTACACAGATCGAAGAAATGTATTGATGAAACATTTCCTATAACACATTATATTGTAATACTGAAAGCAACCGCTATTCACTTGTTAACTATTTGTCTAGATTTTTATGCAATTAATTGAAAGAAGAAAGAATCAAATGAAAAAAAACAACAACAAAAAACAAAAACAAAAGAAAGGATTTGAGAAATGTGTGATAGATATATTCACTAATATTCACCATGCCTGTAGTCACCGTACTTGTACTAGTACATTGTGAATATATTCTATTAGTCAATGGTGCATCTGCTAGTAGTGGATGCTTTGCAACATAAAGTGAGCAGACTATGCATAATTATAAACAAATATTGTTAAAAAAAAAGAGTCGATCGATATTTAGTTGTTGGAGAAAAATTAAATACATGCATGAGATCATGCCTGTTGTTAAGACATCTGAATATCTGGCGATTAAGTTTCATTAGGGTTGTAAAGCTAAGCTTACAGAGCATGGGTGTATATCACGCATGTGTTGAATCGTATTTTTAAAACCTTATCTGTCAAAATATTTGATTCATAAAGAAAAACATTATGCATTGTGGATCTGAAATGTCACACATTAAATATTCAGATGATTCTGCATTACAAGACCGTTCAAAATCTGATTAAACAAATTTCAGGGAAGTTCAGAGGTACAGCACTGGATGCAAAGAAAACTACCTTCATCTAAATTTCTCTCTCTCTCTCTCTCTCTCTCTCTCTCTCACACACACACACACACACACACACACACACACACACACACACACACCACACACACACACACACACACACACACACACACACACACACATGTATCAGCAGATTTTAGTGAAAAGGGGCAAACTGTCCACAAACTGACCGATGGTCAAATAACTGAACGTGTAAATGAATGCAAATATTAAGACACAATCCAAGATAATACACTGAACTTTAATGCTGACACTGAAATTATATACAGAAAACACTTCGCATTCAGTGATCATTAGATAAACTTTATGCCTCAAAATGTCGTAAATGCCAAAATACGTTTAAGTGTGTTTTGCTAATGAGCTCAGCTCGTTACCATTACACAAATAACATTGATTTATATCTGCTTAAGTCCTTTACAATAAGGGAACTGTTATATTCTACTACGTAATTTGTCGTCTTTTTGTGTAAACGTTAACAATGTGTTGCTTTTTTATAATCAATTTTTAAAATGTATTTCATTTTTTGCAGATCATTTTAAGTATGCAATCAGTGGAGATCATATCAGTTTTGAACGAAGTTCTGTAGTCTGATACTCGACGACAATGTGTAACGGCGTTCATCCCAAGATATGAAGGGGCATTATTTTCTGGTACGTTCATTTACACCAACAAACATATTAAACACTCGGGGACACCTGTGACGCACAATTTAAACATATGCACTAGCCTTCGATGACGACAATTTGAGAACAGAAAAGAGTGCAAAATTTGATGACGATGATTCGATGATTATAACGATGATAATGATGATGATGATGGTGATGATGATGATAATGATGATGATGATGACGACGACGACGACGACGATGATGATGATGACGACGACGCGACGATGATGACGACGACGACGACGACGATGATGATGACGACGACGACGACGACGATGATGATGATGATGATGATTGAAGCTCTCGTCGATCCATCGGATGTGGACCTTCATGTGAGATACAAGATCAGTCCTGGAGGTAGGCTACAGGTTATTCTGCAGGCACTGAATAAAGAAGAGTTCTGTGGTCTTGGGCTTTGCTTTCGCCGGTCTGTTTTCCTTTGAATAGCAACTCGTGTACTGTTTAAATACGATCATGCCCTGCGTGTATTGCTGTTACCTGTTATTAGTGTTATTTTCTTCAAAGCCCAGTCGACTGCGTGGAGCCATATCAGGGCTATATACCTTTTCAAAACATACACAATATTACTGGATGTTGCTGATGTCACATTTGATGACGTTTTCAATATCCTTGCATGCTCACAATGTCCTTGTTTTTCTGGTTCCTGTTTGCATGAACGCGAGCAGTCACACTTGTTTTGGATTTGGTATTACTGTAAGACTGCATTTTGTTTGTATTAGCTGTCTTTGATTGGGTATTACTGTAAGACTGCATTTTGTTTGTATTAGCTGTCTTTGATTTGGTATTACTGTAAGACTGCATTTTATTTGTATTAGCTGTCTTTGATTTGGTATTACTGTAAGACTGCATTTTGTTTGTATTAGCTGTCTTTGATTTGGTATTACTGTAAGACTGCATTTTGTTTTGTATTAGCTGTCTTTGATTTGGTATTACTGTAAGACTGCATTTTGTTTGTATTAGCTGTCTTTGATTTGGTATTACTGTAAGACTGTATTTTATTTGTATTAGCTGTCTTTGATTTGGTATTACTGTAAGACTGCATTTTGTTTGTATTAGCTGTCTTTGATTTGGTATTACTGTAAGACTGTATTTTATTTGTATTAGCTGTCTTTGATTTGGTATTACTGTAAGACTGCATTTTGTTTGTATTAGCTGTCTTTGATTTGGTATTACTGTAAGACTTGCATTTTGTTTGTATTAGCTGTCTTTGATTTGGTATTACTGTAAGACTGTATTTTATTTGTATTAGCTGTCTTTGATTTGGTATTACTGTAGAGACTGCATTTTGTTTGTATTAGCTGTCTTTGATTGGTATTACTGTAAGACTGCATTTTGTTTGTATTAGCTGCTTTGATTTGGTATTACTGTAAGACTGCATTTTGTTTGTATTGCTGTCTTGATTTGGTATACTGTAAGACTGTATTTTATTTGTATTAGCTGTCTTTGATTTGGTATTACTGTAAGACTGCATTTTGTTTGTATTAGCTGTCTTTGATTTGGTATTATTGTAAGACTGTATTTTATTTGTATTAGCTGTCTTTGATTTGGTATTACTGTAAGACTGCATTTTGTTTGTATTAGCTGTCTTTGATTTGGTATTACTGTAAGACTGCATTTTGTTTGTATTAGCTGTCTTTGATTTGGTATTACTGTAAGACTGCATTTTGTTTGTATTAGCTGTCTTTGATTTGGTATTACTGTAAGACTGCATTTTGTTTGTATTGGCTGTCTTTGATTTGGTATTACTGTAAGACTGCATTTTATTTGTATTAGCTGTCTTTGATTTGGTATTACTGTAAGACTGCATTTTATTTGTATTAGCTGTCTTTGATTTGGTATTATTGTAAGACTGCATTTTATTTGTGTTAGCTGTCTTTGATTTGGTATTACTGTAAGACTGCATTTTATTTGTATTAGCTGTCTTTGATTTGGTATTACTGTAAGACTGCATTTTATTTGTATTAGCTGTCTTTGATTTGGTATTATTGTAAGACTGCATTTTATTTGTGTTAGCTGTCTTTGATTTGGTATTACTGTAAGACTGCATTTTATTTGTATTAGCTGTCTTTGATTTGGTATTACTGTAAGACTGCATTTTATTTGTATTAGCTGTCTTTGATTTGGTATTACTGTAAGACTGCATTTTGTTTGTATTAGCTGTCTTTGATTTGGTATTACTGTAAGACTGCATTTTATTTGTATTAGCTGTCTTTGATTTGGTATTACTGTAAGACTGCATTTTGTTTGTATTAGCTGTCTTTGATTTGGTATTACTGTAAGACTGCATTTTGTTTGTATAGCTGTCTTTGATTTGTATTACTGTAAGACTGCATTTGTTTGTATTAGCTGTTTTGATTGGTATTACTGTAAGACTGCATTTTGTTTGTATTAGCTGTCTTTGATTTGGTATTACTGTAAGACTGCATTTTGTTTGTATTAGCTGTCTTTGATTTGGTATTACTGTAAGACTGCATTTTATTTGTATTAGCTGTCTTTGATTTGGTATTACTGTAAGACTGCATTTTATTTGTATTAGCTGTCTTTGATTTGGTATTACTGTAAGACTGCATTTTGTTTGTATTAGTTGTCTTTGATTTGGTATTACTGTAAGACTGCATTTTGTTTGTATTAGCTGTCTTTGATTTGGTATTACTGTAAGACTGCATTTTGTTTGTATTAGCTGTCTTTGTTTTGGTATTACTGTAAGACTGTATTTTGTTTGTATTAGCTGTCTTTGATTTGGTATTACTGTAAGACTGCATTTTGTTTGTATTAGCTGTCTTTGATTTGGTATTACTGTAAGACTGTATTTTATTTGTATTAGCTATCTTTGTATCACGTCTTGCTTTTTTGTTTTTCTCATAGTTTGTTACATGAAGTGTCAGTCTTTTTCTCCTAATTTTGTATTTGGTGTCTCTTTGTGGTCTTACATTCACGCTTGACAAACGCCAGTGGGCCGAAAATTTGCGCCTGTCTTGTCTGGTTGTATCAAATACGCGTTCTGATTCTATTTTTTTTTTTTTCGTTTTTCTGGTTCCAGTTTGTTTCAACGCGGGCAGTCACACTATTTTTTAATTTCACTATGTCCTTGGTTCAGCTCTCCACACTGGAGCATCTTTCGGATGTGAGTGTTTTCCACACGGACCATGTGTCCTGTCCAACGGAGCTGACATTTGATAAGTTTTACCTCTCAGATCTTCTGTCTGTGTACACATCGTCAAGACAGCTTCGTTCTTCATTTGATTCAAAACGGCTTCATATTCCTCATGTCAGGACTGAAACCAGTGGAGAACGTTCCTTGTCTTTTGCACACACCATGATCTGGATCTGCCTTCCTCGCGAAATTAAAGTAAAACAATTAGACTTACTTCTAATCTACTTTTCATTAAAAAAAACAAAACAAAAAAACAACAACAACAAAACAACAACAACAAAAACCAACAAAAAAACCGACAAAAACTTGAGAAGATTGTATCGTCACAACTAATGAAACATCTCTCTGAAAATAGTATGCTTGAGATTTATCATTCAACACTCAGGAATGTTCACAGCGCAAAAACTGCTGTTTTGAGTGTTTCGTAAAAAATGGATGCGAAATAGGCATTTCTTTGTTACTCTGCTTGACCTCAGTACATTTGATATGCTTGACCAATCCGTTTTGCAGAAGAGAGACAAGAAGTTACATGTCGGATTCATGGCATCGTCCTTAAGTGGTTTTTCTCTTGTATCAATGGGCGTTCCCAATCCGTTATTGTAAATGATAGTGTGGGAAAACTCCATGCTGACCATCAAGACAAAGACTAAAGTGTACCAAGTTTGCGTGCTGAGCACACTGTTGTATGGGTGCGAGACCTGGACTCTATACTCCCGTCAAGAACGCAGGCTCAACACCTGTCACTACGCTGCCTCAGAAGGATTCTTGGCATTTCATGGCAGGACCACGTCCCCAACAAGGACGTCCTAGCACGTGCAGGAACTCTCAGCATGTTTGCCCTGCTCACAAAGAGACGCTTGCGCTGGCTTGGCCATGTTACCCGCATGCAAAATGGCAGAATACCCAAAGACATTTTGTCCGGTGAGCTTGCTACTGGCTCCAGACCCACGGGAAGGCCCATACTCCGCTACAAAGATGTGTGCAAGCGGGACCTCAAGGCAGGTGGCATTGCACCAGCAGGCTTCGAAGTGGTAGCAGCAGACCGCAGTAGCTGGAAACTTGCCATCAATTCGGCCATCAAGACATCCGAGCAGAGGAGAGAGGAGCAGTGGGAGGCAAGAAGAGCACACAGACGCCAGAGAGCAGGGTCAGCGCCTTCGGACGACACCATCTTCACTTGCAGCAACTGCAACAGGACCTGCCGTTCGAGGATCGGGCTCTACAGCCACAGCCGGCGCTGCAGTTCCACCGCAGAATGACTTCCAAGGCGCAATTTCCATTGTCTCCCGAGACAGACGGATGCCAATACTATATATGTATATATATATATATATATATATTATATATTAGAGAGAGAGAGAGAGAGAGAGAGAGCGATACGAGTTTCAGGTGGAGTTAAAAGCAGAGAAAGAGAGACAGAGACGTACAAACAGAGACAGACAGACAGACAGACAGAGACAGACAGACAGATAGAGACAGACAGACAGGGAGACAGAGACGGGGACAACCGCCTGTCACCAATAATTAAGAAACTATCTCCCTCTAGCCGCCCCTTCCACATTTTTGTTCGATTTTTAAAGGCATGTTGATGCTTATATCGATGATGTGTGATTCTGGATGAACAGCAACAAACTAAAAGTTGAACACGGACAAAACAGAAGTGATGCCTGTGAGCACTACATTTCAACCTGGAGTGGTTGGCAGTGACTGTGCAAGTTTTAGTGGTACTGATTCGTTTCAAACTCTGTGAAATACTTTGGAGTCAAAATAGATCGAAATTTGTTTGTGCAAAAAGACACCAACAAAAACAACTGTACTTTTTATCTAGAACTTAGAAGGATTGGCATCATCAGATCTTACTGTCCAAAACAGCTTGTAACCGACTTGTTTCTGGTACTGTAACTTCACAGTTAGACTGTTGTCATTCTGTATCAGCTGGCTTACCAGCAAAACGAAATTCTCACTGCAAAAGGTTCAGAACGATGCAACATGTCTAATCCTGAAGAAAAAAAAAACTTAACCTTTTGACTCCCTCACCCTATCCACTAGCTTCCTGCAGGAAATCAGTGGACAGGGTGAGGATATCAAAGGGTTAAGTTTTTGCTTTGCTGGCGTGGTTGACAATGTAGGACGCTGGTGGACAGGGTGCGGGCGTCAAAGGGTTAATAGTGGCGATATCGCCGCTCCATGTGTTCAGCTGTTTGATCCTTTTGACTCCAAGGAGCAGGTTGGTGAAACTGTCA
>JAPXFY010000021.1:28338424-28343424 GCA_030674185.1 Monoplex corrugatus
TCAAACTGATTGTGCGATGGAGGTCGCATTCTATAGCCCCTGTCTTCTTTGGAAGTGGAATGAACATTGATTTTGACATATCTTTGGGGATTTTTCCAGTGTCGTAAATTTCATTTAGGAGGACTGTTATTTTTTCTATAATTTAGACTATGGATAGAGGTAGTACCTTTGATGTCTGGCTGCTTGCACTCTACCTGGTAGGGTGGACGGGCATCACTGGTCCTCGTCCATCCTCTAAATCTCTCACGTGCTGGCTCCAAGCGCCACACCCCGGGACCTCGCCTCAGCAGGCGTGCCAAACCATGTGAGGGGGTGATGTTAACACTGCATCACTGGGCGAATAACCTCCACGATGCAGGTTACCGGCCAAGGCGGACGAAGTTCCGCAAGGAACTCAACGGCTATGTGTTCAAGACCAAGGCGAACCACCTAGATGGAGGACGTCGGCTGTGGTCTGGCATGGAGAGGGATGGGCTCCGCCATGCGACATTGCCCAAGACAAACTAAATGAAGATTACAACCGCAACTCAATCCATACCGGCTCGGTCGTCGCCCGGAACAAGGACCGCGCCTTCCGTCTCTGGCCATCAGGGCGGAGGTGAAAAGTATGTGACTGGTGGACCAAAATCCCTACGTACAAGAAAAAATATTACTATCGGCACCTGGAATGTGAGATCGCTGAGAGCAGCAGGAAAAGTTGCAGAACTAACGCATGAAATGAAGAGATACCGATGGAACGTCCTTGGGCTCTGTGAGGTACGATGGAAAAACCTCGGAGAAACGTCTACCCCAGAAGGCCACAAACTCTACTTCAGTGGCAGTGAAGACCAACATGAACATGGAGTTGGATTCCTCATTCACAAAGACACTGTGAATGCCATCATGGGATGCCGACCAGTCTCTAGCAGACTCATTACTATTCGGCTTAAGGCTTCACCTTTTAACATCACCGTCATCCAAGCTTATGCCCCAACAATAATAATAATAATAATAATATATTTTATTTATATAGCGCAAAATCTTGATAAAATCAAATCTAAGCGCTGAGCGTATACATGCATACATACCTACATACATATGAGCGTATACATGCATACATACATGCATACATACTTACATACATAAATCTAAGCTGAGCGTATACATGCATACATACATACATACATAAATCTAAGCGTATACATACATACATACATACATACATACATACATACATACATACATACATATGTACGCACATGCATACATAATAATTACAATATTTATATAGCGCAAAATCTCGACAAAATCAAATCCAAGCGCCGAAAAGACACACACGCAGGCACGCACGCACGCACACACACGCACACACACACACACACACACACACACACACACACACACACACACACACACACACACACACACACACACACACACACACACACAAACACACACACACGCATGGCCACAAATGGGGAGAAAGAATAAAAGCAATAAAAGCAAGAATAAAAGCAATGGAAAACCACAGAGAGCACATCATATACAATTATATATTAAAACAAAGTGATTCCCCTCCGAGCGGAGACAGGCTGCAGAGGGGGGTTGAGTGAGGTTAGGATTTTATGCAGAGGAGAAAAGGTGAGTTTTGAGAGCGGACTTGAAGGAGGCAAAAGTAGGTTGCTGACGGACTGAGAGAGGAAGTTTGTTCCAGGAGAGTGGACCAGAAACAGAGAAGGCTCGTGGACCATAGGTATTGAGCTTAGTGCGTGGAAAGCGAAAAGTCAGAGGATCGGAGGCAGAGCGGAGGGTACGTGAGGGAACATAGATCTCAAATAGGCTTGACAGGTAATCGGGGGCTGCGTTATTGAGGCTTTTGTAGCACATGGTGTCTAGTTTGTACTGTATGCGCTTTGATACAGGGAGCCAGTGAAGTTGTGCCAGGAGAGGAGATATGTGGTCAGCTTTTTTCTTTTTGAGTACAAGGCGTACAGCATTGTTTTGAATGCGCTGTAGGATGTGAATGGTGGAGGCAGGAAGACCAGACAGGAGTGAATTGCAATAGTCAATGCGAGACATTATGAAGGAGAGAACGAGTTTTGCAGTTGTTTCCACAGAGAGATACTTCCTGATCAGGCTTATACGATGGAGATGATAGTAGCAAGATCTGGCAGTTTGAGAAACAAAGTTGTTCATGGACAGGGTAGAGTCAATGCAGACACCAAGGTTTTTAGCTGAATCAGAAATTGGGACTGATGTGTTACATAATGGGAGAGAAAGAAGAGGCAGCTGAGAAAGTTTCTGACGGGTGCCAATGAGGATAGCTTCTGTCTTGTCGTCATTAAGCTGAAGTCTATTGTGTGTCATCCAGTTCTTAATGTCCGAGTAACACTCAGTGGTGCGAGTCAACAGGCGCTGTATATTATCAGGTGAGTCACTGTCTTGAAGTTGGGTGTCATCAGCATAGAAGTGGTGTTTTATAGAATGGGAGTTGATGATGGTGGACAGGGGGGAGGTATAAAGAGTGAAAAGAACAGGGCCAAGGACAGATCCTTGTGGAACACCACAGGTCAGGTATGCAGGTTGAGAGTAAGTGCCATTGATGAGAACAGTTTGTTTTCTGTTTGATAAATACGAAGTGAAAAAGGAGAGAGCAATGTCAGAGATGCCAAAAGTATGATGAAGTCTAGAAAGGAGAATACCATGGTCAATGGTATCGAAGGCTGCAGACAGATCAAGGAGTGTGAGGAGAGAGACTTTGCCAGTATCAGTTGCAAGGAGGAGATTGTTGAGAATGTGTAGTAGGGCAGTTTCAGTGCTATGGCACTGGCAGTAGGCTGACTGGAAAGGATTGAGGAGATTGTTGGCAGACAGGTGAGAGTTCAGCTGGTTGAGGACGACTTTTTCAAGGAGTTTTGACAAGAAAGAGAGATTAGAGATAGGCCTGTAATTTTTCAGTTCATTTGGGTCTAAATTGTGTTTCTTGAGGAGAGGGTGAACAATAGCAGACTTGAAAGAATCTGGGACAGTTCCAGTTTGAAAAGAAGTGTTGATGATGTCAGTGATGAATGGGAGGAGAGTAGGGAGACAGTCGGAGTAGAGAGAACTTGGAAGAGGATCCAGTTCGCAGGTTTTGAACGACATGGATCTGATTGTGTTGAGAATTTCTTCTTGTGAGACTGGGGTAAAAGTAGTGAGAGGTGTGCCAGAGAAGGAAGGGTCAGGTGGGCATGGTTGACAGGGTGTCCTGTCAAGCCTGTCACGAAGAGTTTGTATTTTGGTGGTGAAATACTTGGAGAATACAGATGGGAGTTCTTCATTTGTATGTTTTGTTGGGAGAGGTAAGTCTTTTCGTGTGCCAAGGAGATGATTCATGGTTGTAAAGAGTTCTTTTGAAGAAGAGGCATTCAGGATTTTGGTTTGGAAATAGCTGACTATGATGACGAGGCTGTCGAAGATTTCTATGATCAACTGCAGGAAATCGTAGATCAGACGCCAAAGAAAGACATCATTATAGTGCAGGGCGACTGGAATGCGAAGATTGGAGAGGATGAACACAATAACTGGAAAGGGATATGTGGCCAATACTGCAACCCTGAGACCAACGAAAGAGGTTTGAGGCTCCTTGAATTCGCCAGTTACAACGACCTGAAGGTGGTGAACACGTTCGGTCCACACAAACCATCTAGACGCTGGACATGGCACAGCCCAGGAGAAAAATACCACAGTCAGATCGACTACATCATGGTTAAAATACGCTTCCAGTCAAGTGTTAACATCGCAAAGACCAGGAGCTTTCCAGGAGCCGACATTGGAAGCGACCATGAGCTTGTAATGATGGCCTTCAAACTCCGCCTCCAGAGGATGAAGAAACAGGGCAACATAAGAATTAAGTTCAATCTTGAGAAGCTCAAAGACCCCAACATAGTTGAAAACTTCCAAGCAACGATAGGAGGGAAGTTTGCTCCTCTCCTCGTCCTTGACAATGTGGACACCGAAGTAGACACTCTGATCAACAACTTCAACACTGCCGTGACCGAAGCAGCCAACGACATCCTTGGAAAACACCGACCAACAAAGATGCCTGGGTCACGGAAGAAGTACTAAAGCTGAGCGACAAACGCAGAGAACTAAAGCAAAAGAAGAGTACGGATGAAGGTGCTAAACTATACAGAAAAGCCAACCAACAAGTTAAAGAAGGCATGAGGAAAGCAAAGGAAACATGGATTGAAGAACAATGCCAAGATATCGAAGCAAACCTGCAGAAAAATAACAGCAAAAAAGCCTACCAGCTTGTGAAAGGACTAGCAAGCTCAAAACAAGGCAGAACCACTACCATACAGAACAAAGCAGGGAAATGTCTCACAGAAGATCAAGAGATTCTGCAGAGGTGGACAGAGTACTGCTCCGAATTATACACACACACAACAACAGGAGATCCCAAGGTGCTAGACGTTCCTCCACCAACCAACAACGACAGCTACCCCATCGTGCGAGAAGAAGTTGAAGCTGCAGTAAAATCATTGAAGAAAGGCAAGTCGGTAGGAATGGACAACATTCCCTCAGAACTGGTCCAGGCAGGAGGAGAGGCCATGATAGATATGTTACTCATCATCTGCAATAAGATCTGGCGGACAGGTGAGTGGCCAACACCTTGGACCCAGTCCCTGATCATCACTCTCCCGAAGAAAGGCAACCTACAACTATGCCAAAACTACCGTACCATCAGCCTGATCAGCCATCCAAGTAAGGTCATGCTAAAAATCCTTCTGAGTAGACTGAAGCCACAAGCTGAGGAGATAATAAAAGAAGAGCAGGCAGGTTTCAGACCAGGAAGAAGTACCACAGAGCAAATTTTCGATCTCAGATTGCTCTGTGAGAAATACCTGCAACACCAGCAAGGCCTTTACCACGTCTTCGTGGACTTCAAGAAGGCATTCGACAGAGTTTGGCACGCAGCCTTGTGGGCAACCATGAGGCTGTACAACATCAATGCCAATCTGATCAGAACCATAGAATGC
>JAPXFY010000021.1:28353424-28368424 GCA_030674185.1 Monoplex corrugatus
GCACCTGTGACGTTAGTGCATATGGAATTCATTCCCGCGCGGAGACGTCAACTTGATAAGTGCGTGTGTGTGTATGTGCGTGCGTGTGTGTGTGTGTGTGTGTGTGTGTGTGTGTGTGTGTGTGTGTGTGTGTGTGTGTGTGTTGTGTGTGTGGTGCTAGTATGTGTCCGTATCTGTGTGTGTATGTGTGTGTGTGTGTGTGTGTGTGTGTGTGTGTGTGTTGTGTGTGTGTGTGTGTGTGTGTGTGTGTGTGTGTGTGTGTGTGTGTGTGTGTGTTGGTGTGTGTTATGCGTGTATAGAAAACGTGTCAGCAAAAATATCTGAGCGGCTTGTGAGTACTCACAAATGCTCAAGTATGGAGATATGATCAGTCTATACTTTTGAACGAAGAAATCGAAACAATGAAATATTTGATTAAAGACATTTCAGCCATTAGAAGACGGATTCCTTTTTTAACCCAAGCTGGTCTAAATATGTTGCGTGGTAGGAAATGTAACCCTGTGGACTTTGATGAGGACAGGGCAAGGGTTAAGATCACAACTACGAAAGACTTGACAATAAGTGTTTTTTGTTTTGTTTTTGATTTTGTTTGCTTGTTTGTTTTAGCAGTAAGCTTTCTTCTTCTTCTTCCGTGATTAAGAAATAGTTTAAAAGCGAGCGAATTAGTCAAGTGGCTCATATGTCGGATTTGCAATCAAAAGATCTGGATTCAATCCCGCTTCGGTAGGGTCTACCTTTCACCTGCTTGATAAATGGTGGAGAGTTTGTCGTCCTCCTTGATCAACAAGCTTGCAACCTTGTTTGTGTCTAACTCTCTTTCTTGTGTATCATCATCGTCATCATGTGCCCTGTCACATGGCGTTGGCCATCATGGCCCTCCATATGTATCTATCCCTTGCTGCCGCAAGCACATCTTCCACCTTCTCTGTCCTCAGCCACCCTGCAAGTCCATCCAATATTTTCTCCCTGGGTCTACCTGGTGCTCTCTTTTCCTCCAGCTTTCGTGTTGTAACCAGGTGCTCTAATTCCCCTTTCCTCATAAAATGGCCCATAAATCGTCTACGCACGTTAAAGGGCCTGTAAGTCATCATGTGCGGTAATTTATGGAAATATGAAACGCTCCAAGCATGCACGCCCACTGAAGACAGAGTACATGGACTGTGCAGCAACACAGGCAAACCGCCAGCACTGAGTGTAGCAATAGAACATGCCTACAAGTATCCGATAAATAAAAAATCGGAATTCTTTAACCCTTTGGCTCCCGCACCCTGTCCACCAGCATTCTGCTTTGTATTCAACCCTTTGACTCCCGCATCCTGTCCATCAGCATTCTGCTTTGTATTTAAACCTTTGACTCCGCATCCTGTCCACCAGCATTCTGCTTTGTATTCAAATCTTTGACTCCCGCACCCTGTCCACCAGCATTCTGCTTTGTATTCAACCCTTTGGATCCCGCACCCTGTCCACCAGCATTCTGCTTTGTATTCAACCCTTTGACTCCCGCACCCTGTCCACCAGCATCCTACTTTTGTCAACCATGCTAGCAAAGCAAAAACTTAACCTTTGACTCCCTCACCCTAACCACCAGCTTCCTACCGGAACTGGTGGTTACGGTGAGGGAGTCAAAGGTTAATCAAAGGGTTCAGTTTTTGCAGTTGGTGGATGTTCACTTATTTACATACCCATCTGTGATTAAGAAAATATTGTCTTCACGTACTTGATAGACAGCTGAGCATTTGTGCATTCATTGGGGAGGGGGGGGGGGAGGGGTTCTGTCATGTGAGATGAGTCTATACAGAATAGCTAGGTATGTTGTGATTCAGACCTTTAATTATCTATTTATTTACTTTATATATTTGTTCCTTTTTTTGAAGGTAAGATACACAGATATACATGTCATTGACATGAACCAATATTACTTCAGTGGTAGGCTGATAAAATACCATTATAAAATATAAACGAGGTAAAACATAGTCTAGGTAGGGCCTCAGGACCTGGCCAGCTCATGGGTTTATGTGCAGGCTTTTAAGGCATGTGCCATGATCATCATTCACATGGCACCTATGACGCTAGTCTAATTCGTTCCGATTGCAGCGACGTCATCTTGAGAAACTGAAACAGAAACTGAAAAGCTGGTGGGTGGGGTGCGGGAGTCAAAAGGTTAAACAAAAAAGTCTGTGCGTGCGGCTTGCGGTCGACCAGGCAGTGGGTGGGTGGGTGGGTGGGTGCCTGGTTCCGTTCAGATTTAGAGAGGGTGGGGCGGCAGGAGATGGACGCAGCCCCAGGCATTCAGTGGAAGGGGGGTTGCAGCCCCTGCCCCCTGTTTCCAGCGGCCTCAAGGCATGCATTAATATGAGACAGCCTTTGTTTTTTAATGTAACAAGAGGAAGTTTTCGGTTGTTGAGAGATAAACTGGTGAAAAAAAAAAAAAACTACAAAAAAACAACAACAACAAAAAAACAAACAAAAAACAAAACAAAACAAATACTGCCCAAAATGTCCTTACAAGTGCTTAGGGAAACATTATAGCAAAGAGACCGACAAGACAGAAAAATATCCTTATCAAATCAAGGAAAAAGTACATGGGACAATGCAGTGGCCTTTGCTCACAAAGTCCACGATTTTCAGAGTAAAGAAGAAAACCTTGTTGTAGCTATAGACCTGGAAGACGCATACAAAAAGTCAAATTCACACTACTCAAGAACTTAGTAGTATCACCATACTACAGCATCAGCATGACAATTACAAGATGGATTATGCCTAGACTCCAAGAAAGAGTGATAGTTTTACGACTTGAAAACTGATGTTCATCACCTTAAGAACTCTTCATGTGACTCCCTCAAGGGTCCATACTTTCTCTAGTCCTCTATATGCATGCAAACGGACTTGCAGATTTAAACAACACTGGACCAGCCCGTGTACGTTTGCTAACGGTGGACTCATCCGCAAGACATATAAGCATGTGCTAGAAAGAAACAAAACAGTCCAAGAACAGTTAAACAACGTACGTTAGTGGTGCCAAGAAACGTGATCAGACCTACCAAAACACAAGTACTATTCTCTACTCTCGATGATAAAGCAGCCAGTAAAGATATTCACCCAGTTACGTTCAAAGTTTCCAATATCGCACAAGCAGATAAACAACTTACACTACCTTGGAATCACTTTTGATAGAATGTTAATCTTCAGAAAACATGACATTGTAGAAACACTACACTCAAGTGTAAAAGGAGCCTTTCAACCCTAAAGGCAATGTCAACCAAAGACGCTGAACGTTTTCTCTTCCAGCTGTATACAAGCTATGACACTGAATGTAATCAACTTTGAGACAGGTTGATAAGTTTAAATATCTGGGAACGATCATTTCACCAGACGGTAGATGCACATCAGAAATAGCCAGCAGAATCGGCCAAGCCAAAACAGCATTCAAGAAGACGAAAAGCGTTCTTACCAACAAATGCCTACTAATATACACCGGGAAGAGAGTTCTTGAATGTTCTTTAGAACCGATACTGTTGTACGGTTGTGAGGCCTGGACAGTCAACACGCAAAGTCAGAACAAAATTGAGGCAATTGAAAAGCGGTTTCTAAGAAGAATGTTGAGAGTTCCATGGACAGCAAAGAAAACAAACGAGACAGTCTTGAAGGCAGCAGACACAAGAAGATCGTTAATAAAGAAGATTAGGAAAAGACAAGCAACATCTATAGGCCATTTTATGAAGAAAGGGGAATTAGAGTACCTGGTCACAACAGGAAAGCTGGAGGGAAAGAGAACACCAGGTAGACACAGGGAGAGCTGGGTGGTTGATGACAGAGAGGGTGGGAGATGTACCTGCAGCGACAGGGGATAAATTCGTGTGGAGGACCATCGTCGCCAACGCCATGCGGAGGGCACATGATGATGATGATAATCAACTACGGACATAGTCTCACAATTTCGTAACAGCGAAGGTTTTGAAATCAGACAAAATACAAAACTGAAACAATGAGACAGAGTATGAAGCCCGCGCAGCAACATAATGCTTGCACACAGCTGGCCAAACAACGCATCCAAGAAGAAGAAAACAACATTGTCCTGGAAGAACAAAACAAAAGTGGCCTTCTTACGTAAACATTAAAAAGGACATTTATCGTATGGCATAACCATCTAGGATTGTGTCTTTTTTTCATTCTTTTTTGTTTTATTTTGTTTTGTTTTGTTTTGCTGTTAGTTCGTTTCTTAGTGTCTTTATTTTGTGATTTTTGTTTTGTTTTGTTTTGTTTTTGTTTTGTTTTGTTTTGCGTGGGTGGGAGTTTCCCGCTGTATCTCTTAGCCAGAAGCGGTAAAGCCTAATGAACCCTTCACAGAAGGAAGCCGTCATCTCGCTTTCTGTTAAGTGCCTGCCCACACAAGTCATGCTGGGCCTCTTCACAAAAACAGAGCATCAGTCATCCTTCTGTTCTGTGCTTGGCAACAAAGCTCCTCGTTGCCTTGAATTCCTCCCTGTATATAGGCACTGACATTTATGGTTTAGCTCTATGGTTTAATACAAGTTGTTGACATTGTTTCGGTTCTGTTTTGTTTTGTTGCTTTGTTTGGGTTTATTTTTACTGCTTTTTTTCTCTCTCTCTCTCTCTCTCTCTGAAAGTGGTCAGGCTATTCTAACAATATCCCTTTTCATACAAAAAAATATTATACAAATTTTAGATTTGATATGTCTCGAAGTTTGAAGTGTTGGTTGAAATCAGATTCGACATAAATTGAGAGCAATGGCAGAGTGTTACACCAGAAAACATGTATTTCAAATATTGTCGGAAGCTCCCGAGAAAATGCTGTTCACACAACATCCTAAACTTGTAGTGATTTAACCCTTTGACTCCCGAACCCTACCCACCAACTGCAAACTCTTAACCCTTTGACTACCTCACCCTATCCACCACTTTCCTGCAGGAAGCTGGTGGATAGGGTGAGGGAGTCAAAGGGTTAAGTTTCTGCTTTGCTAGCACGGTTGGCAATGAAGGAAGCTGGTGGACAGGGTGCGAGAGTCAAAGGGTTTGTTTGGAATGTACAAAGAAAACGTATGAATGGGGGGGGGGGGGGGATTTAATGGGAAGGTATCTGTTCCTCTGTTCCTATAAACTATCACCTGTTTTACCTGTCAGCATCACCAGGTGCGATGTTGGCCGCTGCAGTCAATGACACCTACAGGGTTATCCTCCTCCATTTGTTCTAGTCTTCGCTGGCCCTGCTGACTTCATGGATTCTTATGCCGCTGGGTTTGGTGATGGTGCCAATGAGAGAAGCTGGTGGTCTGCCTCTTTTTCTTTTTGCCTCAGTCTTGCTTTGAAAGACGGTCTTCATAATGTCAATCTCTTGCTTTCGTAGCGCATGGCCTACATATCTTAATTTTCTTTTATTTATTCATGATAGAAGTTTTCTTGCTGTTCCTATAAACTACTATCACGGAATTCTACGGACAGGCCGTTTTCGACTTCCTGTTTCGAATTCCATCTCTCGTGGTTCTCTTGAAAAGGAAACGTGACTTACCTTAAAGACAAAAAACAAAAACAAAACAAAATAAATAAACAAAAAAAGATATTTTGAGATTTTTTCAAATTCTCTAGTCGTCCGATGCTTCTCTTTTTCTTTATCACCCCCCCCCCCTTTTTTTTTAAGGGTCAGCATTTCATCTAGACTGGAGCTCTCTGTCTGCTTGTTTGTTTGTCTATCTGTCTGTCTGTCTGTCTGTCTCAGTCCGTCCGTCCGTCCGTCTGTCCGTCTGTCTGTCTGTCTGTCTCACTCACTCTCTCTCTCTCTGTGAGTGAGTGAGTGTGTGTGTGTGTGTGTGTGTGTGTGTGTGTGTGTGTGTGTGTGTGTGTGTGTGTGTGTGTGTGTGTGTGTTAGTCTCTCTTTCTGTCTGTCTGTCTGTCTCTCTGTCTCTGTCTCTCTCTCTGTCTCTCTCTCTCTCTCTTTCTCTCTCTCTCTCTCTCTATATATATATATATACACATATATATGATTGTTATCCAAAGTCAACAAATGATTGTTATCCAAAGTCCGCTTCACAGTCTATCAGTATCAGTTTGTTTGATGTACCCAAAATTACTGTACACTGAGGAGTCACCTCTGTACCAAATTTGTGTTACAACCATGGTTATATATATATATATATATATATATATATATATATATATATATATATGTATGTATGTGTATACGTGTATATATACATATATATACCATGGTTGTAACAGTAATTTTGGATACATCAAACAAACTGATACTGATAGACTGTGAAGCGGACTTTGGATAACAATCATTTAAATAAAAGTCTGTAATGAAACCAGGAATATACTGAAACCAATTTTAGAGAAGGTATTCCCAGTTTACTATTATTCTGACATTTGTATCAAAATTCGCATCCTCGAGTTTCCGAGAATGTGTTCCACGTTTGTATTGCTGCATCATCATCACCATGTGCCCTGCCGCGTGGCGTTGGCGTTCATGGCCCGCCTTATGCATCTATCTATCCCTTGTCGCTGCAAGCACATCTCCCACCCTCTTTGTCCTCAGCCATCCTACAAGTCCGTCCAAGATTTTCACCGTGGGTCTACCTGGTCTTCTCTTTCCCTCCAGCTTTCCTGTTGTGACCAAGTGCTCTAATTCCCTTTCCCTCGTAAAATGGCCTATAAACGTTGCTTTGTCTTTTCTTAATCTTCTTTAGTAATGATCTTCTTGTGTCTGCCTCCGTCAAGACTGTCTCGTTTGTTTCCTTTGCTGTCCATGTAATGGCGTATAAATGTTGCTTGTCTTTTCCTAATCTTCTTTAGTAATGATCTTCTTTTGTCTGCCGCCATCAAGACTGTCTCGTTTGTTTTCTTTGCTATCCATGGAACTTTCAACATTCTTCTTAGAAACCACATTTCTGCTGTCTCAATCTTGTGCTGGCTTTGCGTGTTGACTGTCCACAACCTCACAACCGTATAACATTATCGGTTCTAACATTGAGTAACTCTCTTCCTGGTGTTAATTGACAGGCATTTGTTGGTAAGAATGCTTTTCATCTTCTTCAATGCTGTTTTGGCTTGGCCGATTCTGCTGGCTATTTCTGATGTGCATCTGCCGTTTGGTGAGATGACCGTTCCCAGATATTTAAATTTATCAACCTGATTTTTGGCTGGCTATGCTTTATCTGGGGAAAAGACGATGGTGTTTATTGCTGCATCGCTTCTCAATAAAAAACAAAACAAAACAAACAAACAAAAAACAAAAAACAAAAAAACAACAGATATAGGCTTTGAATAACAACCATGAGCGCTATTATAAGGGGGTCATAATGACTGATCATTCCCTAAAATCCTCAACAAAGATATTTATCAAACAGACCTATCATTGCCCCCCCTCCCCAATTATTTACCCATTTTCATCATTCGTTTCATTATAGGCATGAATATGATAAAATATCAATGTCTGAATATTAATATATAAACATTGGTGGGTTGTAATAGCTGTGCTGATTTAGTTTCATAGCCCCACAGAGGTTTTCTATGAGAAAGGCTTTTATCAAAAACGAACTGTATCTTTGTTTAATTCTTATTAATTTTTGTATAAGAAAAAAGGGATTTTATAGGATGGCTTGACTATTGTTTTCGTTTCTGTCCAGGTGAACATCCCCCTCTCTCTCCGTCTGTCTGTCTGTCTCATCCGTCAGTCCATCTGTTTGTTTATATCTTTCTCTTCATGTCTGCTTGTCTGTCTGACTGTCTGTCTGTCTGTCTGTCTCATCCGTCAGTCCATCTGTTTGTTTATATCTTTCTCTTCATGTCTGCTTGTCTGTCTGACTGTCTGTAAGTAAGTAAGTAAGTAAGTATGGAGATTTTTATAGCGCTTTCTATGGACTCAAAGCGCTTCACAAATTTGAAAAGGAGGAGTAAAGTAGTGAAATGGGAGGGGAGAGCACATTTTCAACAAAATACATAATACAAGAAATACACATAAACACATACATGCAGGCATGCACGCGTGTGCAGCAACGAATGCACACACACACACGCACACACAAACACACCCACACACAAACACCCACGCGCGCACCCACACGCACACACACCCACGCACGCATACAATAGAACAAGAAAATTCAGGTTTCAAAAGTACTGGCGGAATAAATGAGTTTTCAGGTTGGATTTAAAGGAAGAGAGAGAGGGGCTGTGGCGGAGAGAGTGAGGCAGGGAATTCCACTCAACAGCAGCAGAGTATGAGAAGGAACGACCACCATGTTGCTTTCTATTGAATCCGGGGACACGGAATATTCTGTCGTCAGAAGCGGAACGTAAAGAACGAGAAGGAACATAGACTTGAAATAGATCAGATATATACGCTGGAGCAGTGCCCGAGATGACATGAAAAGAAATACAAGCAGATTTGTACTTAATTCTGTCTGTCTGTCTGTCTCATCCGGCAGTCCACCTGTTTGTTTATATCTTTCTCTTCATGTCTGCTTGTCTGTCTGACTGTCTGTCTGTCTGTCTGACTGTCTGTCTGTCTGTTTGTCTGTCTGTCTGTCTCGGGCTTCAGTAGCTCAGATGGTTGTTCACACACCATCAGTCTGAGGTTCGTTCAAAGGTTCAAACCTGAGGTGCGCAATATTATATTGTTTTGCTTACTGCTCATTTTAACATAATCATTGTTGTACTGGTGTCGACACTATAACACATCACACTCCATCACATCACATCATCACACCTCACCACACCTTACCCTAACCTTACAAATCCCACATACCACACATCACACACAACACCACCATCACATCCAACTCCATCACATCCATCATACCACACCACACCACACACCCACACCATTTACATCACATCACATCAACAATACTCACAACTCCCCCTCACAAAATACTCACATCCACAACACCACTCAATCCACACACAACACCACACCAACCACATCACATCACATCACATCACATCATCAACCTCACCACACCTTACCCACCTTCACAATATACCCTGCCATTACATCACACAACACCACATCACATCCCAACCCACCACATCACACCACACCAAACACATCACATCACATCACATCACATCATCATCTACACACCTCACCACACCTTACCCTACCTTCACAATATTCCCTGCCATTACATCACACAACACCACATCACATCCCAACCCACCACATCACACCACACCACACTATATAACATCACATCACATCACACACACATCGTCACACATCATTCACTCACATCATCAACCCACCACACCTTACCCACACCTTCACAAATAACCCTGCCAACATCACACACCACACACATCCCAACCACCACATCACACCACACCACACTATTACACCATCACACACACACACTGTATCACGCACCACATCATACACCACCACACCCAGCCACTACACAAGACACAAAAACATGCCACCAACCACCCACCCAACCCCGAATACCACCACATCAGTACCACGCTACAACACACAATCACAAATACCCTCTTACACCACGCCACTACACAACACGACAGGTGCCCCCCCCCCTCGAAATCGTAATTTTAGTTACCAGCTAAATGTCACAGAAGTCTAAATACTTCTTTTTAACAGATGGTCTAGACTCCCTTTTTAGTATGGGGGTGGGGTGGGGGTGGGTGGAGGTGGGTGCGGAGAATGACAACATTTGCTTCACGATCTTACTTGAAAACAATCAGATCATACGGAATGGTTTGAGGAGGGGAGGGGGGGAGGGATCAGTGGGGGATAGATCCACTTCCAATCAGTTTCAGTTTCAGTCTCAGTTTCTCAAGTTCCGGAAATTCCTATGCGCTGACGTCTCTTGTTACCATGTGCCGGAGAAGATCCAAAATGATCGTGGCATAAGTCTTCAGTCTGGATATAATCCCTGTGCAAGGTCTTGAGGTCCTACCTAGCGAGCGTATGGGTTTTAAACTTCACAGTTGTTTGTCTGTCATGAGAACAATCTGGTTATATTGTAATGTAATGTATGTCTCAATTCTGTAATGTTAAAACAACAACAACAACAACAACAACAACAATAACAAGAGAGAGAGAGAGAACACACACACACACACAGAAGAAGAGAGAGAGAGAGAGAGAGAGAGAGAGAGAGAGAGAGAGAGAGAGAGAGAGAGAGAGAGAGAGGACAAAACAAAACAAAAACAAAACAAAAAACGAGACAATAAAACGAAACAAAACAAAAAACACGAAACTGATGAAAACACAACCAGCCACTTAGAATTACCTTATCTTGCCAACGTGGCATACAATCACGCCACAGAAATGACCCCTAGCCAATACGACACACAGCCTCTTCTGCCATCAGTACGATTGCATTTCTTAAAATTTGTCGTCTCCCTTATCGCAGTCCCCGTCCCCACCCCCATTCCTTTTTCATCTTCCGATAGAGCATGACACCAGAAAACAACACCATACAAAGCAGCAACAACAAAACAACAACAACAGCAGCAGCAACAACAGCAACAACAACAATAGCAACAACAATAACAAAACAAAAGCAAACATCACGACAAGTCTTTTTTGTTGTTGTTGTTGTTGTTTTGTTGTTGTTGTTGAAACCCTGTCCTCTTCACCGTTCCCCTAATTGTCTTTTCTTCCATTTCTTCAAATGTCTGTCATCTCCAATTCAGTAACATGGTTCCCATCTAGGTTTGAACCCACAATCACTGCCCTATGAGCATGGCACTCTAACAACTGAACTAACTGGCCAGTGAAATG
Organism: Monoplex corrugatus; assembly: GCA_030674185.1. Classification (NCBI taxonomy): domain Eukaryota; kingdom Metazoa; phylum Mollusca; class Gastropoda; order Littorinimorpha; family Ranellidae; genus Monoplex; species Monoplex corrugatus. The sequence continues at coordinate 28,364,187 of JAPXFY010000021.1, forward strand.
CTGTAGCCCATCAGACGATATTTCGAGTTCAATCCCAGTCTGCAACATTAAAAAAAGATGGCCTCTTTACTGCCCATCGTAATGTTTCCATCATTCTGGTGGTGTCAGCTTTCAAATGTCCTTCCCCCTCCTCCCCAATTTCAAGACTTTGCCATCGCTAGGGTTTTGCGCAGGCTTAGGGAGTCTGCCATGTAAATGATGGCAGATTTTGGGGAGCATGTATGGAATTGTCCGAGTGTGATGAATCCCTCTTGAACAAACTTCCAAACTTCAAACTCCCAAACAGTCGTGTTCACAACCCCTGTGATATCAGCAAGGCACCCGGCCCGCATCATCTCTGCTAACGGTGACTTCCAGCCAGGAATCGAAACACAGGGACCTCTTGCTTTACCAGGCAGTATGCTCTGACCACTGGGTTGTTAAGTCCGGTCAGACAGGCTACACCTTTCACACACACAGAGCACACACACACGCACGCATACACACACAGGCGCAGACACAGACAGACACGACACACACACACATACACACACATACAACCACCACACACACACACACACAGACACATGCAGACACATGCAGACAGACACACATAGACACACACACCTACACACACACACACGCCGCGCGCGCCACGCACACGCAACACACACACACACGCACGCACGCACACGCGCGCACACGCACACACATACACACACACACAACACACACATACACACAGACACAGACACAGACAAAACACACACACACACACACACACACACACACACACACACACACACACACACACACCACACACACACACACACAAAACAGCACAGTTTCCTTTCTCTGCTGTTGCACACACTGAAGAGGTGGGTTACAAGTGACTTGTACAATCTGTGCTTGATAGTAAAGCTGATGATGGTAGTTTACCAGATCTTATGCAACGTTTCAATTCTGCTGCGTATTTCCTCTGTGCAGCTGCTGTCTTGGAACAGAATTGCTTCCGGATACATGAAATGGTTGATCTGTTCCAGTTTTTGGATATGACCTAGTTTCATACAAATTTTCTATAGACAACCGAAAAATGTTTAGTGACTCATTTTTCTTTTGTGACCCAAACGTACACTTTCAAAGTGACGAAAACTGAAGGTTCTTTTAGTGTTTGTACGAAGGCAACTGTTTGCTACAATCTCAAGGGTCGTGGGGAAGCAAAGTGTTAGAGACTTATTGTTATTGTTGTTTATAGCACACCGACTGCGTAGAGCCATATCAGGGCTATAACCGTTTCAAAACATACAAAACTTCAACAGGAAAAAAAAAAAGAAGAAAATTAAGTGCACATATCAAAGCATTCGCGCACATAATCTAAGGACATGTCCCCAGTGTTGACCACTCCGTCCAATTTATCGCACGGGGGATTTAAAAAACATACCTGAATACAAATTTAAGCATTAACCTAAAGACCAACCAAAAATTATATTATAAAACCTGCATAAATTACCTAAAATTGCTTCCGCATATCTCACCTCACTAGAGCCAAAAATCACTTAATACATGTACCCAATTATCAATCCTAAGAAAAAGTACGTAAGACTTAATCGAACACATACGGTGAATGGACAGCAAGGCAGAAAATGATAGGTAGAAATGACAAAAAGCAAAGGAACATGGCAGAAACAAAGAGAGTGACAGAAAAGAGGGAATTTCTAGCGCAGAATTTCCAGAAGGTGGGGATAGTTTTTATACTTTAGAGACCTCAAATCCTCTTTAAGCCAACACTGTGAGAACTGTGCCCACCTCCTGTCCTCACTGATGAACTTTTCCTTGTCCATGGCCCTCCCTTTGTTCGCCAATTGCGATAACAAGTTTTACCCTGAGACGACATTTGGGGCAGACATTAATTCAGAATCAACCACGAAATCATTTGTGAGAACTGTCCGCTCACTTTGGTGATTATGACCCAAATTATAGTCATATTCAATCAGACTTACATCCAGGGGTACAGTTTAGAGGCAAAAACAGGATAAGACAAGGACGTGTGATGTCAACACTGCTTTTCAACATGGTCATGACTGAGTGGTGAGACAGGCACCTGAAGACTAACTAGAGAGCATCAGATAGAATCTGTTTTCAGCAGTGGAAGACCTTAGCTTTAAAGACGACCTGACACTGGTCTCCCACACTCACAAAGACATGCAGGAGAAAATGTCCCGTCTCAACATTTATGCATGGTAAGTATGCTTAAAGATATGTCTTAAAAACAGGGATAATGGCATTTAACATCGCAAACCTCTCACCAATCCTCATATATGGAACAGTCCAACCCACAACTGAAGAGTTCACTTGGCTAGGCAGCAGTGTCAGATACGACGGAGGGAGCAGGCAGTGACATCAAAGTCAAAGGCTGCTTCAATAAGGAAAGAAACACCTTCAGAATGCCCAACAACTTGTGGAAGTCCATCACTAAGCGAAGCCTACTAGGGCTGTGTCACTTCCACACTACTGGCCCAAAAAAATCTCCGACGAACAACGTAATCAAGAGAATATAAACACCCTCACCATAAACAGACGATGGAAATGGATTGGGCACATTATCTACCATACCAATCTTCTGGCCAAAAAAGCATCTCCAACGAACAAAGTAATCAAGAGAACACAAACACCATCACCATGAACAGACGATGGAAATGGATTGGGTACATTATTCAAAGAAAGCGGGATAAATCGTTTGGGTTGCTCTTCATTGAACACCGGAAGGACAGAAAACCCAGGGGAGGAAACCCAGGGTCAGCAGGAGGAGAGAACCCAAGGCCCTGAACCACACCTTGGGTAACATTCAGTGGCTGGCCCAGAACGAACGGGAGTGGAGTACCTTCATTGCTGCCCTTCATGCCGATAGAGTGAAGGGCAGTACCTACTTGTGCACTCAGTTCAAGACTTCCTCCTGAATTCCATACAGCTGTAAATACGTGGCACATGTTTCAAGTCGTTGTGACCTGACAACCTGTTGGATCAGGGCCAATCTAGTTTATGTATTCCACAAAACAGTTGTGACTCACATTTAGTAAGAACTCCGTGCACCTCACATTTCTTTGCTGATTCATGCTTTGCTGTTTCACAACAGCGCGCGCACGCCCGCGCGCGCACACACACACACCACACACACACACACACACACACACCCACACACACACACACACACACGCACACACAAACGCACGCACACACAAGCGCACACACGAGCGCATGCACACGCACGCCCACGCACAGCGACACACACACACGCACAACCTCTACATATATACACACACACGCACGACATAAATACACAAGCACACGCACACCACACGCAACACACACGACGCACAACACACACACACATAGTGAAAGACGTTAACAAACGAACGAACGAAACACACACACAACACACAACCTCAATATACACCACACACACACACACACACACACACGCACACACACGCACACGCACACACACACACACACACCTCGCACACACACACACACACACACACACACACACACACACACACACACACATACCACTCACACACACACATACACACATGCGCACGCCCACGCACATACACACACACACTCGCACACGCGCACACGCTCACACGCACACACGCACAACCTCTATGAAACAACGCCCCTCCCCTTTTCCTGTAAAAAAAAAAAAAAAAGAGTAAGTTTAAGTACTCCATGACTAATTCATCTGTCGAGCAATGAAGACCCCCACAATCTATCTACCCTCCTTCCCTCACCCCATCCTCCTCCACTCTCCTCCCCATCCCTCATCTCCCCCATCCCCCATCCCACTCCATCCTCTCACCCCCGCCCCCTCCAGTGCCGACCGACCGCGCGCGCGCACGAGAGTCGTATTTTAAGGGGGGGAAGAAAAAAAGAAGAAGAAGAAGAAGAAAAAGCGTGCGCATCCCGAAAGATGATCGCCTTTGGATAACCTGGATGACACGGGACTGGTATTAAGACTCTCGTTCCTCTGGCAACACCAGATAAACGGCAGATTAGCAGGCAGCAGGCAGCTTCTCTCTTCCATCTTAGCCAGGCCCACAGATGTGTTGAAAGACCTTAGTTCCTGAAAGGCACAGCCTGTTTTGTATGCAGACTTTGTTAGTAGTTCCTAGTTAAGACTTGTGCATCGTTGGATCGTGTGATATGTTACAGAAGAAGGGCTGTCGCACGTAAAGAATAAACCATTACCACCGTGT
>JAPXFY010000021.1:28375924-28408424 GCA_030674185.1 Monoplex corrugatus
CAAAATTTGACAAAATTTACAAATAAAAATACAAATCACCCCTCTTCTCAGACACCTCACATGCTCAGATGTCTGCAAGTTCTTTAGAAAAGGGAGACTGTTGTGGTAAAGGTTGATCATTTTGTTGTCTTTGTTGTTGTTGTTGTTAGGAGACAGAGAGGGAGAGACAGGGACAGACAGGGTGAGAGAGAGAAGGGGAAAGAGAGAACTAGAGAGAGAAGGGGAAGAGAGATAGAGAGAGACAGAGATAGGAAGAGAGAGAGGGGGAGACAGACAGACAGACAGAGGCAGACAGATAGACAGAGAGAGAGAGAGAGAGACAGAGACAGAGACAGAGACAGAGACAGAGAGACAGAGAGAGACAGAGACAGAGAGAGAGAGACAGAGAGAGAAGAATAAGAATGAGAAGAAGAGGTACAGATAGAGAGAGAGAGGAGGAGGAGGAGGAGGAGAGAGAGAGAGAGAGAGTACAGACAGACAGACAGACAGCCAGACAGACAGATAGAGCCCTCAGGGGAAAAAAGAGGGAAAGAGAAAGAGACAGTTGTTTGATAGATCCTCCCACTCGTTTTCATTATGGCTTGATCTCAGTGTCACTCCTGACACCAGGATTCTGTAATTCCGCTGAGAAAGGGTTTGTGTCAACGTTCACATGATATGTGCCATGATTAATTTTGAATCTCCGCCTTCACATGGAAGTGTTGTCAGGGTATTGTGGAAATGCCCCTCGATTTGTGTGACGCATTTTGTCTTTCACACTGAAACTGAACGTTTGACGGGCAGAGTGGACTCTGGGAGTGGGATGAGGGTGAAGAAATCAGATCAGATCTGCTCTGATCTGCTCTGCCGATAGCAGAGGGACATCCAGGAATCATGACCTGGATACGGCCCGGCCCCCTTAGAGAGTCAAGAGTTAAGGGCCGAAACACATTTAAAAAAATTTTTTTTAGGATCATCGCACTTAAGGAGGCTGCCTTTGTGCTCACCTTTTTTTTTTTCGTCCCATTTTCTACGCCATCATTGATGGCCAAAGAAGCTGGCAGTTTTTTTTACAATCCGATGATGATGATGTCGATGAGGATGATAATCATGACGCTATGAAGTTCCATCTAGGATTGAGACTGAGTGACAGGGCTGTACTCTACGCTTACTATCATAATATATCCTGGCGTCAACCAGGCCCGAGAGATACAGACACCTGCGGTGCTGGTCAGAAGATTTGAGCAACACCCTCAATGACGCATCCGTGAAGTGGATGAGACTCGACTGTGTGGTCCCAGTCTTCCCAATGAGCCCATAGCACGCCCAACTCTGGGTAGGAGCCGGTTAGAGCCGAAAAATCCCACAATGATACAGTTTTGAAGGGACCGATGGGGATTCGAACCCACAAACTTCCAGTCGGTAGTCCGTTGCGTTAACCACTTCACCAGGGAGACTGGTTAGGGCCTAAACACTTGCTTGACAGGGGTTTCTCTTCTGAGGACGTCCTGCTGTCCGTATCTTCCCAAAGTTTCTTACCACTGACACATGACTAGACCACTGACTGCCGGAAATAGTCCGGTGGACGGCCGGGAAAAAAACCGGATGACAATGGGAAAGACCAGACTTGTGGGCTTGTGGGCTGGCTCCACATCTTGCCTTTCCTTAACGTGCCTCTAATGAAATAAAGAAAACATGCTCACAGGATTCACCAAAAGGGGAGGAGAATAATGAATGAATCGGCAGTAACCCAGTCACGACTGGAAATACACAACGGACCATGACTATGAGGCAGACGGAATTGCCGTGTGTGTGTAGATGGAGATTGTTTACCAAGCGAGGCATGAAGATCCACAGGACAAAAAGGATCTGTGCAAACACTGTGATGTACGAACAGCAACACACTCACCAGCAGACAAGACGTTGGAAAACCAAGGCCAGGAAGCAAACTACAGTGCCAAGGACACCCACGCTGATGGCTCAGACAAAGATATTGTGCAGGCTCTTGATGCCAAGCGTCAGACACTGAACTTGCCACCTGCAAGTGCAAAAGATGAATGGGAAAGGCTGGATGGAGAAATAGTCCATGACCTCATGTGCTAGTAAGAAGCAGCACCCTGGGTCACAAACTGGCCACTTTTGGAGACATTGTATATGCAACACGAAGGGATGCCTATGGAGTAAAGCAGTCACAAGTGAAAACTCCTCAGAAATTCAGAGGCCAGCGTCATATGGAGGATATCGGAAGGAAGAAAAGGATTCTGAGGAAACAAATGAAAGCCGCTTTAGAATTTGAGAAGCAAAGGTTAGGTAACCCATGGAAAGACCCGAAAGCAAAACAAAAGCAAGAAAGAGAAGGAGCAAAAAGAAGAAGATCCGAAAATTGTTCTTCAAAGACCCCATCTATTTCGCCAGGAAGGTGTTTGAAGCCCAAATCCAGGGCATTACAGTGGACAAAGAAGCACTGGAACAGCATCACAGGAAAACCTATTCTGACCCTCAAAACGAGACACCACTTGAAATCCAGGGTCACCTGGACGTAACAGAATAACTTATCTATTGTATAAGAAATGTCCCAGTATCCTCGAGTGGTCCGGTAAACTGATAAGATCAGCATGGCGGAACATGAAGATCAGCAACCAATAGATGATAGCTGATGGAGTGTACATTTCAAAGGAACAGCACTCAGGTGACAGCCAGTTCAGGCCATTATCACTTCCGTATGTCGAAGGGTGAATCTTCTTCTCCGTCAGGGCAGCAGTGCTGATCAAATACCTTATGAGAAAAAGTATCTGGATTTGTCAGTCCAAAAAGGAGGCACCCCAAGAAGTGTGTTGACCACGCCACGATGAGTTGGAAAGCAATCCAAAGAGTTAAAACAGAGAAGAGAGAACTTCGACGCATTGTGGCTCGATCTTGCGAATGCGTATCGATCAGTCCAGCACAAGATGATTCAGCTGGCTCTCGAGATGTATCATGTCTCAAAGAACATCCGAGAAATGCTGGAGAAGTGTTTTCATGACTTCTCCATGCGATTCTTCACAAAAAATAAAATACACTACAGATTGGATCAGTTTGGAAGTAGGCATAGCCACGGACTGCTCAATTTCCCCAGTACTGTTCATGTTAGCAAAGGAGGTCATCTTGAAAGCAGCAGTGAGGACTTAAGGCCCAGCTGAGGACACAACAGTTCTTTCCACAAAAGAACTTGCCATCAGATGCTCCAACGATCTTCTACACTGCAGGAGGCAGCAAATGTACCTGATAAAGATCTGACATCTGGAGCATGGAGATGGGGTCTGCTGGATGGTGCAGGCGACTGGGAGTGCACAGCAGATCTACCACAATGGAAAACACCACCCAGAAATCATCAGCAAGAGTGGCATTAGACCAGACAAAATTCTCTACTCCTATTCATCAAAACAAATGATTCTGATCAAACTACTGTGTCGTATGAAAGTAAAATGGAGGAAGCCCATATCTACAAGACTGAAACGTATGCCAGTCAAGCCAGCAACTTGAGGACATCTGGCTTTCAAACCATAGAGGTTGGAGCAAAGGGGTTGATAAGCACATCAGCCTATGACCTCATGAAACAGCTCTCGATTTCTAGGAATGAGAGGACCAGAGCCCTAAAGTCAATGGCAGAAGCAGTGGAAAAGCGTTTCAGCTGGATCTGGTCCAGGGGAAACAAAAGTGAACTTCAAAGGTGTCCGATAGCTATGTGGTTAAGACATCTGTCGCAAAGATCACTTTGCCTTGACACGCCTGACCACCGTGGATGAGCAGGTTCGATTCCAGGTGCAGGATAAATTTGTATCTTAAAAAAAGAGACAACAGCAGAAGGGCATCCAGGAGTCATGACTTGACTTGCTTGAGGGGGATTTCTCCTCTTAGGACCTTCTGCTGTCTGACTGTCCCTGGAGTTTCTTGCTACTATACATAATTGTACATGTGGATATTCACACTCAAGAAACTACACCCTCCATGTGCATTGCAGTCTGTTGATTTCCTATGTTATTGTCTTGGACTCTCTTTAGGATAAGTCAATAATAATATAGCATGACCACTTTCAGCAAATGGCACAACCTTGACACAGGTTAATAAGTTCAAATACCTGGGAACGGTCATTTCATCAGACGGCAGATGCACATCGGAAATAGCCGGCAGAATCGGCCAAACCAAAACAGCATTCAAGAAGATGACAAGCATTCTTACCAACAAATGCCTATCAATTAACATCAGGAAGAGAGTCCTTGAATGTTATATAGAACCAATACTGTTGTACGGATGTGAGGCGTGGACAGTCAGCAAGCAAAGCCAGAGCAAGATTGAGGCAGCCGAGATGTGGTTTCTCAGAAGAATGTTGAGAGTTCCATGGACAGCAAAGAAAACAAACGAGACAGTCTTGATGGAGGCAGACACAAGTAGATCACTCGTAAGGAAGATTAGGAAAAGACAGGCAACATTTATAGGCCATTTTATGAGGAAGGGGGATTTTGAGCACCTGGTGACAACGGGAAGGCTGGAGGGAAGGAGAGCACCAGGTAGACCCAGGGAGAGGATGCTGGACGGACTTGCGGAGTGGCTGGGGACGAGGAGGGTGGAGGAGATGCTTGGGGCGGCAAGTGATAGAGATAGATGGAGGTCCATGATCGCCAATGCCATGCGGCAAGGCACCTGATGATGATGATGATGACCACTTTCACGTCTTAGAACTATAACTTCCACCAAGACATCGTATTTTTCTCCCCTGTTTCCTGGTTACCACAACTCTCAAACACTGCAGTGTTGGTAAGAATGCTTGACATTTTCTCCTGCTAGACGAAACATCAGAGAAAATTCAGTGCTTTTCCTCTAATTTTTGCATTTGTTTTCTGTTATTATTTGTTCTGTGGTGTCTTAATGTTTAATTACGCTTGACAAAGGCCAATTGGCCGAAACTTTGCGCCTGTCTTGTCTTGTGACATAAAATACGCCTTCTGATTCTATTTTGTGTTTTTCTTGTTCTTGTTTGCTTGAAAGCATGTGGTCACATATGATTTGGATTTCAAAATTATGCTTATATGAAGAAAAAAGGAAGCACGAGTATTTTGTTGTTTGTTTTATTTTTAAAACTTTTAGTCTTGTAGATGGATCGTTTCTCGGTGGAAAACTGCTCCAAACTACGCTACTGGAATAGGGAAGTTGTCTACATACACTAATGATACATTAATTAAGTAATTATGATATTACCAGCAAATATTTCATTTGTGCAATGTTCACGTCAGTCCCCTAGAACGGAATCATATCGAAATTAAGTAACACTTCGTTTCTCTGGGCATCCATTTCAAGTGAAATGTGAGGGAAGTGCGTGCTTGCGCGCGCGCGCGCGCGCTCGTGTGTATGTGTGTGTATGCGTGCGTGCATGTGTGTCTGTGTGCATGTGTGTATGTATATGTAGGTATATGCGTGTGTTTATATGTATGTAAATGTGTATATATGTATGTGAACATGTGTGTGTGCGCTCGCGAGCGCGCGCGTGTGTGTGTGTGCGTGTGCGTGTATGTGTGTGTGTGTGCGTGTGTGTGTGTGTGTGTGTGTGTGTGTTTGTGTGTGTGTGTGTGTGTGTTTGTGTGTGTGTGTGTGTGTGTGTGTGTGTGTGTGTGTGTGTGTGTGGATGTGGGGGGGCTGAGACATTGAGAAGGTGAAGTGGAGACTAGAATATAATGGCATCTGTCAGTCTCATCTGATTGTGGTGATAACTGTCAAAGAAGTAACGGACACCAAAAATCAAATGACACGAGACGACGAACAGAACAGAGTGGAAAACAACTGGTGGATTTCTGGACTGTCTGTAGAAGAACTGAAAAGAAGGGCAGAAGGAGAGACAGAGATAGACACACAGACAAACAAACAGACAAACAGACACATACACACACTCGCACACACACACAGCACACAAATCGACACACGCGCGCGCGTGTGTGTGTGTGCGTGCGTGCGTGCGTGCGTGCGTGCGTGTGCGTGCGTGCGTGTGTGTGTGTGTGTGTATGTGTGTATTATAAAATTCCACGAGGGTTAAGAATACATACAAAGAATGATAGAAATTTGATAGATCTTCCCATTCGTTTTCTCTAAAAGATGATTTGAAAATCTGTTCTGACACCAATGTTCTTTATTTCCGCCGAATGGCCATATCATTGTCAGCATCAGCATCATGTGCCTTGCCGCATGGCGTTGGTCATCATGACCCTCCATGCGAATCTATCTTTCGTCGCTCCTACCCTTTCTGTTCCCCACCCACTCTGTAAAACTGTCTACTATGTTCTCCTGGGTCTACCTGGTGCTCTTTTCCCCCTCTAGCTTTCCTGTTGTAACCAGGTGTTCTTATTTCTCTTGCTTCATAAAATGTCCCGTAAATGTTGCTTGTCTTTTCCTAATCTTCTTCATTGATGTTATTTTCGTGTATGCTTCTCTCAAGATTGTCTCTTTTAGTTTCTTTACTGCCCATGGAACTCTTAACATTCTTCTTATACCACATTTTAGCTGTCTCAATCTTGTTCTGACTTTGCGTGTTGACTGTCCGCTCTTCACATGCGTACAGCAGTATCGTTCTATATAATACTGAAAAGCTCTCTTTCTGATGTCCATTAACAGGGATTTGTTCGTAAGAATGCTTTTTATTTTCTTGAATGCTGTTTTTGCTTGGCCAATTGCGCTGAATATTTCCAATGTGCATCTGCCGTCTGGTGAGATGACTGTTCCCAGATATTTAACCTTATCAATTTGTCTCAGTGTTATGCCATTTGCTATTACATTTAAACTGATTACCATGAGCTCAAGTTTCTCACTAGTTAATTCCAGCCCTTTCTTACTGCTTTCTATTCCTATTATATTCACAAGAATCCGTAGATCGTTTTCGTTTTCTGCGATTAGAACGATATCATCTGCATAACGAAGATTGTTCATTGCTTTTCCTCCAACTTTTATCTCAGGGCATTCTTCTAGGAGTCTCATGATGGTTTCGGTATAAGGTGTAAACACACCTAGTGACAGACTACATCCCTACCAAACCCCTCTTTTGATATTTTGAAAAGGTTTATTTCATTTTCCACTCTCAATGCTGCTTTTTCTTTCTCAATATATATTCCTTACTATTCTCAGATATTTTCCATCAATATTGAGATTTTCCAGCTGGTTAATCAATTCTTCGTGCTTTCCCGATCAGAAGCATTGGTATAATCAACAAAACATAAATATAGATCCTTAGTTAAATCAGTTGATTTTTCTATAAGAGTTCTTAGGATATATGTGGCATTAACAGTTCCTTTTTCTTTAACAAATACACATCGTTCTTCGGCATTACCTGGTTGATCTCCTCCTTCCCCTCATCATGATTATTCTTAGCAGAATCTTTGTCATATGATTAGCAGGCTGATTGTACAATGGAGTTCACATTCTATAGCCCTATGAAAATTGACTTTGACATATTCATGGAGAATTTTCCAGTAATACAAATTTGATTTAGGAGGATTGTTATTTTTTCAATACTAAATTCATCTAGATCTTCAATCAGTTTATAATAATATTGTCAAGTGCTGTTTTTTTCCTCTCCATGTTTCATCTTTTTCGTCACTGTTGTAAATTCATCTTTCATTATCAGTTGTCCAAAATCTTTGTAATGATCTGTTCCTCCTTTCTGTCATCATCAAAAGTCTTCAATGTACGTTCCCCATCTACCTGATATTTTGTCTTTTTGCCATAATAATCATAATATCTTTGATTTTAAGAAACCAGTTGATATGCATATCTTCTTCCTATGAGCAATTTTTTCAGTATTTCTGTATATAAACCAAGGGTCTGTTTTGCGTCGATCTTCTATTTTTTGTACTTCATCCCAAGCCAAGTTTTTTTTAGCTTCATTGCGCTTATTCCTGATTTTCTTATCTTTTTGTGTTCTTCCTGTTTTTCCCCTATCTTCATACGTTCATCCATCAAGCTTAAAATTTGTTTTGTCGTCCAGTTCTTTATTTTTATTTGTACTCTACTCTTAAGGTCGGATAGATGTATCCGCTACTGGTAACCTGGAATCCAGTACTACTTGTCACAGGGTCGAATTGCTGGCGACTAAACCAGCACCCCCACCAGTCCTCTCAGGAGGATGGTGGGGAGGGTGGCTAGAAACCCTGGTGGAAATAAATTAGATCCATCAAAGGGCGCCAGCTCTGAAGAGCTACCGGCGGCCATCTAGCTAAGGGAGTAAACCCTGACAGTAAATCCGGTGTGGGGCCCCTAAGGCGGTTGGATGACAAACTTTGTCACTTTCCGGTAGCTCCTGCGGCCGCGTTGGCACCAGAACGTAACAGCCCTGCTGTTCCTTTGGATCTGTCAGCGAGGTGGAGAGGGGGGACAAGTTGCATGGGCAACAGCCTGTCTTCCATATTACACTGCCCAGGCTTACATCCGTCCATTCATTCACAAACACTCTGCACCTATGACCTGGAGAGGACACTCCAGCCTCGCTACTAACACTAGTGTCGGCACAACACGGGAAGCAACAGATACCGGTGATAAGTCATTGCTCAACTGGCGTAGAGCTGACGCCAGGGGTTGCTTTTGACGGTGGGAGAGACCTTCGTGTCTTACTGGATAGCTACTGCCCGCCTAAGCTGGGCAGCCCCAGCCAATCAGGTGCTGTCCCGCCATGACCTGCCTTCTTCATTGGGTGCATGAAGATTAGGAGAAAATCTGACAAGCAGGTCGTTAACAACCGCACCAGGCAAAAAGAAAAATTCAAATTCAGGAAACGGATCAGGAAAAGGATCAGTAGTGAAACTGGGCTGCTGGAATATCCGAACAATGATGCCTGGGCTTTCCCAAGATCTACAAGACATCAGCGACGCCAGAAACAGCGAGCTAAAGAGGCTCAATGTGGACATTGCCACTCTGCAGGAAACACGGCTGGCTGACCCAGGGACACTAAAGGAAAGGGACTACATCTTCTTCTGGCAAGGAAAGAGTTCTGATGCCCCAAGAGAGTACGGAGTAGGCTTTGCAGTAAGGAACAGCCTGCTGAACATGATTGAACCAGGCAGCGGCGGTTCAGAACGACTCTTGATTCTCCGCCTCAACACCACCAAAGGCTATGTCACTCTCATCAGCATTTATGCCCCAACTCTATCCGCCTCTCCAGACGCCAAGGATGAGTTCTACGAAAATCTTGCATCAACCATAAGGAACATCCCCAGCACAGAACAACTTGTTCTCCTGGGCGACTTCAACGCCAGAGTGGGTGCAGACAATGACTCATGGCCCTCCTGCCTCGGTTCATTTGGAGTGGGGAAAATGAATGAGAATGGACAGCGACTGCTTGAGTTTTGCGCCTGCCATGAACTGTGCATCGCCAACTCCTTCAAGACGAAGCCTCAACACAAAGTCTCCTGGAGGCACCCGCGCTCAAAACATTGGCACCAACTGGATTTGATGCCGCTATCAAAAACGTTCTCCACACTCGCTCTTATCACAGCGCAGACTGCGACACAGACCACTCTCTGGTATGTTGCAAGATCAGGCTGCAACCAAAGAAGTTCCACTGCTCAAAGAAACAAGGGAACCCTCGCACTGACGTCAGCAAGATGTCTCAGCCAGATCTTGTAGAACAGTTCGCAGAGGCCTTTGAGAGAGAATACGATGCATTGCAGCCCGAGACTCTGCCACAGAGAGATGGGAAACGCTACGAGACACCATGCACCGCATTGCTTTGGCCACCTTTGGGAAGAAAACTGTGAAGTCCCACGACTGGTTTGAGGCCAAATCATCAGAGATGACTCCCACTGTTGAGGCCAAGCGCGCCGCACTCACCGAGTATAAGCGGTCACCCAGTGAGAAGAACTTGCAAATCCTCAGGGCTGCCAGGAGTAAGGTTCAGCTTAACGCCAGGCGCTGTGCAAACGAGTACTGGACAGAGCTCAGCGAAGAGATACAGAGTGCTGCTAAAAGAGGCAACATCCGAGGAATGTATGATGGCATCAAGAAGGCACTGGGACCAACACAGAGCAAGATTGCCCCCCTCAAATCCTCCACTGGGGAAGTAATTAGCAATCCTAGCCAACAGATGGAAAGATGGGCGGAACACTACTCCGACCTCTACTCCACACAGAGCATGGTGTCCCCCTCAGCCCTCGATGCCATCAAGTGCATGCCGGTAATGGAAGAACTTGACGCAGAGCCAACTGTGGACGAACTCAGCAAGGCCATTGATAGCCTGGCATCAGGCAAGGCACCTGGCAACGACGAAATTCCCCCAGACCTCACCAAGCACTGCAAGACTTCTCTTCTGCACCCTTTGCACGCAGTCCTCTGTCAGTGTTGGAATGAGGGAGCTGTACCGCAGGACATGAGGGACGTCAAGATCGTCACCCTGTACAAAAACAAGGGCGAAAGGAGCGACTGCAACAACTACAGAGATATCTCGCTCCTCAGCATTGTTGGCAAAGTCTACGCTCGGGTCCTCCTAATCCGCCTGCAGAAACTGGCTGAACGCGTCTACCCGGAATCACAGTGTGGTTTTCGAGCAGAGAGATCCACGGTAGACATGGTCTTTTCCCTTCGCCAAATCCAGTAGAAGTGCAGAGAGCAGCGGATGCCCCTGTATGTGGCATTCATTGACCTCACCAAGGCCTTTGACCTAGTCAGCAGAGATGGCCTTTTTAGGGCTCTCCGAAAAATCGGCTGCCCCCCCCCCCCCCCCCCAAACTGCACAGCTTAATTGAGTCCTTCCACTCCAACATGAAAGGGACGGTGCAGTTCAACGGAAACCTCTCCAAGCGCTTCGACGTACGCAGCGGTGTGAAACAAGGCTGCGTCCTGGCCCCAGCCCTCTTTGGAATCTTCTTCGCTCTCCTCCTGAGGCATGCGTTCAGCACAGCGCAAGAAGGGATCCACCTGCGGACCAGATCAGACGGCAGGCTCTTCAACCTCGCCCGCCTCAGAGCAAGGACAAAGGTCCGTGAAACCCTCATCAGAGACATGCTATTTGCCGACGATGCCGCAGTTGTGACCCATACTCAGCGGGACTTGCAGTCACTAATGGACCGCTTCTCCCAGGCCTGCAAAGATTTTGGTCTGACCATTAGTCTTAAGAAGACAAACGTCCTTGGCCAAGACACGCCATCTCCACCAGCCATCACCATTGATGACTACGAGCTTGAAGCCATCCATCAATTCACATATCTTGGGTCCACCATCACCGATAACCTCTCCCTTGACACAGAGATCGTCAAGAGGATCGGGAAGGCAGCCACAACACTGGCCCGCCTCACACAAAGGGTGTGGACAAATCCCAAGCTGACCAAGAAGACAAAGATGGCTGTATACAACGCCTGTGTCCTCAGCACCTTGCTGTATGGCAGCGAGGCGTGGACCACGCATGCTCATCAGGAGAAAAGGCTCAATACCTTCCACCTGAGAAGCCTACGGCGCATACTCGGCATTTCCTGGCAAGACAAGGTGACCAACACCGAAGTCCTGACCCGCTCTAGCCTCCCAACCATGCATACCATGCTGAGACAGCGTCGGCTGCGCTGGTTGGGCCACGTTCGCCGCATGGAAGATGGTCGCATCCCAAAAGACATCCTTTATGGTGAGCTTGCCACAGGGCAGAGAAACACTGGCCGCCCACAGCTGAGATACAAAGACGTTTGCAAACGTGACATGAAGGCGCTTGAGATAGACACTGAGTCTTGGGAGGACCTCGCAGACGACTGCAACAGCTGGAGAACCACTCTCAAGAAACAGCTGCGGGTTGGTGAGGACAAACTGTCAGCTGCTGCAGGGAAAAGCGAGTTCGCAGAAAAGGGATGACAGCCAACAGACCAGCATCAGTATACATATGCGACCGCTGCGACAGAGACTGCCTCTCTCGCATTGGTCTCTACAGTCACAGGCGACGCTGCTTGGACCAAGCAGACAGCCCATCTAGACATTAGAACGGATGTACTTTGTCCATGGTCAGCCATGACCGAGGGAGGCCTACTACTACTACTCTTAAATTGTCATTTTCTTCCTCAGTGTTTGCGGATGTTGGTGCGTATACGTGAACAATGTTAATATCAAATGGCTCATCCTTCAGTTTAACTAGTAAAACGAAGTCTGAAATAGATTAGTATACTTTGATAGACTCGTAAGTGTGTTTTTCCTCCGGAGTGTATAATTCCATGCTCGCCTGATGTCATCATGCATGCTTCCTTCCGTCTCACATCTCCTATTCCTAAATGTTTGATGTTCAAGGTTGTGACATTTTCTAGTTTTCCCTTCTGGAGCATTGTTTTAACTTTCCATGTTGAAAAGCGATAGAGGTTTGATAGAGCTTCTCACTTGTCTTCAGTGAAGATTATTTCATGATCTGTTCTGACACCAAGTTTTTGTTTTGTTTTCTTTTAGCCGAGTGGCTACATACAAAAGTTATATGACATCTGCCATGGTGATTCTGGAAACTTCCATCTCCTGGAACGTTATGAAATCATCCCACTTCTAGTCTTTTTACATGCAAACTTCAATGTTTGATTGCCAGAAAGTTGACTTCGGTGTGTGAGAAGTGTGCATAAGTATTTGTATGCACGTGGATATAAATATGTGTGTTGGGGAGGGGGATGTCTGAGTGTATGTGATACATAAATGAGCCACCATCAAACAGAAAAAAAAAAACAGGAAAAAAGAACAGAACACGTATTTAATACAAGACAAACAGGCGCAAATTTTCGGGCAACTGGCCTTTGTCAAGTGTAAGATCACAAACAAACAAACACCAGGTACAAAAATTAGGAGAAAAAGACTGAAAGTTCCCTGCTGCTCCTTCCAGTGTGAGAAAAGTGAAGTGTCAGTCTTTTTTTCCTAATTTTTGTATCTGGTGTATATTTTTTGTGATCTTACGCTTGACAAAGGCCAGTAGGCCGAAAATATGAGCCTGTCTTGTTTTGTTGTATTAAATACGCGTTCTGATTCTTTTTTCGTGGGTTTTTTTTTTCCTGGTTGCTGTTTGCTTGGACGCGGGCAGTCACACTCGTTTTGGATTTAATGCAACTATAATAAAGATTGTGTCAGATCTGAAATCAGTCTTTCTCACAAGCATTCTCATCAAAAGTTCTCTGTGTTACAGCTTGTACTGGCAACGACGTGCAGGAACTGAAGCAATGTCTGGTACCCATCCGACCTCTTCAGAAACAATCTGACATGGACCCGTACGAAACCTGCAGGTACAAGTGATCTGTTTGTTGTTTGTCTGTTTTAGACGCCATGAAAGGAGGAGAGGAGAGAGAGAGAGAGAGAGAGAGAGAGAGAGAGAGAGAGAGAGATATTGATAGATAGAGAGAGAGAGAGGGAGAGAGAGGGGGTAGATAGATTGATAGATAGAGAGAGAGAGAGAGGGAGAGAGAGAGGAGAGAGAGAAGAAAACGAGAGAGAGGGGGAAGAGAGTCAGAGAAAGAGAGACATACAGATTAGGAGAGAGAGAGAGAGAGAGAGAGAGAGAGAGAGAGAGAGAGAGAGAGAGATTCTTGCCACAATACCTGGATAATAATACACGGATTAAACTGGAAATGTGTAGGTATAAAATGGTTGCAATATATTTTCATCATCAGTGCAACGTTGTGTCTCAGTGCTCAAGGCTGATCCCCACATTTGGCCCAAGCTTGGAGGCATCATTTCTATCAAATTCAGGTCAATGAGGACTTCTAGTGTAGCCCATGGTTGACTGCAAATCTTGTGCCACCATCTGAAGCCACTTAAATCATATATAATATATATAATATATATATATATATATATATATATATATATATATATGGGTGTTACATTATCATCATGAGACGTGTTTTTCCACGAAACCTGCCACAGACGTGTCTCTATGTCTGTGATCCTGAATGATAACTATTTTGAACACTTCTAATCTCTGGGTCAAAAATTTAAAGTACATGTTCAAAACAAATTCAGTGCTCTGGAAGACGTTGGTGACAGTGAGGAACAATGGACAAAGTTGAGAAGTTCTATAAATGAAGCTTGTGAAGAAATCCCTAGGGCAAATAGAAAAGCAAAAAAGAGCTGGATGACTAATGAAATTTTGGGCCTGATGGAGGAAAGGAGGAAGGCAAAGAGAAACGAGGAGATATACAGGAAGATAAACAAAGAAATCAGGTATAGGTGCAATGAAGCTAAGGAAGCTTGGCTGAACACAAAATGCAAAGAGATAGAAGAACGACACAAAATGGATCCTCAGGGTATGTACAGACGAATTGAAGAAATTGTCCACAGGAAAAATACATGCACATCAACTGGTTGCTTAAAATCGAAAGATGGCACGCTTATCATGGAAAAAGACAAAATATTAGACAGATGGGGAGAGTACATTAAAGACCATTTTGAGGATGACAGAAACGAAGAACACATAAAAAACAACTTTGAAGGACCACCCATAATGAAAAATGAAGTTAGAGCAGCACTGAAAAGGATGAAACCAGGAAAAGCTCCAGGACCAGACAACATTACTACAGAGATGATTGAAGCCCTGGAGGAATTTGGCATAGAAAAAATAACAGTCCTCCTAAACGAAATTTATGAACACTGGAAAAATCCCCAAAGATATGTCAAAATCAATTTTCATTGCACTTCCAAAGAAGACAGGGGCTATAGAATGCGAACTCCATCGCACAATCAGTTTGATGAGTCATGTAACAAAAATCCTGTTAAGAATAATCATGATGAGGCCAAGGAATAGAATCAAAAGAGAAATAGCAGAAGAACATGTGGATTTGTGGAGGGGAAAGGAACAATTAATGCTATATACATCCTAAGAACTATCATAGAGAGGTCAATTGAGATGAATAAGGATTTGTATTTATGCTTTGTTGACTATACCAAGGCTTTCGATCGGGTACGACATGATGAATTGATCAACCAACTGGAGAGACTCAATGTCGATGGAAAAGATCTACGAATAATCAGGAATATGTACTGGGAACAAACAGCTGCAATGAGAATAGAAAACAATATAAGCTCTTTTCAAAACATCAAAAGAGGAGTCAGACAGGGTTGTGTTTTGTCGCCAGATCTGTTTTCACTATATAGCGAAAACATCATGAGAAACCTAGAAGAAGACCCAGGATTAAAGGTTGGAGGGAAAATGATAAACAACATTCGATACGCAGATGACACCGTGCTAATTGCAGAAAATGAAAGGGACCTACAAAACCTTGTGAATATACTAGAAACAGAAAGCAAAGGTAAGGGGTTGGAACTAAACAGCAGGAAGACTGAAGTCATTGTGATCAGTAAAAAACATGAAATCCCCTCATGCAAAATAATAGCAAATGTCACAACCTTGACACAGGTTAATAAGTTCAAATACCTGGAACGGTCATTTCATCAGACGGCAGATGCATATCGGAAATAGCTGGCAGAATCGGCCAAGCCAAAACAGCATTCAAGAAGATGACAAGCATTCTTACCAACAAATGCCTATCAATTAACATCAGAAAGAGAGTCCTTGAATGTTATATAGAACCAATCTGTTGTACGGATGCGAGGCGTGGACAGTCAGCAAGCAAAGCCAGAGCAGGATCGAGGCAGTCGAGATGTGGTTTCTCAGAAGAATGTTGAGAGTTCCATGGACAGTAAAGAAAACAAAAGAGACAGTCTTGATGGAGGCAGACACAAGTAGATCACTCATAAGGAAGATTAGGAAAAGACAAGCAAAATTTATAGGCCATTTTATAAGGAAGGGGGATTTGGAGCACCTGGTCACAACGGGAAAGCTGGAGGGAAAGAGAGCACCAGGTAGACCCAGGGAGAGAATGCTGGACGGACTTGCAGAGTGGCTGGAGATGAGGAGGGTGGGGGAGATGCTGGGGGCAGCGAGAGATAGAGATGGTTGGAAGTCCATGGTCGCCAACGCCATGCAGCAGGGCACCTGATGATGATGATGATGAATCTCTGGGTTTCACCGAAGACTAAGCGATATCTAAAGCGTTCTATTCTTTACAAAACTAAGTGGAAAAAATAATTTATAAGTGTGGCGAAGTGGTGAGCACAACGGACCCCTGAGTGGGGGGTTGTGGGTTCAAACCACCATCAGTCCCAAAACTTATCGTAGGATTTTTCGGTCCCATCCAGCTCTACTCTAAAGTTAAGAGTACCATAAGCCAGTTCTTACTTAAAGTTAAGGGTGCTATAAGCCAGCTCTTACTTAAAGTTAAGGGTGCTATAAGCCAGCTCTTACTTAAAGTTAGGGTGTTGTAAGCCAGCTCTTATCAAAGTTGAGGGTGTTGTAAGCCAGCTCTTACCTAAAGTTAAGGGTGCTATAAGCCAGCTTTTACCCAATATTAGGGTGCTATAAGCCAATTCTTACCTAAAGTTAAGGGTGCTATAAGCCAACTCTTACCTAAAGTTAAGGGTGCTTTAAGCCAGCTCTTACTTAAAGTTGAGGGTATTATAAGCCAGCTCTTCCATAAAGTTAAGGGTGCCATAAGCCAGCTTTTACCAAATTGAGGGTGCTATAAGCCAGCTTTTACCAAATTGAGGGTGCTATAAGCCAGCTTTTACCAAATTGAGGGTGCTATAAGCCAGCTTTTACCAAATTGAGGGTGCTATAAGCCAGCTTTACTCAATATTGAGGGTGCTATAAGCCAGCTTTACCCAAATTAGGGTGCTATAAGCCAGCTCTTACCTAAATTAAGGGTACTATAAGCCAGCTCTTACCTAAAATTGAGGGTGCTATAAGCCAGCTCTTACCCAAATTAAGGGTACTATAAGCCAGCTCTTACCTAAAATTGAGGGTACTATAAGCCAGCTCTTACCTAAAATTAAGGGTACTATAAGCCAGCTCTTACCTAAAATTAAGGGTACTATAAGCCAGCTCTTACTAAATTAGAGGGTGCCATAAGCCAGCTCTTACCCAAATTAAGGGTACTATAA
The DNA here is from genome assembly GCA_030674185.1 of Monoplex corrugatus. Taxonomy (NCBI): domain Eukaryota; kingdom Metazoa; phylum Mollusca; class Gastropoda; order Littorinimorpha; family Ranellidae; genus Monoplex; species Monoplex corrugatus. The sequence continues at coordinate 28,392,851 of JAPXFY010000021.1, forward strand.
GCCAGCTCTTACTTAAAATTGAGGGTACTATAAGCCAGCTCTACCTAAAATTAAGGATTACTATAAGCCAGCTCTACCCAAAATGTTCTAGTGAGTTGCTGCCATGGTGGCTTGTCATCACGCTAACTGTGATTTCTGGGCTGGACTTAGATAAGACCAAAGAACTTGGAGTTGGTGTGTCTTGAAGAACTCGAATGAACGTCATACTGTGCGTTGTGGAATTAATGTCACGAATTAGCCTAAAGATGGAGGCAAAAAAACTTACACAATAACACAGCAACAACAACAAACAAGCCCATCGCCAGCGTGTGGATAAGAATAACATGTGGAAGAGTTCATAGAAGAACCTCAGTTCCTGATCAGTGTCAGATTTATAACTTCTTGACTTGATCGATAAGACACACTTGCCTGGATGAATAAGCAGTTCTTGGACATTGTAATCTGGGGCTTCTTGAATTTAATCGATAAAGCAGGTTTGCCTGGGTCAATAAGATGTCCTAAACCAACTGGCTAAGGTTTCTGTCCGTTTGGCGGGATGGCGCTTGGCAAGGACACACCCGGAAAATACACGATATGTTTTATGACGGAGCCTCAGGCGGGTAAGGGCTACTAAAGCCCTTGCTCTCTGCACTCACATGGTAGGTCTTAGGCCATGAGTACTCATCATCATCATCATCATTCATCATCATCATCATCATCATCATCATCATCATCATCATCATCATCATCATAAGTGCCCTGCCGCATGGCGTTGGCGATCATGCCCTCCATATGTATCTATCCCTTATCGCTGCAAGCACATCTTCCACCCTCTCTGTCCTCAGCCACCTGCAAGTCCGTCAATATTTTACCTGGGTCTACCTGGTGTTCTCTTTCCCTCCAGTTTTTTTCCTCGTAAAATGGCCTATAAATGTTGCTTGTCTTTTCCTAATCTTCCTTATGATGATCTTCTTGTGCCTGCCTCCATCAAGACTGTCTCGTGTGTTTTATTTTTTTATCCATGGAAACTGCAACATTCTTCTTAGAAACGACATTTCGGCTGCCTCAATCTTGTGATAGATTTGCGTGTTGATTGTCCACGCCTCACAACCGTATAGCATTAAGAACTCTATTTCGGGCCACTAGCTAAGAGTGTGATCATCTCTAAGGAAAACCTATAGAGGTATAATCAGAGTCTGGATCATCTTTTCCCCGACCTGAGTTGATTTTGGAGCACACTGCGGTGCTGCTGTGTCTTCCCAGCTCTCTGTATGAAACCATGCTACCACACACTGTTAATACCAAATGTCTACACGGTGGTCTACATTACATGAGACGGGCGCACAGTCACTGTGATTCCTTTGGATGGAGGAACGCCGGTTTTCAGCCTCGGCAGGATCCACAGTCAGTTCCAAGAGTCCTCCTGTCACTGTTGTAGGGACAGAGGACGCTGGCCAAGGTCTATGGCTGCTGACAGACTGAAAAAATCCCATCATATTCATAACAGATATGGTTTGACCATATATGTAGTTTACCCCGGTTCGAATCCCGGGTGCGCTACATTAAAATGGCCTTCTCACTGTCCAATCTTAACATCGTCGTTTGTTCTGGTGTGTCAGTACAGGATTAGATAAGTCCCTCTTACCCGTTTCCTGGATGCTATCCCCGTCGCCATTCACCCGAGGTGGTGTCGACATAAAAACTGAAGCAAACCAACCAACTATATAAAGACCAACAAAAGAAGATAAAGATGACTGTAATCGATAGTGTGTGTGTGTGTGTGTGTGTGTGTGTGTGTGTGTGTGTGTGTGTGTGTGTGCCTTGTCGTGTGTGTGTGTGTGTGTGTGTGTGTGTATGTGTTTTGTGTGTCTGTATGTGTGTGTCTGTGTCTGTGTGTGTGTGAATGTGTGTATGAATGTGTGTAGTGTGTATAGTGTGTGTGTGTGTGTGTGAGTTCTGTGTGTATGTGGTGAGAGTTGTGTGTGTGTGTGTGTATGTGTCTGTATGTCTGTGTGTATGTGGTGTTGTGTGTGTGTGTGTGTGTATGTGTGAGTGTGTGTGTGTGTATGTGTGAGTGTGTGTGTGCTTGTGTATGTATGTGTATGTTGTATGTGTGAGTGTGTGTTTATGTGGCGTATGTGTTGTATGTGTGTGGATGTGTGTGTGAGTGCGTGTGTGTGCGCGTGTGTATGTGTGCGTGTGTGATGCGTGTGTTGTGTGTGTGTATATATATATGTATATATATATATGTGTGTGCGTGTGTGTGTGTGTGTGTGTGTGTGTGTGTGTGTGTGTGTGTGGTGTGTGTGTGTGGTGGTTTTGCAGATTGATCAAAACTTCATCAAGTGTGTGCAGAGAAGAGATATGTGTGTGAATCTTCATCACAAAGAACAAAGTTCTGACATTGCTGTCAACCTCAAGCACCGATACTGTAATTCTCTCCACTTGCTTATTGCTTGTTCTTGATATATGGGTAGATGGTGTGTGTGGTGTGTGTGTGTGTAGTGTGTGCTTGCGTGTGTGTGTATGTGTATGTGTTGTGTGTGTGTTTGTGTGTGTGTGTGAGCGTGAGTTTGTGTATTTGTGTGTGTGTTTGTGAGTGTTTGTGTGTGTGGTGTGTGTGTGTGTGTGGTGTGTGTGTGTGTGGGTGTGTGTGTGTGGTGTGTGAGTGATGTGTGTGTGTCTGTGTGTCTATGTGTCTGTGTGAGCGTGAATGTGAGTGTGAGTGTGAGTGAGTGAGTGAAAGAGAGAGAGAGTGGAAAGAGAGAGTGGAAAGAGAGAGAGAGATAAAGAGAAGAGAGACAGACAGATAGACAGACAGACAGACAGACAGAGAAGTGTGGTACGTGATTCTGCCATATTCGATAATTAGATATTCACCAGAAGCCGTGTTGATTTCTTGTGGTTAACTCTGGATCATATAATCAGAGTTTTTCCTCAGCAATCAGTCAATGTCTTCGCACGTGATTACGATTTTTCATTTAACTACATTGATAGGGTTCATGTGATGTGAGCATTTGCTGCATATGGTAGAGGTTCAAATCCTTCATGTCTGTTACAGTAATTATGGTCGTTCTCAGTGAGTTCCAGTACATTTCTATTTTTTTCTATCTTTGATTGGAAGAGAAGTGTGTGTGTGTGTGTGTGAAGTGTGTGATGTGTGTGTGTGTGTGTGTGTTGTGTGTGTGTGTGTGTGTGTGTGTGTGTGTGTGTGTGTGGAGTCTGTGTGAGAGAGAGAAAAGTAGAGAGATGTGTGTGTGTGTGTGTGTTATTGGTGTGAGTGTGTGCGCGTTGTGCTGTGTATGTGCATGCGTACGTGCATGTGTGTAGTGTGTGTGTCTTTTTGTCTGTCGCAAGAATGTGTCAGCAAGATTTTCTCAGCTATTAGTGAATAGTGAATAGATCTTTAACACATCACATGTAGACTGTTGAGGAGTTGTGAATACATAAGTTTGAGGTCATGACTTCCAGGTCAAGGTCAGGTCACTTGACCAAATAAAAAAAAATGGCGTTAGTGAAGCTTTTTTTCAATATGAAGATCTGTGAGCATATCATGTTGAAAAACTCCACACATTTTCTGTCAGCTACTGGTTTGTCCTTGAAGGGGGATCGGTTGTGACGTGGGGGAGGGAAAAGGTGCATGCCAGCATTTGAACAATACGTGTACATATTACTCTATGGCGGGATGTTTTACCTGTTGTGATAATACGACAGGTGGCCTCAGTGAACTTGCAACGACAACTCTTCCACCGACCACCACACCACCCCCCACCGTGCACGATCTGTTTGACGACTGCCGCCAACAGTTCAAATCCAGCAAGCACAAAACTCTCCGCCAAGCGTGCAGGTATGGATGGTCTGTTTAAAAGGGAGACAATTTCTTGTCTCATTAGATGGTAGGTGTGTGTATGTGTGTGTGTGTGTGTGTGTGTGTGTGGTGTGCGTGTGCGTGCGTGTGTGAGTGTGTGTGTGCGTGCGTGCGTGCGTGCGTGCGTGCGTGTGTGTGGGGTGTGTGTGTGTGTGTGCATGCATAAGTGTATTTGTTATATACTAATATATATATATATATATATATATCTATATCTATATATAAGTATACATATATATATGTATGTATGTGTATGTGTACGTCATTGTGTGCGTGTGCGCGCGCTCGTGTGTGTGTGTGTGTGTGTCTGTTTGTTTTCATCTGTAGACGAAAATGCTTCAACAGAAAATTATTCAGTGTTACCAGACTGAAACAATGAATGAACAATGAACCATCTCTTTTTGGTGTTTGCTTTCCCCGTAATGGTGTAGGGAGGAAGCAAGACATATGCATACGGTTAGAGGTTGTTCAAGAGTAATTCATGGCACTCGAACAATTCTATATGCGCTCCACCCAAATTTGCTAGCAATGATCTGACATACGCCTTGAGCTTGTGCAAAACCCATGCACCGGGCAAAGTCTTAAACAGGACGTGAGGAAAGGGGTGGGAGAGAACTGTGACCCACACACTTAGCCGACATCACCACAATGACTGGAGCATTAAGATGGGCACAGAACGGGCCAGGTTTTATGTTGTGGTCTGGGATTGAACTCGAAGACTACAGAACTCAAGTACACGAATCTGTCAACGGAGCCATCGTCCAACCTACTGCTGGTTAGAGCGCTAACGATATGTAAAAGAAATCCGCAACAAGCGTGACTGCCGGCGTTCAAGCAAACAGGACCCAGAAAACAAAACAAAACAAAAGACACACGAAAAACGAATCAGAACGCGTATTTAATACAACCAGACAAGACAAGACAAGACAAGACAAGACAAGACAAGAGAAAACAATATATATGTATATATATATATATATATATATATATATATATATATATATATATATGTATATATATATTATTCTGTATTATATAAATTATATATACATTATTTAATGTATGTATGTATGTATGTATGTATGTATATATATATACACACAATATAAAAGATCAAGCAATAAACAAATGCTTTGAGAAAAACAAAAAGAAAGAAACATTGGCCTCTCGGAATTTTGTATATTCTACCATTTTCATTAAGCAACTAATGATTACGTTATCAAAATATATTCAAAGGAAACATGAATACATCATGTACGATGCGTGCATACATTTCTCTTATTTCACATTTTATAAACCAGTACTTTGTCATTATTCTAAGACTGTTTTCCATTAAGATACTTCAACCACAGGTACATCCCAGTCATGAAAGCGTTGTTCTTAATCAATCAGAGTCAGAGACTCATCACCTATATCATAGCAACTATGAGTGTGACGGCTACTCTTCCAGAAATTCTCAGCAGTCATTTGCTGACGTCAAACCAAAGGACATTGCTGGTAAATATAATTGCAGCCCAGTGATCTAGGATAAGGTAGTAGGCCGTCATCTGAATGTTTTAACTGAAGGACGAGAGCGTGCGCTATGATTTGATTTATACATCAAGATTTAGTGTCTTATCAGTTAACCAGAAACACCACGAGGGTGCCGATTGCACCCGGAGCGCCAGTGCCTCGCCACTCTTCGGACCATTACATCCCAAGCTTCCGACGCCACTCGACAGACATTTCTTTAAGCTAAGGGGGGCTGTCCATACGTTGTATGACCCATTCGGACCCAGTCATCAGTTACCATGTTTACAAACCGAATGGCAAGGTGGGGAGATGACAAACCCCGGGACATAGCCACACAACGTGCACCGACCAGGTCCAGCCCATGTCTCTGGACCAAGAGAGAATGGGAGACCCCTCTCTCGGTCTTTTGGGCAGCTCGTCCTGCATCAGCTCGCATAGCTACCAGCTCCTTTGCCCTTACTATATAGTCTCGACAGTTAGCAGTCGGAAGCTCCCAACCTTGCCTTACTTCAGCCACAGGCGTCGTTTGAACGGCCGCGAAAATGGCCAGGCATGATGCTCCAGACTACTTTGCTGTTGTTTGACTAAAGGACGAGAGCGTGCGCTATGATTTGATTTATACACCAATATTTAGCACCTTATAGCTATTGTGCTTATTGTTATTAGCATAACACAACTTTGTTATTTCAATAGGAGAAAATCTTGACAGACGCAGAAACACGATAAAACGGATACGCGACTACACATGAAATCATTTGAAATTATTTAACAGAACACATGATGTTTCTAAAACAATCACTACACGTAATCTTATCATGCACTGTGTTTGGTGTCTTTGGCTGGTTGTCGGAAGTCTGTCATAATAAAAATAATATGTATGCGTTAAAATGAAATCCCACAAATAGTAAGATCGTTGGGGACATAGATGGTAGAGACCTCATTATCACTGGGTCAGCCTTCCGAGTTAGAATTCCACCTAATTATTTACCTTCACAACTTCTCAACAGGGATTTATTGCACGGGCTACTTACCTCATTCCAAAACGTTAATAATTGTTTGCCTAAAACAATGGGTCTTGGCTAAATCAAAAATGCGAAGATCTAGGATCATATAACCTTAGTTATCTATGTCAGTGTGTAGGTACGCAATGAAAGTATCAACTTTTTTTGTCATATACAGATTATTAAGTGCATTATGGAAATATGCATGTTATTAATTGCCAGTAAGCCGATCAGATTTGCTGTCGGTGATCTGAACGCTATTCACTGTTTGTTCTATGATAAGAGCAAATCACAGTCATTATAGTAGTGTGTAATTTGTTTGTCATTACTGTTGACGGTGTGTCAGAAAAGGGGAGATTGTAATCATCTAATGGCTTGTAAGTCATCAGACTGTTATCTGGTATACTACAACTAGGTCAGTGTAGACCCACTTTGTCCATGAGTCCTGCTGCACTTACATGTAGATCACCCATGATTATATAATAATAATATTGGACATTTGTTGAGCGCCTTCCTCCCTCACAAGGAGGGAGCACAAGGCGCTTCACATAATAGACGCACAGAACAGCCACAAATAGTGTACACATATAACATAAGACATATGGACAGATATGTCACACTTCATACTGCAAAACACATCATACCGCATAATACCACATGATAACATAATAACACATCTCATACCACATCACTACACACAAATATGGAAAGGAAAACAGAACTATGCATGACAACAAAACACCCACACACACACACACACACACACACACACACACACACACACACACACACACACACACACACACACACACACACACACACACACACACACACACACACACACACACACACACACAGCATGCACCCTCTTCAACAATGGGATAAGGAGGAATGATAGAATCAAGAGTGAATATGGAGTGTTGTCTCAAAAGCATTTTTGAACAGGTAGGTCTTGAGACCGGTTTTGAAAGATGTGAGAGAAGGAGCATGGCGAAGGTCATATGGGAGACTGTTCCAAAAGAGAGGAGCTGAGAAAGAGAAAGAGCGTTCACCAAACGACTGAGTTTTTACACGAGGTACAATTAGCAAACGGGTGTCAGAACTTGATCGGAGCTGTCGTGATGGCAGGTATGTTGAAATCATTTCTGAAACATAAGGGGGAGCTGTGCCTGTAAGAGACGAGAAAGTCAGAGTAGCTATTTTGTATTGTATCCGTGCAGATACTGGTAACCAGTGAAGAGACTGCAGAAGTGGTGTAATATGATCTCTCCTTTTAGCCCTACAGACCAGTCTAGCTGCCGCATTTTGGACTTTCTGTAGTTTTTGGATCAAGTAGTGTGGACAGCCAACAAGGAGGGAATTACAGTAATCAAGTCTTGACAGTACCAAAGAACAAACCAGGGTTTGTGCTGCCTGAGTAGTGAGAAGATGCCGAATGGAACTGATTTTCCGGAGTTGGAGATATGCGGCTTTGCAAATATTATTTACATGCTGCTTCATGGAAAGATTGCAATCAAGAGTGACACCTAGATTTTTCACTGAGGAAATGAAATTGACATCAGATTGTCCAATGCGAAGAGAAGAAGGTAAAGTGCTGTTTACAGATTGTCTGCCAGAAGAAATGATAATAGCTTCTGTTTTACTGTCGTTTAACTGCAGTTTGTTTTCATTCATCCATATCTTTACATCTTCAGTACAGTTTTGGATAGAATCAGTACAAGAATCGATGTCACGAGGATGCGTTTCTTTGTAAAGCTGATTATCATCAGCAAAAGCGTGATGATTGACCGAATGTTTTCTGATCACATCAAAAAGCGGTTGGGTGTACAAGATGAACAAAACCGGTCCAAGCACAGATCCCTGGGGAACGCCATACTGAATGTTTGAAGGAAGAGAGTGGTTGCCATTTACGGAAATTGTTTCTGTTCTCTCTGTGAGATAAGACTGAAACCATGAGAGTGCAGAGGCTGAAATACCAAAAGTGTTTTGTAGCCTGTCTAGAAGAACATCGTGGTCTATGGTGTCAAACGCAGCAGATAAATCAAGGAGTGTGAGAATGAACATGTTGCCGTTATCTAGACCTGTCAAAAGATCGTTCAAGATTCTCAGCAGCGCTGTTTCAGTGCTGTGATGTGGTCTGTACGCTGACTGAAGGGGACTGAGAAGATTGTTGTGAGACAGGTGTTCATTGAGCTGAGTGAGGACAATTCTTTCTAGCAGTTTGGACAGGAAAGGGAGATTCGAAACTGGACGGTAATTTTTCATATCATTTGGGTCAAGAGAAGCTTTCTTTAATAGTGGTTTGACCAAAGAAGACTTGTATGGATCAGGAAAAGTACCAGAAATCAGAGAGTTGTTGATGATCTTGGTAATGACAGGCAAAAGAATATCCAGAGAATCAAGGAGCACATGAGATGGAAACGGATCGAGTTCACAGGTTTTGACAGGAGAGGCAAGAATTGTGCGTTTAACAACTTCTTCATTGACAGGGGAGAAGTGAGTGAGAGGCTGGCCCTGAAAACTGGATTCAACAATAGGCACATGAGATGAAGTTGAACTGAATTTATCTCTGATAGTTGTGATTTTGTTTTTGAAGAAAAGCAGAAACAGGTTTGGGAGTTCAATCAAGGGAAAGGAGGTAGGTAGTGGAGAGGATTTCTTTATCCCAAGCAACTGATTAGCCACCTGAAACAAACGTCCACATGTCACACTGTCTTTGATTTTATTACAATAATATGTTGTCTTTGCACAATGAATAATTCTGGAGACAGCCTTTTTTGCTCTGTTAAACAACTGTTTGTGGATGGCTGAACGAGATTTAGTCCATTGTCTCTCCATCTGACGCCTGTGCTACATTTCTCTGTTTGGTATTTTGTCTTTCACTGTTTGTAGGTCATTGTAAACTTCTTCTATCACTTCTTAATGTAGGTGTAGGGGCATATATATGGATTATGTTTAAGGAGGTAGTAGTAGTAGTAGTGGTGGTGGTGGTGGTGATGGTGGTAGTAGTAGTGGTAGTAGTAGCAGTAGTAGTAGCAGTAGTAGTAGCAGTAGTAGTAGCAGTAGTAGTAGCAGTAGTAGTAGCAGGCTTCCGTCAGCTGGCGTCGACTACGGATGATGCGCCCTAGTTTCGTGTCGAGTCGACGCCTCTGGAGCAGCATCACCTGTGGCTGGTAAGACCGATACGGGAAAGGCAGTCTCTGCGACACTGGATGTATGTATGGATGCTGGCCATGGAGTTGCCTCAACAGGAGCTTGCTTTCCGCCAGGAGTCCATGTTCACTGTACTCCTCAACACTCTTTCCTTTCCAGAAGAATGTGTAGTCTTTCTCCTTGAGTGTGCCTGAGTCAGATAGGCGCGTTTCTTGCAAGGTGGCTATGTCTATCTGTAGTCTCAGAAGCTCATCGCTGATCACAGCTGTCTTTCTTGCATCGCTGATATCTTGGAGGTTTTCTGACAACCCTACGTTGTCATTATACGGACGTTCCAACATCCCAGGTTAAAGGCTGGCCTCTTTTGTTTTATGTTTTGTTTTGTTTCTTTTCTGCTCGGTTCAATTCTTGCAGTCTTCTTGTAGGTGTTTTGTTAGTCACCAAGCACCCAATGGAGAAGGCATACTGTGGCGGGTCAGCACCTATTTGGCTGGTGGCTGCCCAGCTTAGGCGGGCGTTAGATGTCCAGTGAGATCCGAGAATCTCCCCTACCATTGGAAGCAGCCCCTGGCGCTGCATTATACGCCAACTGAGCTGTAGCTTATAACCGGTAGACTGCTGTTTCCCCTGTTGTTTCAACACCATGAGGTGAAGCTGGAGTGACCTCTCCAGGGCGCAAGCCTGGGCGGGAAGATATAGAGGACAAGTTGTTGCCCATGCAGCAGCGCCCCCCCCCTTCTCCACACTGTTGATGGGACAAAAGGAACTGCTGAGGCCAGTACAGTTTGGCACCAACAGGGTCGCAGGAGTTGCCGGAACGTTGCTGAAAACAGCAGCAGACCGCCTTAGGGAATCTAGCTCCAAATTTTTCCTCTGGGTTTACACCTGAAGCCTTTCCCGTGACCGGATATGTTGCAAGGCAGCAGAGGTTTGAGGTCGGAGTTTTCCTTCCCGTACCTAGACGAGCTGCCATCCATGGCTACGACCCCATCTACCCAGTGCGGCAGGTTGTACTGGGTTATATTTTACCAGTAGCAGGGAAACCCTGACCTGACATTAATGTTTAAGGTAGAGACATCAAAATAAGACTCGGAATGGCAAAACAGAAAGTGATCCAACTCTATATAACATTTGGAAAGACAGAAGCATACCAACAGCCCATAAGATAAAAATATTCAAATGTCTGATATGGCCAGTAGTACTATATGGCTGTGAAGCTCTTTTCTTTCCCTAATATCATAAGAGGGTCAGGTAGCGATATGTTCTGTCACCGATTTGTTTTCACTTTATAGCTCAACCATCATGAGAAACCTAGAAGAATGTCCTGGGATACAGGTTGGAGGTACAATGATAAACAGTCTTCGTTACACAGATGACACCGTGCTAATTGCAGAAAATGAAAGAGACCTACGAAACCTTGTGAATATAATAGAAATAGAAATAGCAAAAACAAAGGGCTGGAGCGAAATAGCAAGGAGACTGAAGTCGTGGTAATCATTTAAAAAAAAATCCCGTCATGCAAAATAACAGCAAATGGTATAACATTGAGACTAGTTGATAAGTTTAGATATATGGGAACAGTCATCTCACCAAACGACGGATGCAAATCGGAAATAGCCAGTAGAATCGGCCAGGCTAAAACAGCAGTCAAGAAAATGAAAAGCGTTCTTACCAACAAATGCCTATCAATTAACATCAGGATGAGAGTTCTTCAGTGCTATACAGAACTAATACTGTTTTACGGTTGTGAAGCGTGGACAGTCAACTCGCAAAGTCAGAACAAGATTGAGGCAGCCAAAATGTGGTTTCTAAGAAGAATGTTGAGAGTTCCATGGACAGCTAAGAAAACAAACGAGACAGTCTTGAAAGAGGCAGACACAAGAAGAACATCAATATAGAAGATTAGGAAAAGACAAGCGACATTTATAGGAAATTTTATAGGGCAAGAGAAATTTAGAGCACCTAGTCACAACAGGAAAGCTGGAAGGCAAAAGAGCGCCCAGGGAGAAAATATTGGACGGACTTGTGGAGTGGCTGAAGACAGAGAGGGTGGGAGACGTACTTGTGGAGTGGATGAAGACAGAGAGGGTGGGAGACGGACTTGTGGAGTGGATGAAGACAGAGAGGGTGGGAGACGTACTTGTGGAGTGGATGAAGACAGAGAGGGTGGGAGACGACTTGTGGAGTGGATGAAGACAGAGAGGGTGGGAGACGGACTTGTGGAGTGGATGAAGACAGAGAGGGTGGGAGACGGACTTGTGGAGTGGATGAAGACAAGAGGTGGAGACGGATTGTGGAGTGGATGAAGACAGAGAGGGAGACGGACTTGTGGAGTGGATGAAGACAGAGAGGGTGGGAGACGTACTTGCAGCGACAAAAGACAGATCCGTATGGAGAGCCCTGATCATCAACGCCATGCGGGGAATTACATGATGATGATGTCGTGCAAACATTCATTGACAGTGACTTAATCGTCTGATAGGAAAAACAAAAGAAAATCTATGGAAGACGAAGTACATTTAGTCTCACTTGTCAAGCGCATTATCACGTCAAAGTGAAGTTTATCAGGCCAAAGTACTACAGACAGCCTTACTTGTTTAACCCTTTAAGTTGTGCACAATTTCTCATTGTTCTTATATAAAGCTTTGAAATTCAGAGAAACAAGTGTTTCAGAATATTTAAAACTATGTTGTGGTCAATCAATATGTGTTGCTTGTAATCATTCAAAATGTATTGCTTGTAATCATTTAAAAATTATCATGCTATGGGTGAATAGCTCCATTGCCTTGTGGACATCTCGGGAGAGAGTAAAGCTAGCGGAGAGACCGTACACAAACCGATGGAAGGCAACGGGAAACCACCATCGTAATTTTTCCCAGGTTATCATGGACAGAAACAAAAAGATCAAAGACAACGACGTAAATAGGTGCTCCGTTGGAGCAGCTTCGTCCGGTAGGGACCGTCATGCGGCGCAGGTGACACCAGACCGTCAGCAAGTTACTGCGAACCCTAAACTCAGTTGCAACATGGAATATAAGAACATTGTTACAAAAGGGTAAATTAGAAAATATCAAGACAGAGATGGAAAGACTTAACATTGATATTTTAGGACTAGGGGAAGTGATATGGAAGGGAGCAGGCATGATAACATCAGGAGAATCACAATGATATACTTAGGTGGTAACTTACATGAAAGAGGAGTAGGCATCATGATGGACAAAGACAAATCAAAGGCAGTTAAGGGATACTGGGCTGTGTCCGACAGAGTTTTGCTGGTCAAATTAGGAGGGAAACCAATTGATATGAACATCATTCAGGTGTATGCACCAACATCTGCAAGTTCTCAGGAAGACATCGACAACTTCTACGAAGTATTAGAGATGGCCAAAGTCCAATGTAAATCACAAGAAGTTACTGTAATAATGGGAGATTTTAATGCTTAAGTGGGACAGGATAGGGTGGAGGATATAGTTGGACCTCATGGCCTTGGTTTGCAAAATGAAAGGGGTGAGAAACTTGTAGAATGGGCACAGATGAATGAGTTTATAGTAGGAAACACCTGGTTTGAGCAGCCTAATAGAAGAAAATGGACTTGGATGAGTCCAGGAGATAATACCAAAAATCAGATTGACTACATCCTGATCAACAAAAGATTTAGAAATTCTTTACTGTCAGCAAAAACACTACCAGGCGCAGACTGCAACAGTGACCACAATCCTGTAGTGGGAAGATTTAGACTGAAATTGAGGAAAAGGAAACAGACCAAAAATAACATCAAATTAAACCTTGGACTCTTAAAGACAGATGAAGTGATACGTAAAAAATTTAATGTACATGTTCAAAACAAATTCAGTGCTCTGGAAGACGCTGGTGACAGTGAGGAACAATGGACAAAGTTGAGGAATTTGATAAATGAAGCTTGTGAAGAAATCCCTAAAACAGATAGAAAAGCAAAAAAGAACTGGATGACTAATGAAATTTTGGGCTTAGATGGAGGAAAGGAGGAAGGCAAAGAGAAATGAGGAGATCTACAGGAAGATAAACAAGGAGATCAGGAATAGGTGCAATGATGCTAAGGAAGCTTGGCTGAAATCAAAGTGCAAAGAAATGGAAGACCGACACAAAACGGATCCTCAGGGTATGTACAGACGAATTGAAGAAATTGTCCACAGAAAAAATACATGCACATCAACTGGTTGCTTGAAATCGAAAGATGGCACGCTTATCATGGAAAAAGACAAAACATTAGACAGATGGGGAGAGTACATTAAAGACCTTTTTGAGGATGACAAAAACGAAAAACACATTAAAAAATACAACTTTGAAGGACCACCCATAATGAAAGATGAAGTTAGAGCGGCACTGAAAAAGATGAAACCGGGAAAAGCCCCAGGACCAGACAACATTACTACAGAGATGATTGAAGCCCTGGAGGAATTTGGCATAGAAAAAATAACAGTCCTCCTAAATGAAATTTACGACACTGGAAAAATCCCCAAAGATATGTCAAAATCAATTTTCATTGCACTTCCAAAGAAGACAGGGGCTATAGAATGCGAACTCCATCGCACAATCAGTTTGATGAGCCATGTAACAAAAATCCTGTTAAGAATAGTCATGATGAGGACAAGGAATAGAACCAAAAGAGAAATAGCAGAAGAACATTGTGGATTTGTGGAAGGGAAAGGAACTATTAATGCCATATACATCCTAAGAACTATCATAGAGAGGTCAAATGAGATGAATAAGGATTTGTATTTATGCTTTGTTGACTACACCAAGGCTTTCGATCGGGTAAGACATGATGAATTGATCAACCAACTGGAGAGACTCAATGTTGATGGAAAAGATCTACGAATAATCAGAAATATGTACTGGGAACAAACAGCTGCAGTGAGAATAGAAAACAATATAAGCTCTTTCCAAAGTATCAAAAGAGGAGTCAGACAGGGTTGTGTTTTGTCACCAGATCTGTTTTCAATTTACAGCGAAAACATAATAATAATATCGCAAAATCTTGATAAAATCAAATCTAAGCGCTAAAACAGACACACACACGCACGGACGCACACACACGCACGCACGCATGCACGCACGCACGCACGCACACACACACACACACACACACACACACACACACACACACACGCACACGCACACGGCTATAAATGGGGAGAAAGAATAAAAGCAATGGAAAATTATAGAGAGCATATTATATACAATTATATATTACAATGTGATTCCCCTCCGAGTGGAGACAGGCTGCAGAGGGGATTGAGTGAGGTCAGGATTTTATGCAGAGGAGAAAAGGTGAGTTTTGAGAGCGGACTTGAAGGAGACAAAAGTAGGTTGCTGACGGACTGAGAGAGGAAGTTTGTTCCAGGAAAGTGGACCAGAAACAGAGAAGGCTCGTGGACCATATTTATTGAGCTTAGTGCGTGGAAAGCGAAAAGTCAGAGGATCGGAGGCAGAGCAGAGGGTACGTGAGGGAACATAGATCTCAAGTAGGCTTGACAGGTAATCGGGGGCTGCGTTATTGAGGCTTTTGTAGCACATGGTGTCTAGTTTGTACTGTATGCGCTTTGATACAGGGAGCCAGTGAAGTTGTGCCAGGAGAGGAGATATGTGGTCAGCTTTATTCTTTTTTAGTACAAGGCGTGCAGCATTGTTTTGAATGGTGGAGGCAGGAAGACCAGACAGGAGTGAATTGCAATAGTCAATGCGAGACATTATGAAGGAGAGAACGAGTTTTGTAGTTGTTTCCACAGAGAGATACTTCCTGATCAGGCTTATACGATGGAGGTGATAGTAGCAAGATCTGGCAGTTTGAGAAACAAAGTTGTTCATGGAGAGGGTAAAGTCAATGCAGACACCAAGGTTTTTAGCTGAATCAGAAATTGGGACTGATGTGTTACATAATGGGAGAGAAAGAGGAGGCAGCTGAGAAAGTTTCTGACGGGTGCCAGTGAGGATAGCTTCTGTCTTGTCATCATTAAGCTGAAGTTTGTTGAACGTCATCCAGTTCTTAATGTCCGAGTAACACTCAGTGGTGTGAGTCAAG
>JAPXFY010000021.1:28413424-28428424 GCA_030674185.1 Monoplex corrugatus
TCACCTGTCTCACCTGTCTCACCTGTCGGCGTCACCGGGTTTGGTGTTGGCCGCTGCACATCTGAACACCACCATCTCCCTCCAGGCCGCTCTGTCTTGACTTTTGTGGACAATTATTTTGAATATTTAGGCCACTGATGTTAATTGTGTTCTCGATGTATGAGATTTGAGGTCTGCCTTTCTTCCTTTTTCCCACTGTTTTCCTTGAAAGATGGTTGTTATGAGGTCCGTGTTTTTGTTGCGTGACACATGACCAATGTATTTTAGTCTTCTCTTGTTGACGTCTGCTGGTAGTTTTCTGCAGGTATCAAGTTCTTCCAGGACACTTTCATTAGTTCTTCTGTCTGTCCATTTGACACGTAGTAGTCTCCGATAAATCCACATCTCTGCTGCCTCGATTCTTCCGCATTTTGTTTCTCAGAGTCCAGGCTTCGCAGTCATAAATCATGACTGGCCAGATCAAACATTTTAAAAATGTAACTAGTAAGATAGCAAGACGAATAAGAGGAGGAGGAGATAATTCTGATGATGACGACGACGACAACGATAATGAAGATGATGATTTCTTCTTGTTATGTTTTTTTTTTTCCCTCAGGCGCAAGACGAGCACTGATGCGAGGTAGTGTGGAAGCAGTCTGTGTCCCTATGACGTCACTTTCAGACTGACGTCATGCCTCAACGTCACGTACTGGGAGCCAGTGGCTCCTGGTGACGTCAAGACGTTCTGCAGGTAATAAAAACGTTATTATGATTGCATTGCTGTAAAATGCACAATTTCTCATATCGTCAGTTTAATCCTTACTGGGTTTTAGCCATGTCATAAGGCCTGGTATCTCTGACTTCAGCCCCCTGGGTTTTCTGTTGGGTTTACCCATTTTTACCTCCCGTGGGGATGCCGGATGCTCTTTCAGTATGAACACTATCCCCACCATCTGGAAATTCTGTGCTAGAAATTTCCTCTTTTCTGTCACTGTCTTTGTTTCTGCCTTGTCCTTTGCTTTCTGTCATTTCTTCCTATTATTTTCTGCTTTGCTGATCCATTCACCTGTTTGTGTTTGATAAAGTCTTATGTCCTTTTTCTTAGGATTGATAATTGGGTACATGTATTAAGTGCATTTTTGGCTCTAGGGAGGTGAGATATGCAGAAACAATTTTAGGTAATTTATGCCCGTTTTTATACATGTTTCGGAGTCCTTAGGTATGCTTAAATTTGTATTCAGATGTGTTTTTTTTTAAATCCCCTGAGCGATAAATTGCACGGAGTGGTCAAC
Organism: Monoplex corrugatus; assembly: GCA_030674185.1. NCBI lineage: Eukaryota > Metazoa > Mollusca > Gastropoda > Littorinimorpha > Ranellidae > Monoplex > Monoplex corrugatus. Next base: position 28,414,696 of record JAPXFY010000021.1, read on the forward strand.
GCCGACGGCATGTTCTTAGATTATGTGCGCGAATGCATTGATATGTGTACTTAATTTTCTTTTCTTTTCTTTTTTTTTTCCTGCTGAAGTTTAGTATGTTTTGAAGTAGTTATAGCCCTGATATGGCTCCACGCAGTGGGCTAGGCTTTAAACAACAATAACAAATAACAAATAACTTCAGCCTTCTAGGTTTTTCTGTTGGGTTTACCCATTCCTTCGCTCATTGCTACAAGACTTACCCTGTGGGTGTAAAGGACTAGGGCTGTAGGTGGCCTTTACCCGCCTGATGGCACCTTCACAATACATGTAGTACTTTAAACTGCTGTCTACATCAGACGAGAATGGCGCTCACCCCTCAACTGAAAACGACGGCTATACCAGTCACCGTGGTGTGGTGGTTAACGCAACGGACTACCGACTGGAAGGTTGTGGGTTCGAACCCCCATCAGTCCCTTCAAAACAATAGCATTGTGGGATTTTTCGGTTCTAACCGGCTCCTACCCAGAGTCGGGCGTGCTACGGGCTCATTGGGAAGACCGGGACCACGCGGTCGAGTCTCATCCACTTCACGGATGCGTCACTGAGGGTGTTGCTTAAATCTTCTGACCAGCACCGCAGGTGTCTGTATCTCTTGGGCCTGGTTGACGCCAGGATATATTATGATAGTGAGCGTAGAGTACAACCCTGTCACGCAGTCTCAATCCTAGATGGAACCCCACAGCATCATAATTATCATCCTAATCGACATCATCAGCATCGCATTGTAAAACAAACAAAAGAAAAAAAAAGAAAGAAAAAAAAGAAAACTATGCCAGCTTTTGTGGCCATTAAGAAAGCGTAGAAAATGAACGAAAAAAAAGTGACCACAAATATAACCTCCCTGGATGCGGTGTTCCTGAAATAAATGAATAAATAAACAAATAAATAAATGAATGAATGAATGAATGAATGATGAATGAATGAACGAATGAATAAATAAAATAAAATGAACAAATAGATAAGCAAAAAAAAAACGACGGCTACATTCATCACCAGACTCATCTTGAAATGGAGTCAGTGCCATACGATACAGCATAAAACAACGCAACGCAGCGGAACGCAACGTAACGCAACGCAACATAACGCAACGCAACACACCATAACGCAACGCAGCGCAACACTACGCAACGCAATGCAACGTAACGCAACACAACGCAACACAACACAACACAACACAACAAGCAAGCAAGGCAAGGCAAGGCAAGGCAAGGCAAGGCAAGCAAACAACACAACACAACACAACACAACACAACACAACGCAACAAACACAACCAACACAACACAAGGCAAGGCAAGGCAAGGCAAACAACACAACAAACACAACACAACGCAACACAACACAACACAACACAACGCAACACAACACAAGGCAAGGCAAGGCAAGGAAAGCAAGGCAAACAACACAACACAACACAACACAACACAACCAACACAACACAACGCAACACAACACAAAAGGCAAGGCAAGGCAAGGAAAGGCAAGGCAAACAACACAACACAACACAACACAACACAACCAACGCAACCAACACAACACAAGCAACAAGGCAAGGCAAGGCAAGGCAAGGCAAACAAGCAAACAACAACACAACACAACACAACACAACACAACACAACACAACACAACGCAACAAGCAACACAACAACACAACACAACACAACAAGGCAAGGCAAACAACACAACACAACACAACACAAGGCAAGGCAAGGCAAGGCAAGGAAGGCAAGGCAAACAACACAACACAAACACAACACAACACAACAACAAGCAAGCAAACAAACAACACAACACAACACAACACAACACAACAACAACAACAAACAACAACAACACAACACAACACAACACAAGGCAAGGCAAGGCAGGCAAAGCAAACAACACAACACACAACACAAACAACAAAAAAGGCAAGGCAAAGGCAAGGCAACAAACACAACACAACACAACACAACACAACAGGCAAGGCAAGGCAAGGCAAACAACAACACAACACAACACAACACAAGGCAAGGCAAAGGCCAAACAACACAAACACAACACAACACAAACAACAAACACAACACAACACAACAACAACAACACACACACACCAAACACAAAGCAAACACAACACAAACAACAAGGCAAACAAGCACAACACAACACAACACAAGCAAAGGCAAGCAAGGCAAGGCACAGGCAACACAACACCAACACACACACAACACAAGGCAACAAGGCAAGGCAAGGCAAGGCAAACAACACAACAGCAAGAAAGCAACAACAACACAAACAAACACACAACAACAAGCATAAGGCAAGGCAAAAAAAAGCAAGGCACAAGCAACAACAACACAACACAACACAAAGCAAGGCAAGGCAAGGCAAGGCAAGACAAGGCAAACAACACAACACGACACAACACAACACAAGGCAAGGCAAGGCAAGGCAAGGCAAGGCAAACAACACAACACAACACAAACACAACACAAGGCAACGGCAAGGCAAGGCAAGGCAAGGGAAACAACACAACACAACACAACACAATACAAACACACAACACAACACAACACAACACAACACAAGACTGTTTTCTAAACTTGTATTACAGTGTCACACGCTGCGCATGATGAAGAAGAAGAAGAAGAAGAAGAAGAAGAAGAAGAAGAAGAAAGAAGAAGAAGAAGAAGAAGAAGAAGAAGAGAAGAAGAAGGAAGAAGAAGAAAAAAGAAGAAGAAGAAGAAGAAGAGAAGAAGAAGAAGAAGAAGAAGAGAAGAAGAAGAAGAGAAGAAGATAAGAATAATATTGATAGTAATAGTAACAATAATATTCATAATAACAGCAACAACAATAATAATAAGAATAAGAATAATGATAAACAACACATAATAATAATAACAATAACAATAGTAGTAATAATGGTGATGATGATGATAATGATGATGATGATACGAGAACAAGAACAAGAAAAGGAGGAGGAGAGGAAGAAGAAGTAAAGAAGAAAGAAGAACAACAACAAAAACATCAAGAAGAAGAAGAAAAGAAGAAGGAGGAGGAGAAAGAAAAAGAACAAGAAGAACAAGAACAAGAAGAACAACAAGAACAAGAACAACAAGAATAAGAACAAGAACAACAAGAACAAGAACAAGAAGAACAACAAGAACAAGAACAACAAGAATAAGAACAAGAAGACAAGAACAAGAGAACAAGAACAAGAACAACAAGAACAAGAACAAGAAGAACAACAAGAACAAGAACAAGAAGAACAACAAGAACAAAACAAGAAGAACAACAAGAACAAGAACAAGAAGAACAACAAGAACAAGAACAAGAAGAACAACAAGAACAAGAACAAGAAGAACAACAAGAACAAGAACAAGAAGAACAACAAGAACAAGAACAACAAGAACAACAAGAACAAGAACAACAAGAACAACAAGAACAAGAACAAGAACAAGAACAAAAGAACAACAAGAACAAGAACAAGAAGAACAACAAGAACAACAAGAACAAGAACAAGAACAAGAAGAACAACAAGAACAAGAACAAGAAGAACAACAAGAACAAGAAAAAATAAGAAAGAACAAGAAGAAGGAGAACAACAAGAACAAGAACAAGAATGATATTCATAAGGCGTCAAATTTTGATACGTAAATCAAATCAAAGCGCACACTCTCATCATTCACTGACACATTCACTCACACTGACAAAAACTCAGGGGCACCAGGTACACGCACGACGGGAGATGGAGGACTGGGGGGAGGGGGAGGGGGAGTGCGAGGAAGGGGCGTGCACGTAGGCGGGTGGAAACCCTGCTGGACTGAAAGATGTCTTCAAGTTAAGAGACAACACAACAGAAATGATTCTTTTCAAAGCAAGATTAGCCCTTAAAGAGCGGATTAGTATAAAACGCTGCACAAGCCTGTCCTGCTCACAAAAGAACGGGAAAATCCTAAAATTATAGAGGATTGACGCAGTTTAAACCTTATAATCCGAGGAAGTCTCCAGTGGCATTTTCGCATCAAAAAACATGATCTGACATTATCTCAGCATAAATTCGACTTAGTTTTATTTCTTGATCTGGTAAACTCAGGGATTTCAATAATACGTGTTATCATAACAGCGCTGTATTTGTCTTTTATTGTTGTTGTTTTTCACGTCATAATTTCAAATATGAAATGGTAATTTTGATAACGAGTGGTTTCACTGTGCTATAATATTTTACTCTTAATCCTTAGTGATAAATTATGACTGACTTCTGTGTGCGTTTTATGATGTTATGATAATGATATGCGTGCGCGCACGTGTGTATGTATGTATGCATGCATGCACGGATGTATGTATGTATGTATGTATGTATGTATGTATGTATGTATGTATGTATGTATGTATGTATGTATGAATGTATGATGTATGTATGGATGCATGTATGCATGTATTCATGTACGTATGCATGTATGTACGTATGTGTGTGTGGGTGTATCTGTGTGTGTGTGTTTGTCTGTGTGTCTGTATGTGTTACTAGCCAAGAGATCATACCTTAACATTTCCAAATTTTGATAGATAAAGAAATTTTGTATTTTATTGTATTGTATTGTATTTATTGTATTATATTGCATTGAACTGTACAGTACAGGTATCAGTATTTGGTGCTGGTAAGTCATATTTTTAATTATTGATCAAATGAACTGGCTTCCTAAGTGTCCCAGACAATTAACACTATTTCACTGGCACTTATAACTTGTTAGTGTCCCACAGTGACACAGAATTGATAATTCTCATTATTTCTTAGAAGAAATATCACTTTGTAACTTGACAGTATACTCATGACGAAAGAATTGCAATCATTACATGGACAAACTCCTTTGCTTCCATCTACAAAATTCCAGTTGTTCACTTTTACAGTCAGTGCAAACTCGTTGCATGTGGTGTACAGTATCATCATCATCATGTGCCCTGCCGCATGGCGTTAGCTATCGTGGCCCTCCACATGTATCTATACCTTGTTGCCGCAAGCACATCTTCCACCCTCTCTGTCCTCAGCCACCCTGCAAGTCCGTCCAATATTTTCTCCCTGGGTCTACCTGGTACTCTTTCCCTCCAGTTTTCCTGTTGTGATCAGGTGCTCTAATTCCCCTTTCCTCATAAAATGGCCTATAAATGTTGCCTGTCTTTTCCTAATCTTTCTTATCAATGATCTGTTTGTGTCTGCCTCCAACAGGACTGTCTCGTTTGTTTTCTTTGCTGTCCATAAAACTCTCAACGTTCTTCTTCGAAACTTCGGCTGCCTCAATCTTGTTTTGGCTTTGCGTGTTGGGCATATAGCATAGTATTTAATTACTCCTAACATGTCAGCAGTTTTTTTTTCTTTCTTAATCATATTTGTGAAATAATTTTACTCTCGTTATGTACTGCATCAAACGTCCTCAATGTACACAACTAATATTATCAATCCACTGTTGGTGTTACTGTGATCATCTTCCCTGTTACATGCTAATAATTTGTTATATTTTCATTGTTTTATTGTTTGCATTCTTAAATTATCTCGTAATGCTTTTTGGTCATGAAAACAGGAGTCAATGTGACAAGAGATATTATTTTTGAATTGAACTAAGTTGAAACAACATTAAATTGAATTGAGGAAATATGTCTCTTCCTTGTTTGTGTTGTTTCTATGACTACAGAGTGATGCGTGACGTCATACCGTGTCTAGTCCAGCTGGCCAATGGCTGTCATCGTGTGCCCTTATTGCAGGACATGGCTGATTTTCTGTGGAGCGCCTTCAGTCTTATGGAAGATGATTGCGGTGGTGTAGATCCTCACAGTTCGGACATTGGTATTTCCTTTCCTTTCTTTCTGTCTTTTTTTCCCCCTTGTCTTCGTGTGTCGGTATTCTTAGTCATCGTCGTAATCGTCATCGTCTTCACCAGTTTCTTCCTCTTCTTTTCCCATGCCTCTGCATTTACAGAATATATGGCTTTTGTCAGCAGTTAATACTCACATTACTGCACAGTAAAGGATGGGAGAAACGTATCATGGATATTCATACGTACATGAATACATGCATATATGCATCCATACATACATCATACATTCATACATACATACATACATACATACATACATACATACATACATACATACATACATACATACATACATACTATTGTTGTGTTGTGTTGTGTTGTTTGCCTTGCCTTGCCTTGTGTTGTGTTGCGTTGCGTTGTGTTGTGTTGTGTTGTGTTGTTTGCCTTGCCTTGTGTTGTGTTGTGTAGTACCATTACTACTGCTACTACTACTACTATTACTACTACTACTACCACTACTACTACTATTACCACTACTACTACCTCTACCACCACCACCACCACCACCACCACCACTACTACTACTACTATTATTACTACTACTACACACTACTTCTGCTATTACTATTACTTCTGCTGCCGCTAAACTACAGTATTATTGCAGTCATCGTCGTCATTAGCATTCCCTGCTTTTCCATCTTGTTTGTTTGTTTGTTTGTTCGATTGTTTTTGTTTTAGACATATGTTTATTCAAGAACTGTGTCCTACTATCACAGCAAATGAAATTATGCTTGGTTATTGTGTTACTATTGTTTAGCTGCTCGGAAAAGGAAAAGAAAAAGGTAAAGGAACGTATTCCGAGCAGTGGTAGAGTCCGTTCTTACATATGGCTCAATCTCTTGGACTCTAACAACGACATTGGAGAAGATGATTGATGGAGCATACACACAAATGCTGCGTGCAGCCCTGAACAAATCCTGGAGAGAACATCTAACTAACAAAGAGTTATATGGTAAGATCCCACCAGTCAGTAAATCAATACGTCAACAAAGACTGCGCTTCGCGGAACACTGCTGGCGTAGCAAAGAAGAACTGGTGGGGGATGTTCTACTATGGAGACCCAGCCACGGCAAACAAAGACCAGGACGTCCAAAGAAGACCTTCATCAACCAACTGACGGATGATACGGGCTGTCAGTATGACGAACTACCTACTGCAATGTCTGACAGAGAAGGATAGGAGAAACGTATCATGGATAGCCGAGCAAGCTCGACATGATGATGATGATGATTGTTTAGGGTTGCTTTTGTCACGGCTACAGTTGTTGTTACTACCGTTGTTGATGGTGGTTGTGGTTTTTTTTGATTGATTGATTTGGTTCAGTTTTTACGTCGACACGCACATCAGATGATATGGCCGACGGGGATAACCATCCCAGGCAAGTGGGGGAAAGGGGACTTATCTAATCCTATACCGACACCACTAGAACAACAATGATGTTGAGATGGGACAGTGAGAAGGCCAGTTTTTAATGTAGTGCACACCGGGATTCGAACCCACAACCGTCAGCATGTGAATCCGACGCTCAGCCAACTGAGCTACTGAGGCCCACTGGAGGTTGTGATTGTGGAGATGAGGGTGGTCTTTTTATTTTTGTCGGTCGTGTCAGCTGTTGATATTTTTGTCGTCGTCATTGTTGTTCTTATTGTTCTTGTTCATCTTTTTTTTCTCTACCTCCTTCTCCTATATCTGCTCTTCTTTCTCCTCTATTTCTTTTCTATTCTTTATCTACTTCTACAGAGCCTGTCTTTGGAGCTATTTGTTGTGCATGTTTATCGTCATGTTTCGTGACAGAATCTCAGCCCGTTATGTCCACTGTGTCTCAGCACCTTACACCAATAATTATATGACTAACCACTTTTCTTTTCCCATGCTTTTCCCTGCACAGAATATATAGCTGTTGTTAGCTGCTAATACTCCTCATATTACTGTTGCCACTGCTGCTGCTAAACTACACCGACCACTCTTACTATTCCAACAGCTCAGTAACAGCAGCAGCAGCAGCAACAACAACACTTACTGCTATTACTGCTATTGCTGCTGATGATATTGTTGCTGTTGCTGTTACTACTATTTCTATAATGGTGGGCAACATGGTGTTTAGCCCCTTGTTAAACAGATGTATTTCATGTTGACACCGGAACCTGGGTTCTCTGATTCGCTTGTAGTGGGTTGAGTTACAGTTACTATAAGGACTGCTATTGTTTCTAATACTATACTGCTAGTGTTACTGCTTGTCACTGTTGCTGCTGTTGCTAACTTTGTTGCTGCTGCTGCTATTTCTTAGCATTACTATTGCTGCTGTTGCAGCTCTTTCTGCTGTTCTTACGACTGCTGCAACAACTGATGCTACTACTGCTGTTACTGTACCAGTATTGGTACCGCTACTAAATGATTCTGCTGCCACTTCTGCTGCTGCTGCTACCATTACTACTGCTACTACTACTACTATTACTACTACCACTACTATTACCACTACTACTACCTCTACCACCACCACCACCACCACCACTACTACTACTACTATTATTACTACTACTACACACTACTTCTGCTATTACTATTACTTCTGTTGCAGCAGCATCTGTTACTTTACTACTGCTACGACTGCTACTGCTAATACTAATGCTACTATTGTTGCTGCTGTTATTACTGTACAAGTTCTGGTGCTGATGCTACCATTGTTACTACTACTACGACTGCTACTACTACTACTACCACTGCTGCTGCTGTTACTACTACTGTTACAATTATTCAGTACTGCTGCTGCTGTTGCTGTTACAACAGCAACTAGTACTTTTCGTTACTACTACGACTACTATTATTATTGCTGCTTCTTCTATCATTGCTTCTACTACTATTGTTGCTGCTGCTGCAACTACTACAAGTAGTAGTATCAACAACAGTAATAAATAGCAATAGCATTACTACTATTGTGCTGCAATTGCATTTATTGATACTGTTGTTATTATTGGATCTATTGCAGCCGACTTTACTATTCTTTCGGTAATTGATAAAATATCTCTTAGAAAATGATCATGAGAAAATATCGTGGCGATGTAACCTGATCCTGTAGGCAGTAAACAAATAAATATATAAAGAAAGAAAGAAAGAAATGAAATGAAAATAAATGAATAAATAGATGAATAAATAAACAAACAAACAAATAAATAAATAAATAAATAAATAAATAAATAAATAAATAAATGAATAAATATAAAATGAAATAATATATCACCACTGACAGATTTTCTTTTAGAAAGTTTGGATATTGATGTGTCTTTAAGAAGTACTATTCCTATTAAATGTTGATAGATACTAATTTATAAACATACAAGACATCATTAACAGTACGTTTGATTTTCTACACATATGTATGTACGTATAAGCAATGTTCAAATTTAATTGAAATGTTAACATTGTCCATTGTTTTCAGGAGTTTGGTTTGACTAATGATCACTGTTTAGTAAAGATATGTTCATTTACAACCATTAGTGCTAGTACTTTTGGTTCATACAAAATACGATTTTATAGGCTTAGCATAAAGTTTGATGTGACCTGAAATGTTTTTTTTTTTTTTCAGTCAATGCTTATGATTATGAAGTCGAACCGCCACAAGAAATGACGGCGCCGTCTGTGGTCAAAGCCACGACAACACGCTGGAAACACACCAAGTCCCCGCATCTGCCTAACACCAAACCGCCTCCCAAGAACGAGCCGAAACCGAAAGGCAACAAACTGAGTCCAAAGCATGACCCAAAACACGATAAGAACGAGTTCAACCACAAACAGTCATCGTCTTCGTCAGCAGGACATTCCAAACAGACGAAAGACAAAGACGCTGGCCCAGCAAAGACAGCAGACAAATCAGACGACAGTTTTGCTAAAAGCGATGAAAAACAAGACGCAGTGTCCAAATCGAAAACGCAGATCCCCACAGAAGTTGAAAAACCCAAACCATCAAGTGAGAAAGAGATGTCGGTAGATAAAACCGTTCACAGTTCAGACTGTGACGAAGACCACGATGGAAAGGATGGAAAAGTTCAGAAAAAGACTGATGAATCATCGCGGAAAACTCAGCACGATCCGCATCAAGCAAATCTTCCTTGTCCCTCCCAAAGAAAGACAGCCGAATCAAAGAAGGAAGTTGGTCCAAATTTGAACAAAACGAAACCGTTGAAAAAGAACCCCCCAAATTACAAACCACATGTTATGGAGCGAATAAACGAAACAAAAGAAGAACAGATGTTAAACAATTCATCTAAAAGCAACAAACACACACCTTCTCACTCACAAAATACGTCTCAAACACCGCAAGCCGAGTCAGCATCAAACATATCACTTTCAAACCAGCAAACCCTGCCAGAAAACGACTCTATGTTACACGACTCTTCTGAGGAAGTGATAAAACCTTCGCCGCCTAAAGACAGTTCTAATTCGACTGATGAATTTGCAGGAAATATTGATGAAGAGGAAGCTGATCCTGTGAAGAAAGTGCAGACAACCAACAAATCAGAAACTGTTCTAGAAGAGGAAGACAATGACAAAGACGTTAACAGGACAAAAGCTCAGATTAGTTGGCAGAATCCGACCCAAACTTCTACAAATATGTCACTCACCGATTCTGACTCTCCAAAAACGATTCGTGATAATCTTCCAGAAGAAGGTGTGAGTGACAACGAACATTCCTTAGTCATGTTCAGCAATAGAAGTCGTAACTCAACCGAAAATGTCAATGAGGTGGCCTCTGATGTTGACCCTGACAGAAACAATCAAGTCTCGGATGATCTTGATGCATCAGATCATGACACAGACGACAGTTCTATTGATGATTCAAACGATAACACGATGAACAGTGTTCAAAATGGTGATGGAGAAACACACCCCAACACAACCATAACCGCTGAATCTGACGACAAGCCATCGGAAGAGAAAGTGAACAGAACCACAAAGGTCCCGCCCAAAACTGAGAACGATACAGACGCCTTGTCAAATAAATCCTATTCAGAATTTGCAACAGTTTCTTCAGCCATGTCTGAAGAAAGCACGACTCCAAAGTCGCATCCAAGCAACGGATCTCTTGAATCTGACCATGGAAAGACAACGCTTGATGAAGATCACCTGTCAGAGACAGGGGTGGTTGCTGACAATGACATAAGCCAAGGACCGGAAACGGAACCCAGCGAAACGATAAACGATAAATCCGATCTCAACATATCTAAAGCAGATAATTTTGTAAATAAAGATCCCCTGAGTACCGAAGAACTGGAAGACGACCTGAATGCAAATGTTTCTACTCCTGCAACATTTGACGAGGAAGACACAAGGAACGCCACTTCTGGACACGATGGTCCAAGACAAGAAGAGAAAGAAGACATATTTCTGCCGTGGGGGAAGGACTGCTCCCAGCCCTGGAAGGGACATTCCTGGTGTACAGCTATCATGATGCATGCACACCTGTCCGACACCCACCAGGTCTGCAGGTAAAGGCTTGTGTGTGTGTGTGTGTGTGTGTGTGTGTGTGTGTGTGTGTGTGTGTGTGTGTGTATATATGTGTGTGTGTGTGTGCGTGCATGTGTGTAAGGGTGTGCGTGCATGTGTGTGCCCATGTGTGTGCGTGCGTGCGCACGTGCGCGCGTGTGTGTATGTATGAGTGTGTGTGTGCGTGTATGTGTGCCTGCGTGTGTGCGCATGTGTGTGTGCGCGCATGTGTGTGTGTGTGTGCGTGCGTGTGCGTGTGTATACGTGTGGGTGGGTGCGTGGGTAAGTGTGTTAGGGTGTGTGTGTGTGTGTATGCGTGTGTAAGGGTGGTGTGTGTGTGTGTGTGTGTGTGCGTGTGTGTGCGTGCGTGTGTGTGGGTATGTGTGTGTGTGTGCGTGCGTGCGTGCGTGTGGGTATGTGTGTTAGGGTGTGTGTGTGTGTGTGTGTGCGTGTGCGTGTGTAAGGGTGTGTGTGTGCCTGTGTAAGGGTGTGTGTGTGTGTGTGTGTGTGTGCCTGTGTAAGGGTGTGTGTGTGTGTGTGTGTGTGTGTGTGTGTGTGTGTGTGTGTTGTGTGTGTGACATGAGACTAAAAGGCACCAACCTAATAATAATGCAGTTTTCCTCATGTCATTCTTTTCTTCTTGTCAAAGGAAAAAGACAGATCATTTGACATTGATACGTGCGGTATGACCGTCTGTCTGTATATCTGTCTGCCTGTATGTCTGTCTGTCTACAAAGAAAAAACGGTCGGCAAACTTATGTCGGCGGATTTACACCCGATTTAGTCAATAGGGTCCTTGATGTTGTCACGAGGGCGCGAGTACCTTTCGCAACCATCTACCATTTTAGATGGTGTGATACAAAGGTGAAAGCATTTATCTAAAGATGTATCGCTTGATTGTGGATAGATTTTAACCATATTTTGTTGTAAATGTGTTGTGTGTTACGAAAAGCATTATTGTAAGTGTCTTTATGTGTGCAAAACATGTTTACTCGGGCTAGGTGTCAGTAAGGATTTCACAATGGTTTATTGACGGACTGATCTTCGTTAGATCAAACATCCCACTTAGAACAAAGTTTCACGTACATAAAGTCAAATACACACGGCCCAAAATTTGTCTTACATTTTCACTCTAGTGATCCCAAAAAGGATTGTTTGCATTTGGATTCTTGTGGTTAGCAATAAAACAAAAATTGATTAGTATTTTTAATTTTGCTATTTATTAACCGGTTTCGAATCAAATCTAAGTTTCATATTTGCTGCAACTGTGAAAGTCATCGCTGAAATTTTCAGAAATCAGTTGCTTTTTTAAGATATACCCAAATTATGTCAAGCAGCTTATTTGGAACTCAAACACATCAGCTCTTTTCGCCGTCTTCTCATTGACTCTGTAGCGAAAACTTTCGTTAAGGTCTTGTGTACTTTCTCGTCTAGATTATTGTAACAGCCCTCCCCCATCTCTTTTTCAACCTCTGTCATCATCATCATCATCATGTGCCCTGCAGCATGGCATTGGCGATCATGGCCCTCCATTCGAATCTATCCCTAGTCTCAGCAAGTTCATCTCCCACCCTCTCTAGAAAGTTCAATTTTTTGCTGCAAGACTCGTATTTAAAGCTTCTCGCTATAACAGTTCGACATTCCTGGCTTCTTAATCAACAGTTTCTCAGATACAAGGTTGCTTGTATATATTACAGTGTTGACTCTGGTACTGCTTCCGCTTATATCTCTGAATTTTGCTCCATGCTTAGTCTTCTTCTTATCGAACTCTTCACTCTTCTTCCTATACTGTTCAAAACCACTAGATACAGACGCACGACTCACGCTGTCCAATCTTTTGCCGTGTGTGTGTGGAATAATCTGCCCTTTGATCTGAGAATTTTTGCCGAATTTTTCCTCTTTTGAGACCGAATTTAGAGCCAATCTTTTCCATGAATCCATATCTTTAAATTAACTTTGTTATACTGACCCTATCCTGTCCTGTTTCTGCATTCTATTTGTGTCTTGTTACTGAGAGTGTGTGCATGATGGTAATGGGTAAAATCAGTGAAATGCGTGTTATATATGTATATTTCTTTTTTTTTTTGTATTGTAGGATTGTAAGCGCTTACAGCTCTATTAGCGCACCTTGCTTGTACATTATTATTATTATTATTTAAAATGAGTATCACTCGAAACATCATCATCATCGCACTGTAAAAAAACAGTGCCAGCTTCTGTGGCCATTAACTTGATTAAGATGGCGTAGAAAATGGGACGAAAAATAAAAGGTGAGCACAAAGGTAACCTCTCTGGGTGCGATGATCCTTTAAAAAAAATCGGCTGATGAAGGTTTGAACTCACGACCTCCCTTAAATAGTCT
>JAPXFY010000021.1:28430924-28465924 GCA_030674185.1 Monoplex corrugatus
GCAGCATGCTGGCGGATAGGATGCAGGAATCAATGGGTTAATGTGTACACTGTAAAACATTCAATGTACTGATATATGTGGAGACTTTGTTTGTGACCCCCATACAGGAGTCTTCAATGTACTGATATACATGTATGTAGGGACTGTTTGTGACCCCCATACAGGAGTCTTCAATGTACTGATATATGTAGGGACTGTTTGTGACCCCATACAGGAGTCTTCAATGTACTGATATACATGTATGTAGGGACTGTTAGTGACCCTCATACAGGAGTCTTCAATGTACTGATATATGTAAGGACTTTGTTTGTGACCCCCATACAGGAGTCTTCAGCAGTACATCGATTGCCTGAACGGATTGCTGGAAGCCTGCCCAGGTGTCCACGCTTTCCACACCATCCCGGGCACGGTGGACTACGTCACCAGCGTCTTTGTCTTCAAGTGTCCTGGCTACCACCTGAATAAAGCTTCAGACCAGACGCCATCGTCTTCATCTCCTTCGTCTTCTTCTTCTTCTTCTGCTTCTTCTTCTCCACAGCCCTGATGTGGTCTCTGTGGTGGGCTGGAATAGAAATGATAAGACTTGTCACAACTGGGGGGGGGGGGGGGGTCTCCTGACTTTGCCATTCAACACGATCGAAATATTTCACCTGCATTGTCCAGATGTTGGCTCGGAGTTTGGAGTTTGTTTAATAGGGACTCATCGCATATGCGCTTCACCCAATTCTGCCAATAATTATCTGACAGACTCATAGCATATGCGCTCCACCCAAATCTGCCAGTAATAATCTGACAGACTCCTCGAGTCTGCGCGAAAGATGGCAAGATCTGTTAATGGTCAAAAGTGGAGGGGAGGGTGTGGGTGCCTGATCTATAAGCTGACACAACCAGAATGATTGGAGGATCAAGGTAGGGCAGGTTTGCATGTTGCAAGCTGGGACCGAACTCCAGACATTAGATCTTGAGTTCACGTGGCTGTCACCACACCCAAACTGCCTGAAAAAAATGTGGCTTGCTGAATCCATGACCACCATGGTGCTCTAACGTGAACCAAACTACCGTCGGCTTGGCATTCAGCATTTGGCCTAGCAATAGATCTCCTTCACCTCACTGGACCTTAAGTTGGGTGGAATGAGTGCCCCTTTACTTTTACAAGAAGTAGATAGAGTGTGTGCCCTGTATCACATGATGCAAGTGTTGTTTGATGGATGCTGGGTAGTTCGTTGCCCTCTATTCTGGTTCAAACGTAGGCTTTGTTGCATGGTTTCGATAGCTTCTATAATTTTCCTTCTGGGAGCGCTATTCTCTCTACACAGAATTTGGATGTTTCGCCAGGAGATGGCATAAAAGTTGTGTAGTTCCAAGCCAAGTACCACGCCAACTGTCTGTAGGCTTTGCGGGTCAAATATTGTTAACATGGATTATATTGAAGAGTTTTTTGTTCATCTTACCTTTAAGTCTGATCAATGTGTCATCTTCAGACCTTTTTTAGGACGAGTCTTGCTCGATCTAATTATGATTTAAAGGCAAGTGCCAGCTTTTGTGATATTGCATCCTTCTTTTTGTCTTTCTGTCTGTCTGTCTGTCTGTCTTTCTTTCTTTCTTTCTTTCTTTCTGTCTTCTTTCTGTCTTTCTTTCTGTCTTTCTTTCTTTCAGTCTTTCTTTTCTTTGTTTCTTTCTGTCTTTCTTTCTTTCTGTCTTTCTTTTCTTTCTTTCTTTCTTTCTCTTTCTTTCGTTCTTTATCTATTCTATTTGATTTATTTCAGTTTACTTTATTTTGTTTATTTTGTTTCAGTTTCATTTCTTTATCAGGTTGTATTGATTTTTCCGGTCTTTGACCAACGTTGTGTTTCGACTACCTACTTGATGTGTTTGCTTTTTGTGCCAGTAACGACAATTCACTCCATCGCTGTATGTAGTGATGAACGGGACATAGAAGTTATCTCCCTGAAAACAAACGGGATAAGCGTTGTTCTATTCTTGCCCATCTAAACACTATGCTGATCCTGTTTGTTTGCGAATCCCCTTTCTTTATTTATGATCATCATTTGTTTGTTTATTTCTTTGTTTGTTTGTTTCTTTCTTTCTTTCTTTCTTTTGTTTTCAAATGATCGACAAAGGCCAATTTGGCTGAAAATCGTGTGCCTGTTTTGTTCCGTATATTAAACAAGCATTAATATTTAATTTTGTTGCTCGGTTACAAACCCATTATATGATATGAGTTATGAAAAGAAGCATCATCCATTCTTGTTCGGGTCGATCTGAAATTCCTTGTATTCTAAATAATCGATGTAAGGAAAGGTTAAGACAAAGCAATGTCCTACAGCCGAGATGAAAGACGGAAAGGTGGACTAAGGTATAATAACAAAGGGCAAATCAGCAGGGGAAATGGGGGTGATAAGAAGAGTTAGAGTAAGAGAGAAAAAAATCAAGATGCTCTGACGAAGTATGAAATGGTTATATGCTTCCTCGTATCAGGAAGGGGAAAGGTTCAGAGACCAAATTTGGAAGCACTGATAAAAGAAGGCAAAGATGTTAAGAAGACGGCAGGACGAGTCAAATGAAAACGATTGAATCTCGACATACAGAAATCAAATAGCAGGGGCAAATCAGGAAGGGACAAATCAAGAAGGGGCAAAGCAAGAAGGAAATCAAGGAGGGGCAAATCGGGAAGGAAACATTGAAGAAGGGGCAAATGAGGAAGGAACAAAGGAAAGAGAGGCAAATCGGGAATGGACAAATCGAGGACTGGCAAATTGGGAACGGATAAATCAAGGAGGGGCAAATCCAGAAGGGATAAATCAAGGAGGGCAAATCAGGAAGGGATAAATCAAGGAGGGGCAAATCAGGAAGGGATAAATCAAGGAGGGGCAAATCAAGAAGGGATAAATCAAGGAGGGGCAAATCAGGAAGGGATAAATCAAGGAGGGTCAAATCAGGAAGGGATAAATCAAGGAGGGGCAAATCAGGAAGGGATAAATCAAGGAGGGTCAAATCAGGAAGGGATAAATCAAGGAGGGGCAAATCAAGAAGGGATAAATCAAGGAGGGGCAAATCAGGAAGAGATAAATCAAGGAGGGGCAAATCAAGAAGGGATAAATCAAGGAGGGGCAAATCAAGAAGGGATAAATCAAGGAGAGGCAAATCAGGAAGGGATAAATCAAGGAGGGGCAAATCCAGAAGGGATCAATCAAGGAGGGGCAAATCCAGAAGGGATCAACCAAGGAGGGGCAAATCCAGAAGGGATCAATCAAGGAGGGGCAAATCCAGAAGGGATAAATCAAGGAGGGGCAAATCCAGAAGGGATAAATCAAGGAGGGGCAAATTGGGAAGGGATAAATCAAGGAGGGGCAAACCAGGAAGGGATAAATCAAGGAGGGGCAAATCAGGAAGGGATAAATCAAGGAGGGGCAAATCAGGAAGGGATAAATCAGGGAGGGGCAAATCAGGGACACATCGGAAAGTAGCAAATCGGAGACGGGCTAATCAAAAAGAAATATATTAAGAACGGACGAATCGAGAAGGCGCAAATTTGGAAGGAGAAAAGTCGAGAAGGGGGAAATCAGGAAGGGACACATCGAGATGGGGCAAGTCGATAAGGGACAAATCAGGAAGGGACAAATCGGGAAGGGACAAATCAGGAAGGGACAAATCAGGAATGGACAAATCGGGAAGGGACAAATCAGGAAGGGACAAATCAGGAATGGACAAATCGGGAAGGGACAAATCAGGAAGGGACAACAAATCAGGAATGGACAAATCAGGAAGGGACAAATCGGGAAGGGACAAATCGGGAAGGGACAAATCAGGAATGGACAAATCGGGAAGGGACAAATCAGGAAGGGACAAATCGGGAAGGGACACATCAGGAAGGGACAAATCGGGAAGGGATAAATCAGAAAGGGACAAATCAATAAGGGACAAGCAGGAAGGGACAAATCAGGAAGGGACAAGCAGGAAGGGACACATCAGGAAGGGACAAATCGGGAAGGGACAAATCAGAAAGGGACAAATCAATAAGGGACAAGCAGAAAGGGGCAAATCAGGAAGGGGCAAATCGGGAAGGGACAAATCAGGAAGGGACAAATCAGGAAGGGACAAATCAATAAGGGACAAATCAAGAAGGGACACATCAGAAAGGGACAAATCAGGAAGGGACAAATCAGGAAGGGACAAATCAGGAAGGGACACATCAGAAAGGGACAAATCAGAAAGGGACAAATCAGGAAGGGACAAATCAGGAAGGGACAAATCAATAAGGGACAAATCGGGAAGGGACAAATCAGGAAGGGACAGATCAGGAAGGGACACATCAGGAAGGGACAAATCAGAAAGGGACAAATCAGGAAGGGACAAATCAGGAAGGGACACAGCAGAAAGGGACAAATTGGGAAGGGACAAATCAGGAAGGGACAGATCAGGAAGGGACAGATCAGGAAGGAACAGATCAGGAAGGGACAAATCAGAAAGGGACAAATCGGGAAGGGACAAATCGGGAAGGGACAGATCAGGAAGGGACAGATCAGGAAGGGACATATCAGAAAGGGACAAATCAGAAAGGGACACGGGAAGGGACAAAGCGGGAAGGGACAAATCAGGAATGGACGGATCAGGAAGGGACAAATCAGAAAGGGACAGATCAGAAAGGGACAAATCAGGAAAGGACAAATCAGGAAAGGACAAATCAGAAAGGGACAGATCAGGAAGGGACAAATCAGGAAGGGATAAATCAGGAAGGGACAAATCAGGAAGGGACAAATCAGGAAGGGACAAATCAGGAAGGAAGAAGCAGGAAGGACAAATCAGGAAGGGACAGATCAGAAAGGGACAAATCAGAAAGGGACAAATCAGGAAGGGACAGATCAGGAGGGGACAAATCAGGAAGGGACAAATCAGGAAGGAAGAAGCAGGAAAGGACAAATCAGGAAGGAAGAAGCAGGAAAGGACAAATCAGGAAGGGACAAATCAGGAAGGGATAAATCAGGAAGGGACAAATCAGGAAGGGACAAATCAGGAAGGAAGAGGCAGGAAAGGACAAATCAGGAAAGGACAAATCAGGAAGGGACAAATCAGGAAGGGATAAATCAGGAAGGGACAAGCAGGAAGGGACGAGCAGGAAAGGACAAATCAGGAAGGGACAAATCAGGAAGGGACGAGCAGGAAAGGACGAATGGAGAACTCGCAGGCAAATCAAAACAGTTTGGAAAGAAGCGTATCTACCTGACATGATTGTAACATTGATTCATAAACACATTCTTATTTTCTTAATGTCATATACATATATTTATGAGTTCCTGTCTTTAACATTGAAAATTATTTTGTAATTGATTTTGATTTTGGCTTTCTGTTTGTTGTTGTTGCTGTTGTTGTTGTTGTTGTTTTTCGGTCCTGTGATCGGCTAATGTATTAACAACAACATAAATAGACAATGAATGAGTGAACAGGAACAGTCAACCAGGGATATGGATTCCTTAGGCAATGACTAGATTTAAGATGAAAGAACTCTAATTTTTGCTGACAGTATGGGTTTGGTTTTTTTTTGGTTTTTTCTTTTCTTTTCTTTTCTTTTTTCCGGCAACAATTGCAGACATCATATTTTGATGTAGTATTACTTTTGTGACGGTCTGGTTCTATTTGCCCCTGGCTGCTTTTCGATAAAACACACGTATGTGTGCGTGAGGTACATACATGTGCGAGCATGCTGACTGACAAAACGCGTAATATTGAGTACATAGTGCCAGCACATAGAAATGTGGCACATATACATGTACGTCAAGACATGTCCACAAACGCATCTGTACAAAGATATATGCGTAAACATGTATACTTTTATGTTGATCAGTCCTTCGCTACCTGTGCCAAAAACGTACAAAAAACCATATCGGCTTAAACTACAATATATTTGTTTCTTTTCTTACTGCTGCTCAGTATTATCTGTATTTTTGTTTTTTGACCCTTTCATTTATGAAATAAAGTACTGTTGTGATTTAACCTAATGGCATGGTTTGCTGCTGCTCAAGTTATTTGCATCTGGTCTTGATTCTGTTTTTGGTTTTAAACGATTGTTATCGTTTTAACTCGATTGCATGCCTTGCTGCCTATGAATCTGATTAAACTTTGCTTCTAAATCCATGTTATCGGTGTCATTTATAAGCATCCTGCAAGCAGATTATAATTAAATTGTTGTATATGTTGCTTTAATGATATCATGTCTTTCGTGATTATTGCTTCATTGTTTCAACTCAAATTCAGTTTGAAACGTTACACAGGGGTTGGAGCTTGTACACTGCTTGACATGGGCTGTTTATAAATGCCTTCGTGATATTGTAGGATTGCTATTATCATTATTATTATTATTGTTATTATTATTATTATTATTATTGTTGTTGTTGTTATTATTATTATTACCATTAATATATTATTATTATTATTATTATTATCATTATTATCATTATCCCTTTAGTGTTGAATTTTGTTCTGATAAGAACCACAAATCGAGAATGTTCACAAGGCAAAGTGAAAGGGAATGAGATATTCTTTATAGGAAGTGATAAGTGTGGAAGTGTGTGTATTGTGTGTGTGTGTGTGTGTGTGTGTGTGTGTGTGTGTGTGTGTGTGTGTGTGTGTGTGTGTGTGTGTGTGTGTGTGTGTGTGTGTGTGTGTGTGGCGTGCGTGTTTGTGTACATGGGAATGTTTGCTTGCGTGTGTGTACGTATGTGTGTATATGTGTACTTATGAAAGAAAAATCGAAGGCTTTCAACCTGGTAATTGAACTAGTTTTCTTTTTGTGTGTGTGTGTGTGCCTCACAACCTTTTCCTCCTTACAAACAAATGTATCTATTCATTTGTGTATTTTTTTTGTATTTTCTGTTTAGAATCATCGTACCCAGGGAAATGTCCTTCGTGGTCACACTTTTTCCCCTTTGGTCACATTTTACACGCCACTAGATGGCCACAGAAGCTGGTGTAGTTTTCACAGTGCGATGATGATGATGTTGATAGCGATGTAGATGATGATCATGGGTTCCATCTAGGATTGAGACTGCGTGACACGGCTGTACTCTACGCTTCCCATAGTGATAATCCTGGCTTCACCTTCACCAGGCTCGAGAGACACAAACACCTGCGGCATTGGTCAAAAGATTTAAGCAACACCCTCCATGAGCGCATCCGTGAAGGGGATGAGACTCCACTGTGTGGTCCACGTCTTACCTACGAGCCCACAGCACTCTCAACTCTGGGTAGTCCAGAGCCGGATGGAGCCGATAAATCCCACAATGATTTTTGAAGGGACTGATAGGGATTCGAACCCACAACTTTCCAGTTGGTATTCATCATCATCATTCTCCTGCCCGTGATGGGCGTAGAGGAGAGATGAGAGACACTCTTGAAGCCAGCCGTCGCCAACCGGTCCTGTCCTCCGCCTGTCGCACCAGCGTGGGGCCATCCAACCTGGTCCATTCTTTGATGTTGTCCATCCAGCATTTGGCTTGTCGTCCCCTTCGTCTGCCGCCTCCCAGTGTACCCTGGAGGACCGTTTTGGGCAGTGAGTTGTGGCGTGTGACATGCCCGAACCACGACAGCTTCCTGTTCTTGACTGTTGCCAGGAGGGGTTCTTGTGGGCCTGCGAGTGTTGTTATTTGGCTCCACACAAAGTCGTTTGTCTTCCGATCTTGCCAAGAGATCCCGAGCAAGCGCCTGAAGCATTTAGTTTCAAACGTCTGGATTCTCTTGGTGGTCTCTGCTGTCATGGTCCAGCTCTCGCATCCATACAGCAGGATGGGGAGCACCAGGGACTTGTACAGCTTCATCTTCGATGGAAAGCCGATCTCTCTGCTCTTCCAGATCTTGTTTAGCTTTACCATTGCTGCTGTTGCGATCGCTAGTCTGGTCTTGATTTCTGTTGTAGAGCGACCGTCTTTGGTGAGAGTGGCGCCAAGGTATTTGAAAGCGTCCACTTCTTCAAGCTGTTGCCCGTTCATGTAGATTTCAGCATGGGTGTTGGTTGTGCTGTTGACCAGGACTTTGCTTTTTTCTGTGCTCACTTCCATTCCGTGTGCACCTGCACTTTCTTCCAGTCTCATGGTCAGGTCTTGTAGTTCTTCGTTGCTGCCTCCCATCAGGTCGATGTCATCTGCGAACCTCAGGTTGTTGATGGTTCTTCCTCCGATGGAGACAGTGGAGTGGAAGTCATGGAGGGCTTCACGCATGATGTTCTCCAGGAAGAGATTGAACAGCACGGGAGAGAGTAGGCAGCCTTGACGGACTCCAACTGTGGTCTTGAAGTAGTCCCCTATCTGGTTGTTGAGGAGAACTGCGCTGCTGGCAGTGTTATACAGCGCCTGGATGGTTTGGACGAGACCTTCCTCTATGCCAAACTTTCTTAGCACCTGCCATAAACCCTTATGCCACACCCTGTCGAATGCTTTTTTAAAGTCTATGAAGTTGTGGAACAGGTCTCTCTGATGCTGCAGATGTTTCTCCATCATTATCCGGCAGGTGAAGATCTGTTCTACTGTGCTTCTGCCCGCCCTAAATCCAGCTTGTTCTTCCGCAAGGTGTTCTTCCGCTTCTTTCTTCAGTCGATTCAATATGACTCTGAGCATGATCTTGCTGGTGTGGCTAATGAGACTTATTGTTCTGTAGTTCTGGCATTGGCGCATATTTCCCTTTTTGGGCAGGGGGATGATGAGTGATTGAGTCCATTCTGTGGGCCACTGTTTTGTCTCCCAGATCTTCTGACAAATCGATGTTACACGAGTGACCAAATCATTCCCTCCATGTTTGAGCAGCTCTGCTGGGATATTGTCTGCTCCAGGTGATTTCCCTGCTGGTAGGCTGCGGATGGCTTCTTCCACTTCTTCTCTCATCACTGGTAGCGGTGAGGATTCCTCAATGGTGCTGAGTCCCCCTGAAACAAACTGTCATCTGGCTGTATTGGGAAGTTGTATAGTTCTTGGCAGTACTGCGTCCATCTGTTCAGAACAGCGGAGCTTTCTGTCAGCAGCTCGCCTGAGGTATCCTCGATGACTGACGATCTGTTTTGCTGCGTCTTGGTAAGGTTTTTCAGTGTGGTGAAGGCATGTTTGCTGTTTCCTTTTTTCATGCCTTTCTCGATGTTCTCACACTGGTTGTTGATCCATTGTTCTTTGGCTTCAATCATTTTCTTCTTTACAAGGTTGTTGGTTTTACGATACTGTGCGGCTTCTTCAGGGCTGGAGTTTTTCGTCTTCTTCAGTGATCTTCTGTTGTCGCAGAGGTCAAGGATGTCATTTGAGATCCATGCTTGGTGTTTCTTCCTCTGTCGCCCCAGTACCTCCTCTGCTGTTTCGCGGACTGCCTCACCAAAGTTGTTTGTGAGGTCGTTGATGTCGCTGTCCAGGAAGTTGAGTGCCGCGAACCGCCCCCCGAGCTGTGCCTGGAATGCCTCTTCTATCTCTGGATCTTTTAGCTTTTCCAGGTCAAACTTGATGCGTGGCTGCGCAGCTTGGTACTTCTTTTTCAATTTGATCTTCATTGTGAGCAGCACGAGGTCGTGGTCGCTGCCTATATCAGCTCCAGGGTATGTCCTCGTCTTTGCTTTATTAATGCTTGATTTGAAGCGCCGCGGTGTGAGGACAAAGTCGATCTGGTTGTGAGTCTTTCCGTTCGGCGCATGCCAGGTTGTTCTTCTTGACAGTTTGTGGGGGTAGAGGGTGTTGGCAATGGTGAGCCGTTGGGTGCAGGCAAACTCCAGAAGGCGAAGTCCCCTGTCATTAGTTTCCCCTGTGCCAAATTGACCCACTTTCTCTCTCTCTCTCTCTCGCACACACACACACTCACTCACTTTCTCACACACACACACACACACATACATACACACACACACACGCACGCACGCATGCACACACACACAACACAACACACACAGCCCAGTTGGTATTACGTTGTGCTAATTACTAACATCACGGCACAAGTATTCTTTCTTTCTTTCTTTCCTTCTTTCTTTCCTTCTTTCTTTCTTTCTTTCTTCGTTTATTTATTTATTTATCTATTATTCACTAATTTATTTGCTTGCTTGTTTATCTATCTATTCATACTATGATTTAATTATTGGTGAATCTCAGTTAAGTTACGTCGAAAGATCGGTTAGAACAAAATCCAGCGTATCTATTTGTGTATTCATTCATATTCAAACTCACACACGCTCATACGTGGGTGTGTAGGTGCACACGCACACAGACAGACACAGACACACACATACGCACACACTTTCTCTCTCTCTCTCTCTCGCACACACACACACTCACTCACTTTCTCACACACACACACACACACACATACATACACACACACACACGCACGCACGCATGCACACACACACAACACAACACACACACTCACCACACACACACACGCGCGCGCGCGCGCGCGCACACACACACACACACACACACACACACAAATTGTGCGCTAATGAAATGAATAAATCAGTAAATAAACGCATAAACACATAGATAAAAAGTATATCAAGAACGCCACAGAAACGAGTAAAACATGCCCTGTCTCTGAACCAGCATATATACCAGTTACATATGCCTGAAACATTTTTAAGCGAATGGACATTCTCATCCCCTCTCCCCTAAAAAAAAGTGCAAATGAATCTTCTTCAGTTGTACAAAAACACAGTCGAGCTTTACGAAATCCAAAACAAGCGCGACTGCCCGCGTTCAAGCAAACAGGAACCAGAAAAATTACGAAAATAGAATCAGAACGAGTATTTAATACAAGACAAGACAGGCGCAAAATTTTCGGCCAACTGGCCTTTGTGAAGCGTGAATGTAAGATCACAAGCAAACACCAAATACAAAATTAGGAGAAAAAGACTGAAACTTCCCTGCTGCTTTGTCCAGTGGGAGAAAGGACTAAATGAAATCTTACATTCACGCTTGACAAAGGCCAGTTGGCCGAAAATTTGCGCCTGTCTTGTCTTGTATCAAATACGCGTTCTGGTTCTATTTTAGTGTTTTTTCTGGTTACAGTAGAGCTTGAAAAAAAACACAATAAGCCAGAACTTTACATGTATGTGTGGGAAGAGAGGATTGGAGTGGGGAAGAGAAAAGTGTAGTCTTTGTATGACTCCAGGCTGAAATTGTCTCAGTTGTGTTTTATTCAATATCTTGTCATTGGTTTCTCTTCCAGGTCGGAACGTCTGACAATTGTACATCAACACCGCACCCCCCTCCCCCATTCCTATTGTTCTCAATTTATTGTTGTTTTCTAAAAAAAAAAAAAAAAAAAGTCTCTCAATTTGTGTATCTGTAACAAAACTATGTGAGCAAGATTTTCTCATCTCTTTGTGGATGGCTTCATGCCAAATTTTCATCAAAGCTGTGATCTGTTTAACCCTTTGAATACCGCGCCCGACCTATCTACAGCAAAAATTTAACCCTTTGGCTCCCTCGCCCTATCCACCAGCTTCCTGCAGGAAGCTGGTGGATAGGGCGAGGGAGCCAAAGGGTTAAATTTTTGTTTTCCTGTGATGGTTGACAAAGCAGGATGCTAGTGGACAGACTGAAGGAGTCGAAGGGTTGAACGTCGTGAAAGCGTACGTTTGGAAGCTATGCTCGAAAAGCTCGAAGCCAAAATGACACGGACCATATAAGTATTAATTAGTCTGAACATAGATTTTTGTTTAAAGATTACTGCCCTACATACCATTTTTTTAAAGGATGGTTGGTGCCCTCAACACACATCGAATTGAATAGGCCTATGGATAAGTTCAGAATTTCCATGGGAACTTCGGTTATAAAGCTGTGACAACCTGCCATTGCCCTCCATCTTTATACAGTTTTATTGTCGACGAAGTTTCTTCAAGGCAGATTTTCAAAAGTTCATTATTTTTATGTAATGAAATGTTAGCGTGGCTTGAGGATTTAAAAAAAAAATTAATTAAAACAAAATCAGTCTATCTACCATTCAAAGTACATTGGTCCATAAAATGTTGCCGGGCCACTTTGTTAATGTTGTCACTGTTGGCTGTCAATGCGAGATGAGTTATTCCAATACCTGCGGCACACAGTACTTTTAATATCACATCTGAATTCCTACTAGTACTCAGACTATAACACGTACAGGGAGCTGGTTTGTGGGCGGGGGGTGGGGGGAAGGAAAGAAGGTTGTGTCTGTATCCTAAATGTTGCATTATTTTGCTCCTAGTTCTCTGCGATGTGTTTAACGCGATGTATTTATTAGCTATAATGTACATGTATACCTGGCCAAATAAATTGGGTATATCAAGCCGAAAAATGTCATCTTTGCGATGTGTGTACATTTATATGAATATGAACATGTGTGTGTGTATTGTGTGTGTGTGTTGTGTGTGTGTGTGTGTGCGTGCGTGCGTGCGCGTGCGAGCGTGCGTCTTTATTTTCGGAATAGAATAAATTGTAACACCTCTTTGATACTGAAAAATTGACGATTTCAAAGAGAACAATATTGTGTCAAGAAAGTGGAAAAGGTAAGGTACTCCATACCACGGAGATGGTAGGAGAGTGATGTGGTAGTTAGCTTTTCACAGTGGAGTCAGCTTTCTACAGGGCGGGTCCCATCTCTCCATTGATGCTTTATTTTCGATTCCAGTGGCTCAGTTGGTTTGAGCGTCGGGGTGCGCTATAATTAAAGTGGCCTTCTCACTGTCCCATCTTAACATCGTTGTTGTTCTGGTGGTGTCAGTACAGGATTAGATAAGCCCCCCCCCCCCCCCCCACACACACTTCCCTGGGTTGGTTATCCCCGTCGGCTATATCACCTAAGGAGGGTGTCGACGTAAAAAACAACCAAACCAAGCAGAACCAGAGAAAGACTTTTACTTTCTCTGACAGAACAGAATCAGTTACGCATTCTAAGCTGGATGTACTGAAGGACACAA
Source organism: Monoplex corrugatus (assembly GCA_030674185.1). Lineage (NCBI taxonomy): Eukaryota > Metazoa > Mollusca > Gastropoda > Littorinimorpha > Ranellidae > Monoplex > Monoplex corrugatus. Next base: position 28,443,835 of record JAPXFY010000021.1, read on the forward strand.
TCACAAAGTTTGTTTCCAGCACTACATGCCGTGGTGCAGTGGACAGCACAATCACCTGCCGTTTGTTCTGGCAAAATCATTGCGGGAATTTGTGGCCCCAACCGGTTTCTGCCTAAAGCTAGCTGAGTGTGCTGTGGTCTCGCTGGCAAGACTGGGACCAACACTTTCGAGTCTCGATCTCTTCGCGGATGTGTCAGTGAGGGTTTGGCTCAAATCTTCACACCAACGCCGCAGGTGTTTGTATTCTCGGGCCTGTTTGGCGCCCTCTCACGCAGTCTCAATCCTAGATGGAACTCCACGGCAACGTTATCCCCATTGCCATCCTTCTTCTCCTCCTTCTCCTCCTCCTCCTTCTCTCCTCCTCCTCCTAATTATCTTCATCATCATGTGTCTTGCTGCATGGCGTTGGCAATCATGGTCCTCTATTCGAATCGATCTATGGTAGCTGCAAGCATATCTTCTATCTATCCTTTCTGTCCTCGTCCACTCCGCAGATCCGTCCAACATTTTCTCCCTGGTAGTCTTTTTTCTTCTAGCTTTCCTGTTGTGATCGAGTGCTCAAATTTCTCTTGCCCCATAAAAATGTCCTATAAATATTCTTTTTTTTTTTCTTTTTTTTTTTTCTCCTAATCTTCTTCGTAATGTTTTCTTTGTGTTTGCCTTTTCCAAGACTGTCTCGTTTGTTTTCTTTGCTATCTGTGGAACTGATTGCCATGTCTTCAGTCTTCCTGCTATTTAGTTTTAGCCCTTTATTTCTGAATGCTATTGCTATTATATTCACCAGATTTTGTAGGTCTTTTTTTTTTTTTTTCATTTTCTGCAATTAGAACGGTGTCATCTGCATAATGAAGATTGTTTATCATGTTTCCTTCAGTATTCATCCCAGGGCATTCTTCTGGGTTTCACATGATAGCTTCGCTTTAAAGTGAAAACAAATCTGGTGACAGAACACATCCCTGCCTAACCCCTGTTTTGATATTTTGGAAAGACCTTACATCATTTTCTACTCTCAGTGCTGTTGTTTGTTTCCAGTACATATTCCTTATATTCTTAGATTTTTTTTTTTTTATCAGTATTGAGCTTTTCCAGTTGGTTGATGAATTCTGCATATCTTGCCCGATCAAAAGCCTCGATATAATCAACAAAACATAAAATTATACTTTTATTCAACTCAGTTGATCTTTCTATGAGAGGAACCTAAGAAACACTGAGACGACACCATCAGAATGATAGAATGATGGAAGCAATACAATGGGCAACTAACAGAGCAGTTTTTTTTTCTTAATAATCATTGTAGGCTGGGATTGTACTCGAGATATCAGATCTTGAGCCCATGGTTCTATGTGATTTGGTGTTCTTGAGTTTTTGTTTTGTTTTCGATTTATGCATTTCTTCTGGTGTTAGAGCAGTGCGGGTGATGTCATCCTGCAGTCTTTGGATGATGTGTCCAGTCTGTGGCCATCCTCTTTTCATTATGATGGTGTCCGTACCGCCTTGACTGCATTGGGCAAGCAGTTGTTGGTTAGAGATAGTGTCGGGCCAAAAAAATCGCACGATTCTTTGAAGATTCCTTGTGAGAAAGGCTGACAGCTGGGTAAGGTTGTACGCTATTTTTCTCAAACATTCTAAGCCGTCGAGTAGGATTAAGACGACACGTACAGGTCTGGTGCAGTCACTGGTGCTAGTGCTGTACTGGAATTTGGAGTTTGTTGGAGTTTGTTGGAGTTTGTTGGAATTTGTTGGAGTTTGTTGGAGTTTGTTGGAGTTTGTTGGAGTTTATTGGAGTTTGTTGGAGTTTGTTGGAGTTTATTGGAGTTTGTTGGAGTTTGTTGGAGTTTGTTGGAGTTTGTTGGAGAGGGATTTATCACACTCGGACAATTTCATATGCGCTCCACCCAAATCTGCCAGCAACTTTCTAACAGATTCCTTGAGCCCACGCAAGGGTAAGGTCTTGAAATGGGGAGGGGGAGAAGAACGTACGAAACGCAAAGCTGATGTCACCAGATTGATGGAAACATTAAGAAGGTCATGAACATGCCAGTCCTTTTTTATTTGCAAGCTGGGATTGAACTCGAGGTACCAGATCTCGAGTCCACGGCTCTTTCAAAAGAACCAACTAGCCGGCAATAATGCTGTACAGGGGTAACGTTGACCCCTTGTTCAGTATTCTGAAAGTGTTTCTGGCTTTGTTGAAGGTTCTTTATATCGTTGCTATCTCCTATATTCTGTCTGACAGCGCTGCCCAGGTAGGTAACAAGAGAGTAGCTGTGATCAATTACAAACGACACCCGTCAGGGGAAAAAACAAAAACTTGCTTCACTGAGAACAGCAAGAACCTGTGCGAGACATCCAGTGGTGTGCCAAAAGTGTAAAGCGCAAGGCATGTATGATGGAATGAAGAAAGCCTCTGGGCCCACAGCTAACAAGATCTGTCTATTGAAGTCATCAAAGAAAGACCATGCTAAGCAGGTGGAGAGGTGGGCCGAACACTACCCAAACCCGTATATATACCACAGTCCTATAAATTATAGATATAGAACTGTAGTATGTTGAGGCTGCGGTATAACAGATAAGGCGCCTATCCCAGAAAGTGAGAAGTTCCGAACGCCCCGGTTCAGAGTCTGACCACTTCTTGAAAAAAATGATAGAAGATTTCTTTGAGTGGAGGAGGTGCATGTTTCCAGTATTTTGGTAAGAGATAGGCACCTTCTGGTCTGAACTACGCCTACAGAAAGGATTATTCAGACCCGGGTAGATGGATCTCGTTAGCCCCGTTAACCCTTTCATTCCTGCATCCTATCCACCAACTGCAAAAACTTAACCCTTTGACTCCCTCACCCTACCCACCAGCTTCCTGCAGGTTGACAATGCAGGACGCTGGTGCACAGGATGTGGGAGTCAAAGGGTTAAGTTTTTGCTTTGTTTGCATGGTTGCCAATGCAGGATACTGGTGAACAGAATGTGGGAGTCTTAAGGCAGACCATTTAGAAGATAAACAACATAGATGTCAAACCCACGAAGTATTCCAGCTTTGGATAGATGTCTCCGTCCCTCCGATAAAGGTCAATGAGCCAGAGGCTAGGAGACGGACGTTCCGAACAACAAAGCTGCACCTGGTTAAGTCGTTCCACTCACGGCAGTCACTGCACCTGTAGAACTGTTATTTTACTGTTAATTTTGTTTAAACCCCAGCCGATTGCGTAGAGCCCTCATCAGGGCTATAACCGTTTCAAAGTTCCAGTTTCAGTTTCTCAAGACGACGTCTCCGCGCTCGGAACGAATTCCATATGCACTAACTTCACAGGTGCCATGTGTATGGTGATCATGAGAGAAACCTTAAGCCTGCACATAAAACCATGAGCTGGCCAGGTCCTGATGTCCTACTTAGCCTACAAAACATATGCGGTACTTCACAGAAAAAAAAAAAGAAAAAAAAAAAAAAGAAGAAAATTAAGTGCACATATCAATGCATTCGCGCATGTAATCCAATTTATCGCACAGAGGATTTGAAAAACATACCTGAATAAAAATTTAAACATAACTAACGACACTGAAACATATATAAAAACGGGCCGAAGTTATCTAAAATTGCTTCCGCATATCTCACTTCCCTAGAGCAAAAAATGCACTTAATATATATACCCAATTATCAATTGTAGGATAATTTACGTAAGACTTTATCGAACACATACAGGTGAATGGACCAGCAAGGCAGAAAATGATAGGAAGAAATGACAGAAAGCAAAGGAGGAAGAAAGAAACAAAGAGAGTGACAGAAAAGAGGAAATTTCTAGCACAGAATTTCCAGAAGGTGGGGATACTGTTTGTTCGTTATTTCTTTTAACGTCTATTCACATATGTGCTTTTAGACAAAAATACTGTTTATACTGAAATAGCCCCCGGCATCCCCACAGTGGGGTAACCAAAGAAACTATGAACATCAGAAGGCAAGAGTGTGGGGAGAGGACTGCACGCTCCCTTCGTACATTAAAAACCGCCTCTGTTGACTGCAGGACATCTTCTTACGCAGCATCTCTGAAAGTACATGGGCCTCCAGGATAGGTCGTATGTCTCACGTGCAGACTCGTACCGTCCGGGCGATGAAAGACCAGTGTACCTAGGCCTACTTATCCGTCACGATCGACGAGAGACTCTGTATGCATATGAAATCCATGTATGCATAATTATCTCGAGCCGAAAATGTATAATGACTACGCATAGCCGAAAATGTATAATGACTACGGCCGGTGGTCGTTTTTTTATTTTTTTTATTTTATTTTTTTTACAACTCTCAATTAACCAGGTCAACTCAAGGCATATCGAAATGGCAAAGCGTTGTGGGTTATGTTTAGCTACGAGCTATGAACTGTGCGTATCACTGAGACAGATTAGGTACCGCGTGATAAAAACCTTAGCTTTTTTTTTTTTTTTTTAGGTGAAATTGTAGATTTTTTTAGGGACATGATAAGTGCTTTTTGTAACAGCTGACTCGAAAATACTTAAAACAATCCTATGCTGAGCCAGAAGGATGCATTAACATTTATGGACTGAGGAATGGATCCAGACATATTCATCATCATCATCATCAGGTGCCCTGCCGCATGGCGTTGGCGATCATGGACTTCCATCTGTCTCTATCTTTTGTTGCCTCAAGCATCTCTTCCACCCTCCTTGTCTTCAGCCACTCTGCAAGTCCCTATAGTATTTTCTCCCTGGGTCTACCTGGTGCTCTCTTTCCCTCCAGCTTTCCCCTTGTGACCAGGTGCTCCAAATCCCCCTTCCTCATAAAATGGCCTATGAATGTTGCCTGTCTTTTCCTAATCTTCCTTATGAATAATCTACCTGTGTCTGTCTCCATCAAGACTGTCTCGTTTGTTTTCTTTGCTGTCCATGGAACTCTCAACATTCTTCTCAGAAACCACATCTCGGCTGCCTCAATCTTGTTCCGGCTTCGCTTGTTGACTGTCCACGCCTCACAACCGTACAACAGTATTGGTTCTATAAAAACACTCAAGAACTCTCTTCCTGATGTTAATTGATAGGCATTTGTTGGTAAGAATGCTTGTCATCTTCTTGAATGCTGTTTTGGCTTGGCCGATTCTGCTGGCTATTTCTGATGTGCATCTGCCGTCTGATGAAGTGATCGTTCCTAGGTACTTAAACTTATCAACCTGTCTCAAGGTCGTGCCTTTTGCTGTTATTTTGCTTGAGGAGAGTTCATGTTTTTTACTGATCACCATGACTTCAGTCTTCCTGCTGTTTGGTTCCAATCCCTTACCTTTGCTTTCTATTTCTAGTATATTCACAAGGTTTTGTATGTCCCTTTCATTTTCTGCAATTAGCACGGTGTCATCTGCGTATCATAATAATTACAATATTTATATAGCGCAAAATCTTGATAAAATCAAATCTAAGCGCTGAAGCAGACACACACGCAAGCACGCACGCACGCAAGCACGCACACACACGCACGCATACACACACACACACACACACACACACACACACACACACACACACACACACACGCATGGCTATAAATGGGGAGAAAGAATAAAAGCAATAAAAGCAAGAATAAAAGCAATGGAAAATTATAGAGAGCATAGCATATACAATTATATATTATAACCATGTGATTCCCTCCGAGCGGAGACAGGCTGCAGAGGGGGGGGGGGGGGGGGGATTGAGTGAGGTTAGGATTTTATGCGGAGGAGAAAAGGTGAGTTTTGAGAGCGGACTTGAAGGAGACAAAAGTAGGTTGCTGACGGACTGAGAGAGGAAGTTTGTTCCAGGAGAGTGGACCAGAAACAGAGAAGGCTCGTGGACCATAGGTATTGAGCTTAGTGCGTGGAAAGCGAAAAGTCAGAGGATCGGAGGCAGAGCGGAGGGTACGTGAGGAAGATAGATCTCAAGTAGGCTTGACAGGTAATCGGGGGCTGCGTTATTGAGGCTTTTGTAGCACATGGTGTCTAGTTTGTACTGTATGCGCTTTGATACAGGGAGCCAGTGAAGTTGTGCCAGGAGAGGAGATATGTGGTCAGCTTTTTTCTTTTTGAGTACAAGGCGTGCAGCATTGTTTTGAATGCGCTGTAGGATGTGAATGGTGGAGGCAGGAAGACCAGACAGGAGTGAATTGCAATAGTCAATGCGAGACATTATGAAGGAGAGAACGAGTTTTGCAGTTGTTTCGACAGAGAGATACTTCCTGATCAGCCTTATACGATGGAGATGATAGTAGCAGGATCTGGCAGTTTGAGAAACAAAGTTGTTCATGGAGAGGGTAGAGTCAATGCAGACACCAAGGTTTTTAGCTGAATCAGAAATTGGGACTGATGTGTTACATAATGGGAGAGAAAGAGGAGGCAGCTGAGAAAGTTTCTGACGGGTGCCAATGAGGATAGCTTCTGTTTTGTCGTCATTAAGCTGAAGTCTATTGTGTGTCATCCAGTTCTTAATGTCCGAGTAACACTCAGTGTTGCGAGTCAACAGGCGCTGTATATTATCAGGTGAGTCACTGTCTTGAAGTTGGGTGTCATCAGCATAGAAGTGGTGTTTTATAGAATGGGAGTTGATGATGGTGGACAGGGGGGAGGTGTAAAGAGTGAAAAGAACAGGGCCAAGGACAGATCCTTGTGGAACACCACAGGTAAGGTATGCAGGTTGAGAGTAAGTGCCATTGATGAGAACGGTTTGTTTTCTGTTTGATAGGTATGAAGTGAACCAAGACAGAGCAATGTCAGAGATGCCAAAAGTATGATGAAGTCTAGAAAGGAGAATACCATGATCAATGGTATCAAAGGCTGCAGACAGATCAAGGAGTGTGAGGAGAGAGACTTTGCCAGTATCAGTTGCAAGGAGGAGATTGTTGAGAATGTGTAGTAGGGCAGTTTCAGTGCTATGGCACTGGCGGTAGGCTGACTGGAAAGGATTGAGGAGATTGTTGGCAGACAGGTGAGAGTTCAGCTGGTTGAGGACGACTTTTTCAAGGAGTTTTGACAAGAAAGAGAGATTAGAGATAGGCCGGTAATTTTTCAGTTCATTTGGATCTAAATTGTGTTTCTTGAGGAGAGAGTGAACAATAGCAGACTTGAAAGAATCTGGGACAGTTCCAGTTTGAAGAGAAGTGTTGATGATGTCAGTGATGAATGGGAGGAGAGTAGGGAGACAGTCGGCGTAGAGAGAACATGGAAGAGGATCCAGTTCGCAGGTTTTGAACGACATGGATCTGATTGTGTTGAGAATTTCTTCTTGTGAGACTGGGGTAAAAGTAGTAAGAGGTGTGCCAGAGAAGGAAGGGTCAGGTGGGCATGGTTGACAGGGTGTCCTGTCAAGCCTGTCACGAAGAGTTTGTATTTTGGTGGTGAAATAGTTGGAGAATACAGATGGGAGTTCTTCATTTGTATGTTTTGTTGGGAGAGGTAAATCTTTTCGTGTGCCAAGGAGATGATTCATGACTGTAAAGAGTTCTTTTGAAGAAGAGGCATTCAGGATTTTGGTTTGGAAATAGCTTGTTTTTGCTGATGCAATGAGGGTGGATACTTTTGTTTTAGAGGCTTGGAAAAGTTGCCTGTGTACAGTGAGTTTGGATTTGCGCCAGCGGCGCTCTGCTCTGCGGCGGGCACGTTTTGCACAGGCGATCTCATGAGTGAGCCAGGGGGTAGGGGGGCGGTCAGGTAAAAGACGGGTTGTGGCTGGAGCATGAGTGTCCAGAAGATGGTGGAGAGTAGTATAGAATTCATCGGCAAGGTTATGTGACTTTTCAGAAAGGAGACGGGAGGCATCAGATGAAAATGTGGAGAGGTCGATAGATATTGAGATTGCGTCGAGTCACTGTGCGCATGGTACGGGAAGGAGGAGAAATGTCGAGAGAACAGAGAATTGCAGAGTGGTCAGATGGAAGGGCTGAAGTTAGACGGGTAGAAAGAACTAAGCAGTTGTCAGTAGCGGAATTGTGGTGATCACGAGAAATGATCCAGTCAAGAATGTGACCTTTTTGATGGGTTGGTTCAGAAATGTGTTGATTCATATTGTGATTGGACAGAGAGTTGATGATATGTCTTGTGTCATAACGGTGAGTGTTGTCATAGTGGACATTGATGTCACCTAGAATGATGAGATTTCCAGGTAAGAGGCAGTAGTGGTCAAGCAATTGTTCAAAGTCAGAGAGAAACGTGGATGTGGTGAGTTTGTTGGCAGAGCTAGGTGGGGGTCGATAGACACAGGAGAAGGTGAGGGGGTGAGGGTGGATTGGAAGGATACTTCAACGTGCTCGAAAGAAGGATGGGAGAAAGGCATAGACTGCGAGAAAGATAGGCGGGAATGGAGTGAGTCGTTGTAGAGGATGGCGATACCGCCACCTCGGGATGAGCGATGGAAAGAAGCAAGCCTGTAACCATTCGGAGTGAGGCTAGCATGTATAGGTTCGTGACCAAGGGGGTTAAGCCATGTCTCTGTGATAATGTTGTTTATCATTTTTCCTCCAACCTTTAATCCAGGGACTTCTTCTAGGTTTCTCATGATGTTTTCGCTGTAAAGTGAAAACAGATCTGGTGACAAAACACAACCATGTCTGACTCCTCTTTTGATGTTTTGGAAAGATTTTATATCGTTTTCTATTCTCATTGCAGCTGTTTGTTCCCAGAACATATTTCTGATTATCCGTAGATCTTTTCCATCAACATTGAGTGTCTCCAGTTGGTTGATCAATTCATCATGTCTTACCCGATCGAAAGCCTTGGTATAATCAACAAAGCATAAATGCAAATCTTTATTCATCTCGATTGACATCTCTATCATAGTTCTTAGGATGTATACGGCACTGAGAGTTCCTTTCCCTTCCACAAATCCACACAGTTCTTCTGCTATTTCTCTTTTGATTCTATTCCTTGTCCTCATCATGATTATTCTTAACAGGATTTTTGTTACATGACTCATCAAAGTGATTGTGCGATGGAGTTCGCATTCTATAGACCCTGTCTTCTTTGGAAGTGGAATGAAAATTGATTTTGACATATCTTTGGGGATTTTTGCTTTGACCGAATTATGTAATCATTAATGGGATAGCCATGTGGGCTTAGTATATGCTCCTATGGAGTGAATGGTATAGATAATTATTCTGCCATTGTGTAACATTTTCCAAGACGGTAATTCATGATTTGAAAGTGTGGAACATGCAGTGACTATGACTGAAGTTTTGGATAAACAATTAAGTTTGCTGGGCGGGTATTAGTTTGGACCATGTGTTTCAGGAGTTCAGTACCGGCAGGGCACTTATAAAGTTTCGTGTTTTTATGATATGGTCTAGGTTATGTCCAGGTTTGATCATGTTGTCATGGTTTTAATAGCGGTCTCACCTCCCCATTTTCCCCATCAGATGATATTTTTGATCGATGCCTCCTCTTCCCATTAGATAATAAAGTTATACTTCTTTCCATCAGATGCTGTACGCCTTGTACTCAAAAAGAAAAAAGCTGACCACATATCTCCTCCCTGGCACAACTTCACTGGCTCCCTGTATCAAGCGCATACAGTACAAACTAGACACCATGTGCTACAAAAGCCTCAATAACGCAGCCCCCGATTACCTGTCATGCCTACTTGAGATCTATCTTCCCTCACGTACCCTCCGCTCTGCCTCCGATCCTCTGACTTTTCGCTTTCCACGCACTAAGCTCAATACCTATGGTCCACGAGCCTTCTCTGTTTCTGGTCCACTCTCCTGGAACAAACTTCCTCTCTCAGTCCGTCAGCAACCTACTTTTGTCTCCTTCAAGTCCGCTCTCAAAACTCACCTTTTCTCCTCCGCATAAAATCCTAACCTCACTCAAATCCCCCCCCCCCCCCCCCCTCTGCAGCCTGTCTCCGCTCGGAGGGGAATCACAAGGTTATAATATATAATTGTATATGCTATGCTCTCTATAATTTTCCATTGCTTTTATTCTTGCTTTTATTGCTTTTATTCTTTCTCCCCATTTGTAGCCATGTGTGTGTGTGTGTGTGTGTGTGTGTGTGTGTGTGTGTGTTGTGTGTGTGTGTGTGTGTGTGTGTGCGTGCGTGTGGCGTGCGTGCGTGCGTGCGTGCGTGCGTGTGTGTCTGCTTCAGCGCTTAGATTTGATTTTGTCAAGATTTTGCGCTATATAAATATTGTAATTATTATTATTATTATTATGATAAAGTTATACATCTTTCCATTAGATGATAAAGTTAATACCTCTTCCCATTAGATGATAAAGTTATGCCACTTCCCATTAGATGATAAAGTTATACCTCTTCCCATTAGATGATAAAGTTATGCCACTTCCCATTAGATACTGACGTTATACCTCTTCCTGTTAGAATATAAAGTTATCTCCACACTACACAGTGTTCATTGTACGGATGTATCGTGAACAACGTACATTACTTGGACAATGAAGTGGGCTGGCCTTTGGTAACAGAAGAGCAAGGGGCCGACTATCTCATATTTATATCATAGTTATGTGAAGGTACAGAATTTGAATTATCGAATGATACAACGCACCGGTGGCATCTATTTATTTGCATCCATTTATTTATTGTCTGCTATGTTTTCATGAAATATTCATACAGTGACAGCCGTAGGGACAATTATCATATATTCATGGTTTGCCAGTCCGACCATGTGATTGGCATAGGCATTCGTCAGATACATTTTTTTTGTTCCATTTTTTTTTTGGATGCGTAAATGTAGAGTTTCCTTTTATTTTGTTTTGTTTTGTTTTAACACATTATCACTCATGCAGGTGGTATGTTGCTGCGCAGTCTGCATATTACGTCTTCAGGGTGGACGTGCAGCTGCTAAATATAACTTTGCGTGGTTTAACTCTAGAGACTGAAATTTCCATATGAGATCAGTTATACAGATGTTTGGTTTGGTTTGTTATGTTTCGGTTAATAATTTAAAGTCCATTTACATTCTTTAGAAAATCAGTTTGAAGGCTTTCTTTTTACGGGGGAGTGGGGGGGGGGGGTAGTGGTGGAAAGGGGTGTCTCATGTTCAAATTCATCGGAAACAGTCAAACTTCACTCTAAGTTGAATCGGTGAATTGATCATCATCTTTCTCAAAACCAAGACAATCAGACTTCAGACTTCAGACTTCAGATCACTTTATTACTCAAGGATAGTAGTACTAATTGCTATTGGACCTGTCCTACAGCTTTATTAAGTATCTTTTAAACGAGATTGCAGGCTTCTTTTAAGGCAGAGAATAATTCTGTGTCTCCTGTTTGTCGTTAAAATAAGATAAATTTTCATCGCTGGTTTTTTTTTAGTTTGATTATTCATTTTGTCAGCCGGGTGAAAGAAATCAGCAACAAACGTAAGGCGCCTGTCTGAGCATTTAGCTAAAGGGAGACAATTACAAAGCAACCGGAAGTTGAACAGAAGTGCCGACTGGTGAATCGTCGCATCACGATATCGAAAACTTCGGGAAAACATGGCAGTGACATCAACAATTGTGTGCTTCTTAGCGGTGTTCTTGTGTATTAGAATATCAACGATGAGTACCCCAGAAGAAGAAATAAAACCTGCACAGAGCACGAGCGCTACAGCGCAACACATAACAGATAGTTTGACAATGTTGTTACTGTTGGCCTTATTGCTGATGACGATTCTCACAGTCTGGCTCTTCAAACACAGACGGCTCCGATTTGTCCACGAAACTGGCCTCTCCATGTTGTACGGTAATAGATCTATGTTTTGTGTGTTGTTTATACCTATTCTGTTTACCAAGAATGCTAGTAACTGTTTTGTTGTGGTTGCACGCTCACTTTGATTTTGATTGCAAGCCCCGAACTGCAGTGCTTGAGACAGTGCGCTAGTGTGTCAGAGTACGGCGAGTGCCAAAGCCCGACCCTTGTCTGAGATCCAGCATAGGGACACTTGCACTTCTGCCGACTCTGGCATCGATGTATAGAGGATGGGCAAGAGTGTGAGTCACACCCGATATAATCAGTTGAACTCTCTAATCTTTGGAACTAATGGAAGTAAATTGTGAATCAATGAATTTTGGCCAAATACTAATTACTATATAATTATATAATAATAAAGTAGCCTAATAAACGTAATTACGGTAGGCCTAATACTAATACAGTAACTATTGTACAATTATCTAATTGTTTCTAGTTTACAATTGTTGGTGTACATTTCCAAATCAGTAATGAGATTTTAGGTATGTGTGACCTGTTGGGGGTGTGTATGTGTACATGTGTGTGTGTGTGTGTGTGTGTGTGTGTTGTGTCACATGTGTGTGTGTGTGTGTGTGTGTGCGTGTGTGTGTGTGACAGTGTGTGTATGTGTGTGTGTACACATGTGTTAGTGTACTAAGAACACATTTACTGATTTAGTACTGTTGGCACAGACAATCAGACTAACAGTTTTCCCCAGCCATGAAATAATAATTTACTTAAAGAAATAACTTGGCGCTTATGACTTCAATACATCATACATATTCTGCCAAAAGTAAGATGTTATAACAATATAAGTCTGTTTAGAATTCCATGTTTGGATGTTTCTCTCACAATTACACCTGTTTGTTCCACTGGACCTTTTTTTTTTTTTACAACTGAGCCTTGCCTAGCCTCTCTGTGTGTCTCTTTTCTCTCTCTTTCTCCTAGCATCTCTCTCTCTCTCATACACACACACACACACACACAAACACACATGCACACACACAGTGACACACACACACACACAGTGACACACACACACACACACACACACACACACACACACACACACACACATACACACCACACTAAATCACTCAGTCTTCCCTCTCTTTCTCACTCTCTCTCTCTCTCTCTCTCTCTTTCTCTTTCCTTCTCCCCCCTCTTCCCTCTTTCTGTCTGTATTCCTGCCGGTGGATGTCTGTGATTCCTGTGCATACTTCATCAGTTCATGGTGGAAGATGGGCCACCTGTGCAGACTGTACTTATCTTAATTGTTGCCTGACTTCGTGGTACTAATAATAAATATGAACAAAAACTGATGTGCCAAAAACAAATTTTCATTGAATTGTGATTATTGCAATACATGTTTTGATTGTTGTTTTCTCCTCCCACTATTGTATTCCCAATAACCAGTTTCAGTCTGTTCCTAATCAACACTGACTTATTCCATTGTACCTTAAGTGTTCTGCATTGATCTGTTGGCTTGTTCCCATGATGCTGCTGATTGCAGCAAGTACTTCATTGAAAAGTTAAGATTCAATTTGTCTATTTGAAAAAAACAAAACAAAAACAAAAATATGTACTTATACAGACTAACAGAGAGAGAGAGAGAGAGAGAGGGGTGAGAGAGAGAGAGAGAGAGAGAGAGAGAGAGAGAGAGAGAGAGAGAGAGAGAGAGAGAGAGAGTTTACACCATAGAATTCTGATTCTTGTTTTTAAAAAGAGAAGAGATGCACACACACACACACACACACACACACACACACACACACACACACACACACACACACACATACACACACAGTGACACACACACATACACACACAGTGACACACACATGCGTGCGCACGCGCGTGCACACACACACACACACACACACACACACACAGAGAAAACAGTTTTTTTTTTAACTGAATCTGGGGCATATATTTCCACAATGCTTCGATATGAAAATGATGATGCAGTGGATTTTTTTAAAACTATTTTTTATTCATCTTTTGTTTCACAAAAAACAGACATCTAACACATAATATGGCAATAAAAAATGACAACAACAAAAGATGTTACATATAATTTATAAATGATATATAGTATCTATATCATATGTAAAAAGACAGTGTTGACACCACATAGTATACAGAATATACATAATCATGATAATGATATATTATTATTATACATTGAAAGTTTTAAAATGAACATTAACATGATTAAGATTTAAGCTTTTTGTCAGCATTTCCCCTATGAACGGGTTTCACAGACCAAAACAGAGCTTTCATGTGAGAGAATATGGTACATAAATTTATGGCTAAGCATGAGAAACTGAAAGAAAGGGAGGATTTGTTAACTGGGGTTGCTTTTGTTGAGAGAATTACATGAATGGTTAGTACATTAACACACACATGTGCGTGTGTGTATGTGTGTGTAAATTCATGTGTGTCACACATGCCATAATGATATTGTACCTTTCTTACATCTCTCTCTCTCTCTCTCTCTCTCTCTCTCTCCCTCTCTCTCTCTCTCTCTCTCTCTCTCTCTCTCTCTCTCTCTCTCTCTCTCTCTCTGTGTTTGTGTATGAAATAATCATGTACCTTTTTGTACCCGCAATCTATGTATTACTGTTTATATCCTACTTGCCAAAAACTATAATGATAATGCTCTTTTTATACCTCGTGTGTGTGTGTGTCACTGTGTGTGTGTGTGTGTGTGTGTGTGTGTGTGTGTGTGTGTGTGTGTGTGTGTGTTGTGTGTGTGTTGAGAGACTGTTTTAGTGTTTGTATACATGTGTGTGTGTATGTGTTTAGGAATATGACTATTGCCTAATACTGTAATAGCGGATGGAGGAATTACAAATTTTTGTCAAAAGTTGATCATAGTTCCCCCTCCCCTCCCATTGTTTTAATTGGGGTTGTAACAGATTTTACTGGGTAAATTTTGCAGATTTGTAAGGTTTGATATCTATCTATCTATCTATCTATCTATCGATCAATCTCTCTATCATAGTATCGATCTATCTTATCTTATTTTTAGAACTAGCTAGCTAACAAGCTAGATCTATCTATCTATCTATCTATCTATCTATCTATCTATCTATCTATCTGTCTATCTATCTATCTATCTATCTATCTATCTATCTATCTATCTGTCTGTCTGTCTGTTTCACTGTCTGTCTGCCTGCCTGCCTGCCTGCCTGCCTGCCTGCCTGCCTGTCTGTCTCTTTATCTATCTATCTATCTATCTATCTATCTATCTATCTATCTATCTATCTGTCTATCTATCTATCTGTCTATCTATCTATCTATCTACAGATCTATCTATCTATCTATCTATCTATCTATCTATCTATCTATCTATCTATATATATCCTTTTTTTTTTCTGCCCTATTTTCTGCACAGCTTTTGTGTCACGACCTCCATACTGCTTGTTTTAATTCTCTAGCGCCCCTTAAAATCCATGAAACAAGACCACTACAGGAACAAAGCATGAAAGGTCACAGAATCTCAGTCTCAGTCTGGGACAGTTTTTCATGGTGCTGTGATGATGACAATGTGGATGATAGTGAAAATGCTATGAGTTCCATTTTCAGATTGAGATTGCTTCATACGATAGAACTGTGTATGGTCTACGCTTACTTTCAAAATATATCTTGACAAACTAGGCCTGAGAAATATACACGGACAGACAACAGCCAACACTCTGGATGATGCGTGATCGATATTGTAAAATGGATGAAATTTGACTGTGTAGTCTCCCATCTTCTCAGTGAATCCATTGCATATGCAGACTTCCCCCTTGGGGATGCCAGGTTGCTAGAAATTTCCTGTTTTCTGTCACTCTCTTTGTTTCTACCTTATTTCTTTGCTTTCTCAGTTTCTGTCATTTCTTTCTATCTTTTTCCACTCTGCAGGTCCATTCATCTGTATCTGTATCTGTACTTTTTCATAGGATTGATAATTGGGTACATGTATTAAGTGCATTTTTGGTTCTAGGGAGGTGAGATATGCGGAAGCAATTTTAGGTAATTCATGCTTGTTTTTATATATTTGTATGAAGGTGTTTTTTTAAAAAAATCCCCTGTGCTATATATTGGATGGAGTGGTCAATGCCGGCGGCATGTCCTCAGATTATGTGCATGAATGCATTGATACAAAATACTTAGTTTTCTTTTCTTTTCTTTTTTCCTGTTGAAGTTTTGTATGTTTTTGAGCAGTTATAGCTCTGATGTGGCTCTAGACAGTCGGCTGGGCTTTGAAACATCAATAATATTAACAACAATAGCATACTCAGATCAGAGCTGGCCAGTGAAAAAAAATTCCTCTACAATTTTTTTGACTGATGGAGGTTGAAACCTACAGCATCCTATTCAGTGGTTCGTTGTGCCGTCCACATCATGACACTGACTGATACTAGTGATAGTATTACTATTAGTGATTTTAATATGAATCTTCTGATGGCTGTAGACAAACAAACAAACAAAAATCAAAATATGCAACAGGTGATATATATTATATGTGATGTTTTATAGAAATATTAGTACACACATTTATATAGAAGCATGCTGTTTCGTTATTTGTCATAAACTGCCCTGCTCATCATCATTCGCAATGGACCATGAGTACAGTGTACTGGCGGGTGATAGAAAAAGATGGTTTTGCTTTCAGTTCCACATGGAGAGTTTGTGACTATAATTGCATGACAAGTAGAGGGACAAGGAAATGACAGTTCAGTGAGGTAATTGTGGGGTCAATGTCAGTACACTCAAGTTGTACATGGCTGCCTGTGAATGAATACCTAGTCTATATAAGTATATTTGACCTTTTCTTTGACCTCTCTATTATTACAGTTAAATCAGTAGAGATGGGTAATCAAGTGGATATAACAAGAGACTTAGAAGGTCTGGGGTTTGATCCTACCTTCCTGTTTCCATCTGATAGCTAAAGTGTGGAGATTTTCCTTTCTTTCAAGTCATCATGTGTGCAGACATGTTACTGCTTACAATACATCCATTCATGTCCAGTGGCTGGCTTATGGAAACATCTTGTGTTCTCCACGCTTCACTGAAAGTGTGATTATATGACTGTAAGTGTAATGTGTAAATTATGGGCAGCGAGTCCCAACAATTGAGCGAGTGTGGAGAATATCATTATATATACAAGAACATTTAATGAGACATTTCATCAGTAGATGTATTGCATGTTTTACACTAGTGTAATCTTTATGCTCACAGGAACATGTCTTCATAAAGTTCATTGACAGTATTGTCCCTTTCCTCCACCTCCTCCCCCACTACCTCCCATTCTGTGCAGTCAGATTACTCTCTCTGATCAGTGGTTCCACACCAGTGCAAGATCCCTGGCACTCCCTGCAAAACCACTGCTGTTAATGATGGGATGTGGAATATGACAAACTGATGTATCATTTACATGTGGGAAAACCAAAATAGTGACAAAAGTGCAAGTGAATTAGAAATGATTTCATACACTGGCTTTGCCTTGTACACTACCTGAGAACCCCAATGTGCTGAGTGTGGCCATTGAATGGAAAGTCAGTGAGATCCATGCTTTGTGAGATATTAATATGATTGAGAGTCATTTCTACATTGGTATTACGATAGTAAATTTATGCATTATTCATTTTTTGGTTGTTCTTTGACTTTTTCATCCACTTTTTTTATGATTCATTTTTTGGTTGTTCTTTGACTTTTTCATCCACTTTTTTGGGGGGTGGCAACGGATCTTTTATTTGATGGTACATTTTCAGAATTCTATCTTACAGTGGGCTTTCAGAATTATTTTACGTGATGGTGGATTTTCAAAATTATTTTACCTGATGGTGGGTTTTTAGGTATTAGTAAATAATAAGATTTATCTCCCAGAATGAAATTGCCTGTCTGAGTATTAATTAATTATTACAACAGATGGGATTAAAAGGTACTGTTCTCATCTAATAAGAGAAAAATCAACACCAAGGCATTTGGATGTTTGGGTCTAATTGATTCTGTAGAGAAATAACCATATGAAAACACATACAGAACATCAAAACATCTAAGGAGTTAGGACAAAAAAACATATATGTTTACTGGTTTTATAAAGTGGAGGGATACAGGGATACAGAAGTTAGTTGAAGAAAAGTAATGATTATGGTTATTAGAATAGCAATAATATTTACATGTAAATATAATCTCCCTTTTATATTTAAGTCATGAGTAGAAAGGTAAATTATGATAGATTACATTTTATTACTATTGAAGTGTCATAGTAAGATATTTTACCCAGTCTATGGGCATGCTATATGTGACAGTTTACAGAACTTGAAAATTTTTGATACAATTTTGAAGCGTTCAATAATAATATATATATGTTTACTGGTTTATAAAGTGGAGGATACAGGGATACAGAATTAGTTGAAGAAAAGTAATGATTATGGTTATTAGAATAGCAATAATATTTACATGTAAATATAATCTCCCTTTTATATTTAAGTCATGAGTAGAAAGGTAAATTATGATAGATTACATTTTATTACTATTGAAGTGTCATAGTAAGATATTTTACCCAGTCATGGGCATGCTATATGTGACAGTTTACAGAACTTGAAATTTTTGATACAATTTTGAAGCGTTCATACATCATGATGGTGTGAAAACAAAATCAGATTCTAAAATCAGGTTCTAAAGTGTCATAAGTTATACTGATGAATGATTCATGATGCTTTGATGATGGTGTTGGTGATGTTGATGATGTTTATGATTTGGTGATGGTGTTGATGATGATGATGATGTCAATGATTAATTTGTCTCCACATGACCTGAGGAGTCTAATAGCCTGTTGCAATTTCCAGCATTAATAATATTAGTCATTGATGTTTAATGATATGACATTTTTTAATTATTTGAGACAATTATAAGTTAGTCTTGGAAGATAACCTGGTTTTGCCCAACTTAGTTGCCATTTGATTTGTCCGTCACTGTTAGAATGTTGGTGATGTATTCATAAGGTAGCTTTAAAACATTGTATAATCTCTGCAAAGACAGTATTGTTGATTTTAGCTTCAGAATCTTTTGCTGACTTTTGATCCCCATATTGTAGGATCGTTGTCAGTTGACCATCCTTTTGTAACAGTTTGAAGCAGACTTACATCTTTAGTTTTTTGCATGATCTGTGTTCAGTTTATATAAATGTGAAATGCATTATAAAATGCGTAATACTAATAGATGCTGATGTAAACTTTTACACTAATGACTCTTTGCTGCTTTATTGGTTGAGATGTATGGTCCAACTTTAAATTGTCACACACAAATACACACACTTAAAACACACACACACATAGAGACACACATACACAGATAAAAGTCTGTTTCTCTCTGTCTGTCTCTCTCTGTGTCTCTCTCTGTCTCTCTCGCTGTCCACACACACACACACACACACACACACACACACACACACACACACACACATGCAGAGGCGCTAACACAACACAGTGCCCACACAGACACACACAAATACACACATCACACACACACACACACAACACACACACACACACACACACACACACACACACACACACACACACACACACACACACACAACCACCACACATAGGTATGTGTGCATGCATGCACACACTTACATGCATACACACACATACAGTAGTATGCCTATAGATATATGTACATTTACAGACATGTACATGCATACACATTCACACACACACACACACACACACACACACACACACACACACACACACCACACACACACACACACACACACACACACACACACACACACACACACACACACACACACACACACACACACACACACACTTGCATATATGTGCAGGGATACTTTATCTATCTCTCTATCCCTCTCTCTGTCTGTCTATCTATCTATCTGTCTATCTATCTCAGTATCTGTGGTCATGGACATGTAAACAACAAAATGAAATGCGTGTCATTGGAAAAATATTGTGCAAATCAAACAGCAGGACAAAAACCATGACAGATAATCCAGCTTGCAAGTCAGTTTGACATTTATTGCTCCTGTACACAGAAATAATATGATGTTCCTTTGTACATAACATCACATGATGTCAAACTTTGTAAAGGAAAGAACCTGAGAAGGAACATATATTCTGTTCAAAATAATGTGAACACTTTAACAATAACAGCAGGTCCAGTTGGTACATATGAAGGCAGGACAGGAAAACCAAATACACTAGATTAGTAGATACAAGAAAATGAAAGGAACAGATTTTGTACATAACTTCACAACAGTTCTTTGCTGTGTGAATTTTAGAGCTGTACCAAGGAAGATAAAACAGATTTCTGCTGTTTTGAAGACAAGCAGTGTAAAGAGAGCTGACAAAATAATTATGCGAAGCACTCTGGTAATGTCTAATTCAGTAATTGTGAATGTTTTCGTATTAAGCCTTTTTATGCATCCATTACTGGAATGTCCACTCACTTCCAACATTTAAAAGATCTCAGAAGCAGAAAATTCTTATTGTTATTGCAAAACAACTCATGAGTAACTCAAAAGATGTGTTGCAAACAAAAACAGGCTATACTATGAACATGAAAATATTATAAGAACACATAGCAGAACTGCACCTAAACAGTCATCTGTACATAACTTCACAACAGTCACAACAAAATATTGTACTGCAGCATCCTCTTAAGAGTAAAACTTGGCATCAGACTATTTTTCACTTGAAATAAGAAGAATGAAAATGCCGCACATGGCAGTCAGTTTCTTTTTAGGTGAATTGTGGCTTGCTGAATTCAGTTAGATCTCTTTAGTACATAACTTCACAACATTCATGGAGGAATCTCCTTTTTTTCAATAAAACAGTAATTGTATTGATTAACAACAGGGATACAAGAGCTCAGGGGGTTGTATCAACATGTTTTGAATATATTTGGGATTGATAACAAGGGGGGAAAATTGGCTAATCAATGGAGTGTTCACAACTTAACATACCAGTTTTATAACTTCATAACACTCACAACTTAATATTGTACACAATGTTCCTCTAAAAAGCAAAACATGGCATCAAACCACTGTCAACTGAAATAATATGAAAACCAAATGTCACACATGATAATCACTTTTTTTTTATAAGTGAATTGTGATGTCCTAAATTCAGTAAAGATGTCTTTAGTACATAACTTCACAACATTCTGAGAGAGAATCTACCTTTTCTTCAGAAAAACTGCAAATATATTAATTTTTTTTTTTATAAAAACAGGTAAAAAGAAGCTACAGGGATTGTATCTGCATGTTTTGAATACAAATGGGATTAATGAATAGTTATACAAAACAAGTGCGACTGCACTGAATAGTTAGTTTAGAAAAAAAAATCGTGTTCTATAAATTGTTCATAACTTCACATACAGGAAATGACATCTTTCATAACACTGCAGGCTAAAAAGCACAAACCACTTTGATAAATAAAATAAATAAGATTTACTTGAAACTATACCAACAGGCTATTAACAAACTGTCTAGAATCAATAGCAGGTGTGTATTTGTAATAAAAGCATCCACTAAAATTTCTTTCTTTGTTCATAACATCACAACAGATGATTATACTGTATTTTTATGTGAGATTATGAATATGAGCACTATGCAAGTTGTTGGCAAATTTTAAGGCAAAAAGTGTTTCATTTCAGAATTCTCAGAAATAGCAGCATTGACTCGCAGAAGGTATTTTAACCAGATTTAACATTAGAATCATAAGATTTAACATCAGTACCATATGTTCATAACTTTTCAAAATCCAGACTATGGAGACACTGATGTGATGTTACGTACATCACGAAAAGAACACAACGTTGTCCAAAATCCATGAAAAAATCTAAAATAAATATTGAAACAATCTAAGAGAAACAGCATGTCAGCAAACCCTTTTTTTAAAAACATTATTCTTAGATCAGACTGCTTTTGTGAACAATGGTTTAGTTTGGTATGATTCTTGTTGCTGTGAAGTTATGCACTGACCCATGAACAATAAGGCCAACACATGCAGGGACCAAGTATCACTAATCAGTGCTTGTTATTAACTTCATTTATGTAAAAATGATGAATGTACATTTTCTGCCTGTAGTATTTAGTAAACAATAAATCAAGAAGTAGCAGGTGTACATCACCATCATGACAATCAGGCTGATCGGTCCCTACAAACACAAGGCAAAACCAACACTAAACTGAAGAAGTAAGTCAGCAAGTTCAAAGAATAAGGCAAAACAGATGTTAAGTTACCGGTAATAACAACTATAAATGCACAGCAACGGACATATCAGTATATTAACATAAAAAACAAGCGACACTGGCCAGATTCTGTTGTATGTAACAAGGGAAAATGATTCACAACAAAAGCTTGATCTGCTTTAT
>JAPXFY010000021.1:28475924-28493424 GCA_030674185.1 Monoplex corrugatus
GATTTGTCGAATGGCGGTGATGGTGATGATCATTTACTGTGAACATCACGAGATAATACAATCAAATATTTGTGGTGCCAGTACGGTTTTTCTCATATGAGTATTTGAATATTCAAATGTTGTGTTATTTTGCAATAGACAATTGCACAACATTGTGAGCAATCATTTTGAGCAAATCTATTCAGGAACAAGCATGTAAGAGGATTTTATGTGATGCAACCTATAGTGTTGACTGCAAGTCAAAATTTGTTGATCCAAGGGTAGTGAACTTGGTGGTATTGCAAGGTCAAAAATGTGTGTATAGTGTTGGGAATGATGGTGATGTTTGCATTTTGACATGTACAGTATCAGTGATTGTCCACTTTCTTATGCTTCCAGGTGACCTTTGATCCTGAAATATTTTTTAACGTGATGCTACCAGTCATCATCTTTGAAGCTGGCTACAGCATGAAGCGTGTAAGTATTGTCTTAGATAGCAGAATAACATCCAGCCTGCTTATCCATGTCTAGTGGCAGAAAATGAAAAGACCCTGTCCAGACATCATTCAAACTTTTGGACTTTCAATTTCTATTTCTTCACAAGCTGGCATTTTATCCACTGGGACGCCACTCCACTGTACACTGTAACTTTGTGCTTTCTGTATCATAATTTGTAATGCTTTCTCTTATGGGAAGTGATAACGTTACCAGGCCCCACACGGTCTTGATCAGTCTCAATAACGAACAGGACAAACGTATGCTGCTAATGGGACACATAGGGCAGAAGCAGTAAACAAGCTTTAATGGGCATGATAGTCAAATGGATAAGGCATTGGACTTTCAGTGGGAGTGTCTGGGGTTTGATCCTGCTTGGGTATCTCTAGCCAGGTGAGTAAAGGCTGAAGATTTTTCTGATTTTCCAGGTCAATGTTGCACAGACTTGTTAGTGCTTAAATCGTAGCAGCAGAATATCACATACGCATATTAAAGACCTCAAAGTCATGTCAGTGTTTTATGTAAGTGCACCATTTCTATTGGTATTTCTTTCCTAAGCACCCGTGTTTCTGCCCACATTGTCCTGTTGGTTGACTTGTGGGTGAAATAGCTTCAGGAAATTTGTTATAGAATTACAGTCAACTTTGTACAAATGATATAAGATGTTCAAAACAGCCAATAAAACATATGTCTTTCTTCTGAGCCCTCATAAATCTGTACTGCCATCTATCATGAGCTGCCAAGAAACATCTTTTACAAAACCAAGACATTATTTTTCTACATATTTACCTTCAGGTTTAGTGTGTAAGTTGCGATACAAAGGCTTTTCAACTGAGTTTGTAGTCCTACGACAACTTTGTAATGCAAAACAATAACTGCAAAAGCATGATAAATATTTGTGCCTAACCTGCAGGAAAATCTATGCAATTTCTACCATTACTGATTACATCTATTGATCTAATACTAGTCATTTACTAAAAGAGAAAACAATGCAGGGCTGCAATATGTGTGAGAGGAGAGAGAAGAGAGAGAGAGAGAGAGAGAGAGAGAGAGAGAGAGAGAGAGAGAGAGAGAGAGAGAGAGAGAGAGAGAGAGAGAGAGAGAGAGAGAGAGAGAGTGAGTGAGTGAGTGAGTGAATAGTACAGTGCATTTTATGAATCAGACATTGTACTGTTTTAAATTCTGCAATTTGTGGATGTTCCCCCTTGGAATTGATTTGCTTTACAGCCATGGGTTTACATTGGACTTTAAAAAATCTATTGAGTATATGAAATATTTCTTCTTTCATCTAGCTGCTGAATAAAGTAGACAGTATATCCCTTTGACTCCTTTAGTTCCACCTGTTTACACTATGTGTTTCCATCATAAATACCCCACTTTCAGCACTATTTTACAATTATGTAACTCAGTAATTAAATATACATTGTATATATTTTTTATTTCAGTAGATATTTAGATACATATTTTTTGTTGTTGTATTTCATATCAGTTGATTATTATATCTACATTGTGTATGTTGTGATAATTTCATCCCCATCCCTGTCATTGTGTTTCCAGAGACATTTCTTCAGGAATCTTGGGGCCATTCTGACGTATGCTGTGATTGGAACCACCATCTCCTGTTTGGTTGTAGGGTAAGGAGCGGCCAGTACAATATAATACAAAACAGTGCAATGCCGTGTACTACAGTGCAGTACAGTTATTATGCTAGGGTACTATGCAGTATGAGGCAGTACCATGCAGTACACTATAAAACACAGCAGTATAATACTTGTAATACAACAAACTACTGACTAAAAAAATACAACAGTACAATGTAATGTGGTGCTGTCAGGGCAACACAGTGTTGCGCTACAACACAACACAACACAACACAACACAACACAACACAACACAACACAACACAACACAACACAACACAACACACAACAGTCTTTAACTGAAAAAGAGATCCAATTGAATGATCAGCATTTCATACGAAATAGGTTCATGAAGGAATTTTACTTGCTACTTGATCAAACTTTTATACAAAAGAAGGTTGATGAACTTCACTCGCCACAAGATTGATTAATGGTGCAGATGAGATAAGTTGATGATTTTAACTTGCCAAATATTGATCAGCGATTAGATGAATTAGTTTGATGGGTTTCACTTACTACTTGACTGAATCAGTTAACATTTCATGCAAAAATAGGTCAGTGATTTTTACTTGCCTTTGATTGATCAGTGTTTATTGATGACTTTCTCTTGCAACAAGCTTGAGTAATGTTTCACATGAAATGGGTTGACGATTTTCTCTTGTCATGAGATTGAGCAATGTTTCAGATGAAGTGGGTTGATGGTTTTCTATTGCCATAAGATTAAGCAGTGTGTCAGATGAACTGGATCGATGATTTTCTCTTGCTATAACATTGAGCAATGTTTCAAATGAACTAGGTTGGCAATTTTCACTTGTTACTCTAATGATTAGCGTTTTAAGATAAAATAGTTGATGATTTGTGCTGGTGTTGTGTGTTTTCCTGCAGGAGTATTCTGTACAGTTTGACTCGTCTAATGTACGACATCTCGTTTGATCTGAACGACTGTTTCTTTTTTGGAGCTATTATCTCAGCAACAGATCCGGGTTAGTTATCTGTGGGGGGAGGGAGGGGGGAGAGAGAGAGAGTGCGTGTGTGAGAGTGTGTGTGTGTGTGTGCGTGTGCACGCGCGTGCGTGCGTGCGTGCATACGCGCGCTGAGAGAGACAGTGTGTGTGTGTGTGTGTGTGTGTGTGTGTGTGTGTGTGTGTGTGTGTGTGTTGTGTGTGTGTGTATGTGTCTGAGAGAGAGAGAGTGTGTGTGTGTGTGTGTGTGTGTCTGAGAGAGAGAGAGAGTGTGTGTGTGTGTGTGTGTGTGTGTGTGTGTGTGTGTGTGTGTGTGCATGTATATATGCATGTGTGCGTGTGTGTGCATGCATGTGTGTGTATGTGTCTGTGTGTGCGTGTGTGTGTGTATGTGTCTGAGAGAGAGAGAGAGTGTGTGTGTGTGTGTGCGCATGTATATGCATGTGTGCGTGTGTGTGCATGCATGTGTGTGTATGTGTCTTGTGTGTGTGTGTGTGTGTGTGTGTGTGCGCGCGTGTGTGTGCGCGTGTGTGTGTGTGTGTGTGTGTGTGTGTGTGTGTGTGTGTGTGTGTGTGTGTGTGTGTGTGTGAGAGTGTTTGTGTTGTGTGTGTGTGTGTGTGTGTGTGTGTGTGTGTGAGTCAGTGAGTGTGAATGTATGTATGTATGTGAAAGTATGTGCATATGTGTTTGTCTGGGTGTATGTGTGTCTGTGTCTGTGTCTGTGTCTGTGTCTGTTTGTGTTTGTCTGTGTTCATGCATGTATGTGTAGACATATATGATATATGTGGCAGGCAAACAATGACTGAATATAATTGTGGATGTTTTTCTGACAGTAACAGTGCTGGCTATATTCCATGACCTGCATGTGGATGTGGATCTGTATGCCCTAGTGTTTGGGGAAAGTGTTCTTAATGATGCCGTGGCCATCGTCTTGTCAGAGTAAGATTGTCTGTACATCTCTCTAAAATATGTTTTCTAAAATTTGATTCCTGGTTCTTTGTTTTACATATTGAAGAAAATGAAATATAAATGAAAGACGTATTCTGTCAAGCAGCAATTTCTGTTTTGTTAAGTATCATCATATGAACAGTGAAGACTTGAACAACTGTCTGATGTATTTATCGAAGTAGGGTTAATCTGTTGATTATGATCTGGACAGTGATAAATAATGATAATGGTAATAATAATGATTACGATAATAATAATACCAATACTGAAAATGATGATGATAAAAAAAAAATATGATGATGATGACGATGACAACGACGATGATGATGATGATGATGATAATGATTGATGATAATGATAACAGTAATTCCATTTATATGGTGCAAAAAGTCCATATATGAGAATGCTGGTTACACTTAAAAAAGAAAAAATGGAAAACAAATCTTCTTCTCCTTCTTCTTCTTTCATTTTCTGTCGATACAGTCAAGCCACCTGGCAGTAAGTGTGGCTGACATTTTGGGTCACATGATTGTAATAATGAAGATTTAATGACACGTATTAGACTATGACACAGTAGTGCTTAATACTGTGGCTGTTAAGTTACCTAAGCCATGTTAGAAACGTATAACAGCTGTTGTTAGATATTACAAAAATGCTAACTATGTCTCAAGTCTATTGCTATATGTGATGGTCACATGCGCCTACATATTATTTCTTTTTTCTTCCCAGCTATCTTGATTCATACAATTTCCTTGAAACAGACTGTTATTAAAGGTAAACTAGTAACTGTGAGGACTGAAACCATATCATAAGCTATGTCACTGCATTCCACCACTAGTCTCTCCCCCTCTCTGTTTTTGTCTGTTTACACGCCTGACTACGAAGCTGAATATTAAAAAGTATTATGTACTAAAGTAAAAATGGATACAATTTTATGACTACACTGGATACAGTATTCTGTATTAACTATTCTGTTTTTGTTTTTACTTTGATTCATGTACAGTAAATGAATGAATTTGTTTACATGTAGTAGTAAATATTTGCACATATTTTTAACAGTTTGCCAACTCACACACACACAGTGACACACACACACAGTGACACACACACAATGACGCACCCATGCGCGTGCACACACACACACACACACATGCACACACACACGCACAGCACGCACACACACACACACACACACAAAATGTTATAACATTCTCAGAGTGATCCTGCCATGGTTTAAACGATTCACCAGGTGAAAGTCTCATCAGGAACTCACACTTAATAAACATTTTTGAGCCTGCAAATTCTGGAAGGTAACTGTTTCCTGTTCAGTATTATTATGAGTTTGTAATGTCATAAATATGGTTTGGCCAGGTCAGTGGAGATGTACGGTCAGCTGTCCACTGATGCCTTCAACGTGGAAGCCATGTTCCAGTCGTTTGGCCGCTTTGTCGGTGTGTTTGCTGGTGCCTTTGCCATCGGTGGTATGTTTGGTGTTGCCACTGCTTTTGTATCCTTTTGAAATCTGATGACTTCCAGGTTTGTGTAGACATTTTGAATGACTGAGGAAAAAATTGGATTCTTCATTTTTTTTTAATTTTTCATAAAAATTTGAATAAAAAAA
Organism: Monoplex corrugatus; assembly: GCA_030674185.1. NCBI lineage: Eukaryota > Metazoa > Mollusca > Gastropoda > Littorinimorpha > Ranellidae > Monoplex > Monoplex corrugatus. Next base: position 28,481,569 of record JAPXFY010000021.1, read on the forward strand.
GGGCTGTTTGTTGCCGATCTTATTGCTGTGCCTGATTCTTCTGGCTCTGTTTATAGAGCTCTGTGTACTGAAGGTATAAAATCTTGAGTTCAATCCCAGCCTGCAACACAAACACTGGCCTGTTTGCTGCCTATTTTATTTGCATCACTAATTCTGATAGATGTTGTGGACTTGTTGTGAAGTATGACTGCCCGTGTTCAAGCAAACAGGAACCAGAAAAAACACAAAAAAAGAATCAGAAACAACCAGACAAGATAGATGCAAATGTTTGGCCGACTGGGCCTTTGTCAAGCGTACGATCACAAACAAACACACACCAAAATATACAAAAATTAGGAGAAAAAGACTGAAACTTCCTTGCTGCTTCATCTGGTTAGTGTTCCATAGATCCTGTTCTCACTCTGCCCTACCCATTCCAAGATCTTGCCAGCATATATATACAACTTTGCACAGGCTGAAGGAGTCTGAAGATAAATGCTGGCAGATTTGGGTGGTGACATGAAATTATTCAAGTGTCTCTATTTAACAAACTGAGCTGAATATATTCATTTCATGGTTATTTGCTGTTGGTCAAGTGATAGAAGTGTCTGTTTAATAAAATCTGAGTCAACAAAACTGAAACGTGATAGGAATGTCTGCCAGTTTACTAAATTCACAGATATCTGAGTCAGCAAAACACAGACTTGATAAGAATGCCTATTAAATAATAAAACAATTTGACAGCAGTATAGGGAAAACAAGTAAATGAATGAAAATAGAAACATACAAACAAGCAGGTAAGCAAGCAAACAAGCAGGTAAGCAAGCAAACAAGTAAGCAAACAAGTAAGCAAATGAACAAACAAACTCCTAAGATGATCTGGGGCTTTAACTGAAGTCCTGAATGAGAAGACTGACCACTGCAGAGCTAGATATGCCCTAGACTAGAGGACCAACTCATACCCATGAAGAAAAACAGAAATCCACTACTGTCTTGTTATAATCAACCTTGTCATATTATTTTGTGTTGTGTGATTGCAATCCTTCACCTGAGGTCAGCTGACCAAGTTCACCAAGGTGCGAGAATTCCCTTTGTTGGAGAGTGCTCTCTTCTTCCTCATGTCTTACTCCAGCTTCCAGGCAGCGGAGGCAGCAGATCTCACAGGTAATTATCATCATCATCATCATCATCATTATCATCATCCATGTTAATGATTACCCTTTCACTCCATCACCTTTAAGGATCCACCAACTGCAAAACCTACATTTCCTCGCACTGTCCACCAGCTTCCTGCCTTTTGCTTTGCTTTGCTTTTTGGCTGATAGTGCAGGAAGCTGGTGGGATTGACAGGGTTGATAGGCTATCAAACCTTGGTTATTTAAGATGGTTGAACCCATAGAGACCTGAAACTGACCCCATAAATTGTTTCAACTTGCAAGCTGGCTTGGACAGCTTACATTTGAGGGCATGTTTACACAGTATGAAATAGCGTAACACAAATGTTCAGCTGTTGACTGAAAGATGGTCAGCTTGTACTGCTTTTTTTTGTATTAAAAGTATACATATATCATATGTCTATGTTATTGTTTTGAAGGAGGCAGACACAAGCAGATCATTAATTAAAGAAGATTAGGAAAAGACAAGCAACATTTATTGGACATATTATGAGGAAAGGGGAATTAGAACACCTGGTCACAACTGGAAAACTGCATGGAAAGAGAAGACCAGGTAGACCCAGGGAGAAAATGATGGATGGACTTGCAGAGTGGCTGAAGACAGAGAGGGTGGGAGATGTACTTGCAGTGACAGGGGATAGATTTGTGTGGAGGGCCATGATCACCAACGCCATGCTGCAGGGCACATGATGTTGGTGATTATGTTATAGCCTGTATTATTTGTCTGTGTTACATGTGTAGTGTTGCAAGGACTAGCTGTAAGACAGGTTCAGTGGAACCTTACGCTCTTATATTTAATAATCAAATGTTCTTGAGTGGTTTGGAGGGGGTTGGTGGTGTCAAAGAGTGCAGCGGCCATCACTGAACCCAGTGACGCGGACAGGTGAGACATGTGAGAAGTGTTCTGAAGTTTACTGACAATTAAAAGCAGTCTTTCTTTTGTATTACTACTCTATGAGGCTAAGGTCACCAAACAAACAGGAAAACAATCACAGAGCTCTTAGGTCTGTTGATGGCATCACTTATGCCATTTCTGTTTTACATGGGTAAACTTAACAATTACTGTCATTGTTTTTTTCAGTAATACTGTTTTAGCCCAGTTTAACCTTTTGACTCCTGCACCCTATCCACCAGTATCGTGCATTGTCAACCATGCTAGCAAAGCAAAAACTGAACCCCTTGATTCCCTCACCCTATCCACCAGCTTCCTGCGGGAAGCTGGTGGATAGGGTGAGGGAGTCAAAGGGTTCAGTTTTTGCAGTTGTTGGATTAGATGTGGGAGCCAAAGGGTTAAGTAAGTTGGTCGTCTTCTTGTGTTTGTTGTCTACATGGTCAGTCTACACTTGGCAATAAATGTTTTGTTTTGTTTGTTTTTTGTTGTTGTAAGTCACTGAGCATTGGGTGAAAATCACACTCTTAAAAACAAACAAACAAACAAACAAACAAACAAACAAACAAAAAGCTGTGGAGTTCACTCACACTGTCAGTTGATACCTTCTTGTACCTAATCCTTTACCTAATATTTTCCTGATTCATTGCTGTAAGTTGTAGTATAAATGAATCGATGGCTAAAATGGGACGTCTAAATGTGCACACACAATTTCACCCACACGTGAACATAAGTACATACGCTTCATACTCATTCATTAGTCACATATCACACGTAATTATATTGCACTGCTATACATTTCAGGAATTGTGGCTGTGCTGTTCTGTGGTATCACCCAGGCCCATTACACCTACAACAACTTGTCAGCGGAGTCAAAAGCGAGAACGAAACAGGTGAGGAAAAAAAAAGGAGTAATAGAAATAATACTACTTCATCAGGATTTAAGAGCGCCCTCCAGCACGTAAATAGTGCTTGGGAATCTGCACAGTGTTAACAGAAAGAAAACGATACTTGCGGATATTCATGCAAGCATTGCATCATACTCTCACACACATGCATGCACGCACATGCATACACATACACACAGACACACACAAACACAACACACAAACACACGGACACACACATAGATGCACACACAGACACACAGGCAGACACAGACACACACAGACACACACTCACACACACATACACAGTTGAGTTGTCACATGCTCTGCCATGTCCACCTTAGGCAATACAGCACATGATTGTGCAGACCCAGATTTGAGTGTGTTTTGGGCTCATTGGGAAGACTTGGATCATACAGTTAAGTCTCATCCACTTTATAGATGGGTCATTGAGGGTGTTACTGACATGTTTTTCCAACGCCATAGGTGTCTGTGTCTTTCAGACCTGGTTGATGGCGGGATGTGTAATGAAAGTTAACGCAAAGTACAGCCTTGCAGTCTCAGTCTGAAATGGAATTCAAAAGTGTCATCACTTTCAGTTCCATTTTCATCATCTTAGTATTGGGGACAAATTGTTCTGGATCCTGCGGGTCTTTGTGCTCTGCAGTCATGGTGACATCAACTTAAGTGGGTGTGAAGGCATGTTGGAGAGCTGAAAAGAGCTGTGTGGGAGTTGTAACATAGGAGTGATGCAGAAGATAGAATTGAAAACAACAGCAGCAACAACAACAACAACAACAACAACAACAACAACAGCAGGAAAAATTTTAAGCATGATCGAGAGTGTTATCAAATGGATGAATGAACAAAACTTGTGCCCTGGCCTGATGACATCATAGAAAGTCATCCAGTCTTGTTTTTTGGCTTGAATAGGTAATCCCAAGTCATCCAGGTGTGTGCCCTGGCTTGATTACATCATCCAAAGTCATCCAGTTTTGTACCTGACTTTGACTATACCAACCCAAGTCATTCAGTTTTGTGTCCTGGCTCGAATATACCATCCCAGGTCATCTACGCTTGTGGCTGACTTGAATACAAGGTCATTCAAAAGATACTGAGAGTGTCCTAATAATTTAAAAAGTAATTGTCATGGCACTTTGAATCTTTCACACACACACACACACCCCTGGCCCAGTTATACTGTGATCAGAATTACATGCTAATATTGTGACATCATTTGTTATGATGTCATGTTGGATGCAGTCATTTGAAACATTATGGTCACATTTAGCATTTAAGACCAGTTTGCTTACATTGAAGATAATTTTTATAAAGGAAGTTCTGGTTCAGACATATTGAAAACGCTCTAAAGTGTATGAGGGACACAAACTGTCTAGCAGGCTGCAGTTAACAGGTTGGTGTTTTTCTTTAAAGATGGAGGGAATGATGTTAAAGGCAAGTGTAGTCTAGGGAGGCCAGTTTAAGCTACTGACGAGAAAGATGTTAAACAATTTTTTGAGAAATTTTGAATTAAAGACATGTGAAGAGCAGGTGAAGAGATTGCTCATTGGCCTTGGCATTGATCAGTTCATTCGTTTTTGACAAGTAAGCTTGGAAATGAGACATGCTGCAACAAGGTGAGTTCAGCATTGCCTTACTAAAAATCGAAACAAGTGTGTATTGCTGTCATGGAGATTCTGTTATACAGGTCCAATAATTGAGGGTGACATCTTTTTAAGTCAGATAGTTGCCATCGGTGAAACCTGAGTTAAAGCTATAAGTCACAATTAAAGCGACAGTCATCAGAGTGGCACACTTCCGCCTCTCTAAGGCCCATTGTGTTTAGTGGAAAGCAAGGAAAGTTAAGGTATGTGCCTAGGATGACAAGGGTGTATTGATGGTGCATCATGTTCTAGTGGGATAAGCTGTTAATCAAAACTGCTGCAGGATGTTTCTTGTGAAAATACTAAAACCTGCAATCTGATGTAAATGTAAATAATTGTTAAATGTTCACCATTGATACTTCATGATATTGCATCTTTCCACAAAGCGGAGATGGGATAACGTATCTTCCATGAAGCAGAGAGGGTAATGTCATGACGCGTATCAGTGGGGTAGTCTACCACATTCCACCTGTTCTCCATACATGAGCCCCCAAGACTTTGATCTGTTCCCCAAATTGATTGAGCCCCTCCATGATGAATATTATCTGACTAAGATGAGATGGAGGTGGCCAAGCAGGTACAACATATCAACTCTCTTTGTCTAGCATCAAGTGTTTTGTAACTTTCTAACATGTGGGAATCAGTCATTGTTGAGAAGGGATGTTATGTCAAAATAACAGAAAGGTACTGATTGTTATCTCATATTTCATTTTTTGGGGGACATATTCTCATTTTTTTTTGGGTGACCCTTGTATGCCACTCAAAATCATCCAGGCTTGTGTCTTGGTTTGAATATACCTTCCCAAGTCATCCCCAAAACCAAACCAAACCATACCAAACCAAACCAAACCAAACCAAACCAAACCAAACCAAACCAAACCAAACCAAAACAAAACAAAACAAAACAAAACAACATAAACCAAACCAAACCAAAACAAAATAACAAAAACAAAACACCCACATATCGGACAGAAACACACTTTCAACAAGCACTCAAATTCGGTTGCAGGAATGTTTGGACTTTTGTGGCCCCCCCCCCCCCCCCCAAGGAACAAAATCTTAAAATGTTACATAATATTTGTTGAAGATCTGTTTATATCTTGTGTTGCAGTTGTTTGAACTGGCCAACTTTCTGGCAGAGAACTTTGTGTTCCTGTACATTGGGGTGTCCGTCTTCACCTTACAGCCATTACAGTGGCATGCTGGGTTCATCATGTCATCCTTTGTATCCTTGGAGTCTATGCTTGCTTAGTTGAAGGGGGGAGGGGGGGAGCAAAGGGTGTGTGGTGACAGTGGTAGATGTGTGTGTGTGTGCATCCATGCATGAAAAGATGGTGGCAGATGTCATTTTGTGGTAGTAGCGGTGTCACTGTGTGTGTGTGTGTGTGTGTGTGTGTGTGTGTGTGTGTGTGTGTGTGTGTGTGTTGTGTGTGTGTGTGTGTGTGTGTGAGAGAGAGAGAGAGAGAGAGAGAGAGAGAGACAGACAGACAGACAGACAGACAGACAGACAAAGAGAGACAGAGATTCAGAAAATATTGATCAATACAGTTTTTGATTTATCTTGGGAAGTTTTGGAAACAAATACACATCTCGTTATAAAATGTTACTTACTCAAGACTAATTATCACCACCTGAAGAGAGCTTTGGAAAATGATAGTAAATGCATATCAGATAAATTTCAAAGGCAAATTTGAAATAGAGAAATATGTTATTCATTTTCCAGATAGTTATATTTTTCCTTTGATTAAATTTCCATGCAGCCGTCACGAGCTTGAAATTGAATCAGGCAGACAAAAAAGAGTAGACAGACAAAGCAGAATTTGTAAATTTTATGATGACAGTGCCTTAGGTGATGAGGTTTACTTGATTTTTGAATGCTTTAAATTCTGTGGTGATTCATTGAAGTTTATTCCACAAAAATATCAGTCAGATCAATGTTCTCAGTGTTTAACTTCGTTTTGTGCAAGAAAACGATAAATTTTATGTATCAAAATTTATCAAATGTCCTGAAATTGTATAGTTTGCATGTGATTTTGTAATTAGATCACAATAATTGGACCAGAGGTGTGCAAATTTCCAAAGCGCTGTGCCAGTTTCTTTTTAAGTTATTTGGATGTTTTCACTATTTATTGATGACCCTTGTAATAGATCAACATCAGAATCAACATTATCCCCAAAACATTTGACTTTGAAAGCGAACTCTTGTTGCGGTATGTATATATGTGTCTGTTGTGGTTTGGTGTGATGTGTGGTGTGTGTGTGTGTGTGTGTGTGTGTGTGTGTGTGTGTGTGTGTGTGTGTGTGTGTGTGTGTGTGTGTGTGTGTGTGTGTGAGAGAGAGAGAGAAAGAGAGAGAGAGAGGTTGGAATGCTGGCTAAGCATGACCCTTGACCTGGAATCAGTTAGCCATCATCGCGGGACGCTTACTGAACGTCTACCCTTTATCTTTTCTGCTGAACTTGGGCCGTAGCAACAAGATTCGACCCAACTTCCAGCACATGATGATGTTCTCAGGTTAGTCATGGTAGCAAGTGACTGTATGCATATTTGCATGTGTTCATGCTTGTGTGGGCTTGTGTTTATGTGCATGCGTCTGTGTGTGGTGTGTGTGTGTGTGTGTGTGTGTGTGTGTGTGTGTGTGTGTGTGTGTGTGTGTGTGTGTGTAGAGTGAGTGAGTGTGTGTGTGTGTGTGTATGTGTATGTGTGTGTGTGTGTGTGTGTGTGTGTTGTGTGTGTGTGTGTGTGTGTGTGGTTTGGTGTGGTGTGGTGTGGAGTGTGTGTGCGTGTTTATGTGTGTATGAGTGAAAGAGAGAGAGAGAGAGAGAGAGCAAAATGTGCTAGCAAGATTTTCTGTGTTGTTTCTGGATGGATGTTTACTCAGTTTTGATGACAAGTGTGGACTGTTGATAAGTCAAAAACACTAAGTTTGGAGGACAGTGTGTCAAGGTCACACCATCCAAAAAAGTGCCTAAAATCAACACATTTGGTGGAAGATGTGACAGCACCAGTTTTCCAGAAACTTCTGACAATATTCTGCTTTCACTGTTGTGACAGTCTACCATTGTCCAGAATGACATTACATCATCCAGAATACATGTCAAGTTTTATTTTATGGAAGTTTTTTTTCATATCACAATAACCCTGAGAAGACAAAATCTACATTTTCAGCAATTATTTTTGTATAAAAAAAGGATTGTTTGTTTTTTTTGTTTCTTTGTATCTGTGTGATCTTTCTGATCGTCTGTTTTTGTTTTTCACCTACATTTTTTACATGTAATATTTTCATCCTGGTGTTCACATGATTGATGTTTTGGGTGTCAGCCAGACAGATAATGCTGTCACTTCTGTTTCCTTTGCATGCGCCACAGAGCTTGGTGCGCACAGTCTGTTACTAATCTCTGCAGATAAAAAAGGAAATATCATAGGTGAATGTTTATGAAAAGAAATGAAATGATTTCACCTCTGCATGCTCACTCTTGTGTCCCACTCTCCTCCTGTCTCTCCCCCCCCCCCTCCAACCCACCCTGGATTTGGATGTGCTTTGTACCCTGGAGTTTGATCATTGTGAGTGAATGTTTGTAAAATGATGAGAGTGTGTGCTTTCATTTGATTTTACTATCAAGGTTTGGCACCCTATAAATGTCATTATTATCATCATCATTATTGTTATTATGAATGGACATGTTGTGGAGTATGTAGCCTAATAGTTAATCTACTGCTTAGGACATGAGAAAACCTGGGTTTGAATTATGGATTGGACAGGAATTTTTTTCTCTCCTGGTCAGGTAACTCCGCAGGCCCGTAGTCCAGGTGTCAGTCTTTCAGATGGGCGATAAGCCAAGGTCTTGTGTGCAACAGCTTCATAGTTCCCATTAGAGAGGATTTGACCTGGCAAGATTCTTTAGCAAAATACTTTTTCATGGGTAAACAGAAGTACATGCATTACGGAATAAAAAGGATGCTGCTGCACTGCAGTGACATGCTTTCCCCAGGGAGAGCAGCCTGAATTTCACATGATGAATCCATTCTGACAACAACAGAAAGAAGTACAATACTCAAGAAAAAATACTTTTGTTGTTATTGAAACAAGAGTTTTCATGAAAACAAAGAAGTTTTTTCATGAATCTGCCATTTACTGTGCTCTTTGAATCTGTTCTCATCTGCAGCAGTCGTATGTAATTGGTCATTGACAAGCTTTCACCCAACTCTCGCCTGCCTCTCTCCCAGGCTCCACTGTGAATAACTAGTTTCACTTTTATCGAGACAGTGCATCACCACACCTAGAAAACTCTATACATGAACAACACTGATACCATGTGATGCAGAAGTATCCAAACTAAACAACTGGTGCAGAGTGAGAAAAGATGGAACATCGTATTTTGAATTGTATGAATGTGTCACAGGTTTACGGGGGGCTGTGGCCTTTGCCTTGGCCATTCGCAACACTGAGACAGAAGCCAACCAGCACATGGCCTCCGCCACCATGATGATTGTATTGGCCACAGTCATTCTGTGTGGGGGCTTCACCACACCCATGCTCCAGTGGTTACAGATTAGGTATGAGCACATTATTCTTGTTTTTATTCTTATGTTGAAAAACGTGTAACAGGGATATAGAATGTAGACGGTGCGATGATAGTGACAGTGGTAGTTGTTATTGTGGCTGCTGTGGCTGTTTGTGTAATTGTGTTTGCAGGTGGGGGGAGGGAGAGGGTGGGGAAGGATTGTAGGGACCTGCTTACTGTGGCTTCATTGCTCTGCAGTTTCTTCTCCATCTTCCTTCTCTTCTCCCTCAGCTCCTGAAGAGTTAGTAGGGGCTGCACTAAAGAAATGTTCAAGAGACTGCTCCAGGTTTGTCATTTCTGTGCCAAAGCCTGGGTCTCTGCAGCAAATGCTTTCTCTGTCTTTTCCACAGTATTGTCAATCCATTGTTTTTGTTTTTCGGTCTCCTGGGGGATTGATTTAGCAAGGCTATTGGATCTTGTTAATGGCCATACCATCATAGTTGTCTTAACTGATGTTAGAAGATTTTTTATGGCTCAGCAGTTTCTATCATCATTAGCTTTAAATGGAATCAGAACAGGCTTTTGTTTACTGCTTTGACTCCTGCACCCTGAGTATCAACATCCTGCATCGTCAACCATGCTAGCAAAGCAAAAACTTGACCCTTTGATTCCAAACAGGTGAGGGAATCAAAGAGTTAAGTTTTTGCAGTTGGTGGATAGGGTTCGGGAATAAAAAAAATATGGCAAGGTTGACTTGCCTGCAGTGTACTATCCTGTAGTAGATAGATTTACAGTAACTTGACAGTGATGACCCTGTGGGCTTACTTGACTTTGGGACTGCCGACAGATTGAAGCTGATAGGGAGGTATGAGGGGACACAGAACACACAGACACACAGACACACACACACACACACACACACACACACACACACACACACACAGGCACATGCGCACACACACACACACACACACACACAGGCACATGCGCACACACACACACACACACACACACACACACACACATGCGCGCGCACATGCACACACACACACATATGCACATACAGACACACAGTGACACACAGAGGCATGCATAGAGACACAGACATACACAGACATACACAGACACACACAGACGCACAAACACACACAGACGCACAGGCACACACAGACACAGACAGACACACACACACACACACACAACACACACACACACATTACACACACACACACACACACACACACACACACACACCACACACACACACACACACACACACACACACACACACACACCACATCACCCAACCACCCACACAAAACACACACACACACACACACGCACACACATGAACTGGATATTTTAATAGAAAAATATAAAACAAGACACAAATTCGGTCAGAATGTTCCTTTGTCAGTCATACACAAAAGACAGCCAAGAAACCACATCATGAAGTAGAGGACAAAGATGTAGGGCAAATGAAACCTATATAGTCTGGGTCACTTCAGCTGGTTGGGATTGTTGGTGAAGTCTGTCAGATAGTTACTGGCAAAGTTTGGAGGACCACATATAGAAGTGTCTGAACAGTGTGAATCCCTCTTTAACAAAATGCAGACTGCTGCAGCTGCTTCGACTGTTATCATTATTGCTACTACAGCTGCTGCTGATACTGCTGTTTTAAATATTACTTGTACTATGACCATTTCTACTTTGGCTGCTACTACTACTATTACAGTACTAGGTAAGGTTAATAACTGTCATATATCTATCTATCTGTGTGTGTGTGTGTGTATGTGTGTGTGTGTGTGTGTGTGTGTGTGTGTGTGTATGTGTGTGTGTATGTATTTGTGTGTGTGTGTGTCTCTCTCTCTTTGTCTCTCTGGTCTCTCTCACTGTCTCTTTCTCTCTCTCTCTCTCTCTCCCTCTCTCTCTCTCTCTCTTTCTCTCTCGATATGAGCTAGTTATCTCAACGGTAGTTAACCACTTGCTCAAAAAGTTAGTAATGAACATGCTGTTTTGTGATTATGTAAACAGGGTTGGGGTGGAAGAAGAAGGCAACATCACCTTGAATCAGTTGTCGTCAGTCAGAAACGTGAGTGTCTGATATTTGCTCTTGTTTTCTTAAGTCTGATAGAAATAATGAACGCAAACATATGCTCCGATGATGAAACGGGCATTTTGTCCTTGTCTTAAGTCTGACAGAATCATGAACACAAACATGTGCTCCAATGATGAAACAAGGCAATTTCAATTAAATATGCATTCTATACTTTGTTCTCATTTCATGTGCTTTTGGTTTCCGTTTTTTTTAAAGGCTGGCAGTTCCTTTGATTCTGATAGAGTCTGACCTTTTGAGTTGTCTTCCTTCCCATTTATTGTTCATTCATTTGTTTGTTTGTTTATTTTTGTGATGACTTTATATATCTAAAGCTTTGTTTCAGCTTCTTTTTTCATGATTGAATATTGTTTGGTCTCTTTGTTATTGACCTTGATTTGTTTGTGTTCGTTTGTTTTGTTTGTCTCTGTGTTTGTTTTGTTTGTCTGCTGTGTTTGTTTTGTTTGTCTGCTGTGTTTGTTTTGTTTGTCTGCTGTGTTTGTTTTGTTTGTCTGCTGTGTTTGTTTTGTTTGTCTGCTGTGTTTGTTTTGTTTGTCTGCTGTGTTTGTTTTGTTTGTCTGCTGTGTTTGTTTTGTTTGTCTGCTGTGTTTGTTTTGTTTGTCTGCTGTGTTTGTTTTGTTTTGTCTGTTGTGTTTGTTTTGT
>JAPXFY010000021.1:28498424-28543424 GCA_030674185.1 Monoplex corrugatus
TAGGGCTGGAGCCAAGCAGTAAGAAAAACGAAGTCATGGTAATCAGGCAAAGAATCCCCTGATGTAAAATAACAACAAATGGATTAACATTGAGACAAGTTGATAGGCTTAAATATCTCACTAGATGACAGATGCACATTGGAAATATCCATCCAACAGAATTGGCCCAGCCAAAACAGCATTCCAGAAAATGAAAAGCATTCTTACCAACAAATGCCTATCAATGAACATTAGAAAGTGAGATTTTCATTGTTATATAGAACTGATACCATTGTATGGTGATATGAGGCCTGAACAACCCAACAAGCAAAGTCAAAACAGGATCAAGGCAGCTGAAATGTGGTTTCTAAGAAGAATTTTACGATAAAATGGATGGCAAAGAAAACAAATGAGACAATCTTGAGAGAAGCAAACACAAGAAGGACATTAATGAAAAAGATTAGGAAAAGAGCATTAACCCTTTGACTCCCACACCCTGTCCACCAGCATCCTGCAGTATCAATCATGCTAGCAAAGCAAAAACTTAACCCTTTGATTCCCTCACCCTATCCACAAGCATCCTGCAGGAAGCTGGTGGATTGGGTGAGGGAGTCGAAGGGTTAAGTTTCTGCAGTCGATGGATAGAGTGTGGGAGTCAAAGGGTTAATGGTCAGGAAAAGATATGTAACTTGCATCAACGAAACATAGATTCATACGGAGGGCCATGATCACCAATGCTGTGCGTCAAAGCACATGATGATGGTGATGTGACCTTAGTCTTGACACGTCTCTGCACTTAAATCTTCAGTGGTCAACTCCTTTGACTAAAATCCAGTAGAGACCCACCCAGAAACAATGGAAAAAATCTTGATAACACATTTTGGTAAAATATGCAGACTCACATCTCTGCCAGGTAATGTGAATCAAGACTCACATCTTTTGCCAGGTAATGTGAATCAATCTTCCATTTTTGATGAAAAGAAAGAAAAAAGAAACAACAGCTGACTTTTCTAGGCTGGCCACATATATGATTGTAATGTATTGTGTACTGGATCCCTTTGTGTATGAAGTGTACCAGTGTATCTACCTATTTCTTTGCCTCGCTGCAGGCAATGACAGGGCAGAGGCAGTATAGCTCCATGGACGGAGCCCCCAACGCTCAGAATGCGTCCAGTGCCACCTCGGTTGGTTTGCTGCTTTGCTGCCGTGGTCTTCTCTGATGCTTTCACTTTTGCGCAGCTTGTCCTTTTTCTGTTATACAGCCATTCCCTTTTCTGTTTTGTTCTGTGGCTTGGCTTTTTATTTTTCTACGTGGGGGTTTTGTGGGTTTTTGGTGCTGGTTCTTGAGCATGCTTGATTTTGTTGTTGAAAATCGAAATGTTAATGGTAACTTAAGGATTATCTTGCCTCATCGAAAAACAGATCATCAAAGCATAGTTTAATTCATTTTAGATATATAGTCATTTGATTATTCATTGTTAAGTTGTTACATTTGTTTCCTTTACTCTGTTATTTCAACACTTTTCAGTTATGAATGAAAAGTGTTGTTATGGAGACATAGGAAAAAGCATGCAGGATGTACATCAGTACATAGGACAAAACATGCAGGATGTACATCAGTACATAGGACAAAACATGCACTATGTACATCAGTACATAGGACAAAACATGCAGGATGTACATCAGTACATAGGACAAAACATGTAGATGTACATCAGTACATAGAACAAAAAATGTAGATGTACATCAGTACATAGGACAAAACATGCACTATGTACATCAGTACATAGGACAAAACATGCAGGATGTACATCAGTACATAGGACAAAACATGCAGGATGTACATTAGTACATAGGACAAAACATGCAGTGAATCATACATAGGACAAACATGTAGAGTACATCGTACATAGGACAAAACATGTAGATGTAACATACATAGAAAACATGAGATTTCATCAGTACATAGGACAAAACATGTAGATGTACATCAGTACATAGGACAAAACATGTAGATGTACATCAGTACATAGGACAAAACATGTAGATGTACATCAGTACATAGGACAAAACATGCAGGATGTACATCAGTACATAGGACAAAACATGTAGGATGTACATCAGTACATAGGACAAAACATGCAGGATGTGACATCAGTAACATATAGGACAAAACATGTAGATGCACATCAGTACATAGGACAAAACATGCAGGATGTACATCAGTACATAGGACAAAACATACAGGATGTACATCAGTACATAGGACAAAACATGCAGGATGTACATCAGTACATAGGACAAAACATGCAGGATGTACATCAGTACATAGGACAAAACATGCAGGATGTACATCGTACATGGACAAAACATGCAGGATGTACATCAGTACATAGGACAAAACATGCAGGATGTACATCGGTACATGGACAAAACATGCAGGATGTACATCAGTACATAGGACAAAACATGCAGATGTACATCAGTACATAGACAAAACATGCAGAGTACATCAGGTACAGGACAAAACATGCAGGATTACATCAGTACAAGGACAAAACATGCAGATTACATCAGATAGGACAAAATGACAGGATTACATCGTACAGGACAAAACATGACAGGATATACATCATGCTAGACAAAAATGCAGGATAAATCGGTACATGACAAAAACATGAGATATACATCAGTACACAGGACAAAACATGACAGATATACATCAGTACAAGGAAAAACAGACAGGATATACATCAGTACACAGGACAAAACATGACAGATATACATCAGTACACAGGACAAAACATGACAGATATACATCAGTACACAGGACAAAACATGACAGGTATACATCAGTACACAGGACAAAACATGACAGGTATACATCAGTACACAGGACAAAACATGACAGATATACATCAGTACACAGGACAAAACATGACAGATATACATCAGTACACAGGACAAAACATGACAGGTATACATCAGTACACAGGACAAAACATGACAGTATACATCAGTACACAGGACAAAACATGACAGATATACATCAGTACACAGGACAAAACATGACAGATATACATCAGTACACAGGACAAAACATGACAGGTATACATCAGTACACAGGACAAAACATGACAGTATACATCAGTACACAGACAAAACATGACAGATATACATCAGTACACAGGACAAAACATGACAGATATAATCAGTACACAGGACAAACATGCAGATATACATCAGTACACAGGACAAAACATGACAGGTATACATCAGTACACAGGACAAAACATGACAGATATACATCAGTACACAGGACAAAACATGACAGATATACATCAGTACGTAGGGCAAAACATGACAGATATTTATCAGTACATAGGAAACAAAACATGCAGATATACATCAGTACACAGGACAAAATATACAGATGTACATCTGTGCATAGGACAATGTACATCAGTACATAGGACAAAACATGTTAGATATACATCAATACAGGACAAAATGTACAGATGTACATCAGTATACAGACAAAACATTCAGATGTACATCAGCACATAGGACAAAATATAGATATACATCAGTACATAGGACAAAACATGCTGGCCGGAAATACATCAATAAATGCACTTTCTAAGCGAATTGTTAAAAATCATGTATCCTTTAGTGAACTTTTAACAACCATTTAGCAGTTCTTTTTTGAATATTTAACCATCATCTAGCAATTCTTTAACGAATAACGAAAAATCGCCTTGCAATTCTTTAATAAATGTTTGAAAATCATGAAATAATCTTTTAGTGAACATTTAAAAACAAGCAATTTTTGGCAAACATTTAACAGTCATCAGGCAATCTTTCAGTGAATATTTAACAGTCACCAGGCAATCTTTCAGTGGACATATAACACTCATCAAGTAATTCTTCAGTGAACATTGGAAAATAATCAGGCAGGTTCATATTACTGTACTTATATTAGAATGTTGTACTGTTTACTATTGTATTTCTTTCTGTTCAGTTTGGTTCCTTTTTATCTTTCTGTGAGGGCTACTCAAGATGAGTTTAGGCCTTATTTCCAATTTCTTCAACAACTTTGCAATATTTCTTTTTTTTTTCCCTGATTATTTGATGTCCCCCACCCCCCTTTTTTTGAAAAAAAAAAATTGTTTCCTTCGTCTCTTGTGGTATTTCTGTTTCACACGTTTTATTGTTTTGAATTGGATACTAATCAGTATACCTGGCAAGGGGATGACCGTATTGATGAATCATCTGCAGATATGTTCACGCACTTAATAATAATTGATAAGCTAAACACAATATATTTCCTGGTATTCCATTGGGGAGCATTCACAGTATGCAAATGATATTTGTGGAATTGTTGTAATGATGTGATTGTGTGACTGTAATGATGTGATTGTTTGATTGTATAATTCTTCTGCCCCAATTGTGATGGGATGGATCTCTGCATTTAGATATTGTGCCTTAATATACAATCTTGGCAGTGGGACAGATCTCTGTATTTAGATATTGTGCCTTAATATACAGTCTTGGCAGTGGGACAGATCTCTGTATTTAGACAGTGTGCCTTAATATACAGTCTTGGCAGTGGGACAGATCTCTGTATTTAGATAGTGTGCCTTAATATACAGTCTTGGCAGTGGGACAGATCTCTGTATTTAGATAGTGTGCCTTAATAT
Source organism: Monoplex corrugatus (assembly GCA_030674185.1). Classification (NCBI taxonomy): domain Eukaryota; kingdom Metazoa; phylum Mollusca; class Gastropoda; order Littorinimorpha; family Ranellidae; genus Monoplex; species Monoplex corrugatus. Next base: position 28,503,104 of record JAPXFY010000021.1, read on the forward strand.
ACAGTCTTGGCAGTGGGACAGATCTCTGTATTTAGATATTGTGCCTTAATATACAGTCTTGGCAGTGGGACAGATCTCTGTATTTAGATATTGTGCCTTAATATACAGTCTTGGCAGTGGGACAGATCTCTGTATTTAGATATTGTGCCTTAATATACAATCTTGGCAGTGACATACAGGCAGTGACATCCAGATTTATATTTTGTTGGCAGGTTGTTTGATACATAATAACATCAGTTTTGAAAAAAGTCAGTTGGCTAAGGTGCCATGTTGATAACTTAGCAGTTGTGGGTTTGACCCCGAGGTGGGCCAGGCTTTTTTTTTTTTATCTTTATCTACCTTTTTTTTTTTTTCTTTTTTGATGTTAGACATGGTTACTACTTAGATTAGAGACTGCCTGGGAACATTAGATGCTTTTTTTCAATGGATGAGTTGCTAGAGCGTAGTCAAGATCTGATATCTCAAGATCTTCAGTTTTACCTGCAAGGGAAAAATGCCTGTTAGCTGTCCATCATAATGCTTATTCTGGTGGTGTCAGCATAGCGTTTCGTAGGCTCCCTCCCCCCACCTCCTCTTTTTCCATTTCAACTTTGCCAGTGTTTATGGTTTTGCACAGGCACAAGGAGTCTGCCTGTTTATCACTGGTAGACTAGGGTGGAGTACATATAGAATTGTTTGGGTGCAGTGAATCCCTCTTGATCAAATTCCAACCATTCCTGAAATCTGGGGGAATCTTGGTTTGATTTTTTCTGTTTATGTGCTCAGGTGATTCTGATGTCTTGTGGATGATTTGTTTTGTCTCTTCAAATCCTCAGCTGTTAACCATTTTGGGCTGCAAGGAGTTGAGTTGATACAAGTTTAAGAAATTGCAAATGACGTTTCAAATGCTGATGTGTGGTGATTTTGAGAACTCCTAACAGCAAAACCATTTGTGAAAAACTTACCAGTTTGGGGTGAAATTGATGCTATTTTTGGTGTTGGTTTTTCACCTTCACCATTTTGTTTTAGTCTTTCTTGGTAAGAAGTGTGATGTCATCATTGATCAGTTCCCATTGTTGTGTGATGTCATCAATGATCAATTCCCATTGTTGTGTGATGTCATCATTGATCAATTCCTATTGTTGTGTGATGTCATCATTGATCAGTACCAAAAGTGTGTGATGTCATCATTGATCAGTTCCAAAAGTGTGTGATGTCATCATTGATCAGTTCCCATGCTGTGTGATGCCATCATTGATCAGTTCCCATGTTGTGTGATGTCATCATTGATCAGTTCCTATGTTGTTGTGATGTTATCTTGATCATTTCCCATGCTATGTGATGTCATCATTGATCATTTCCCATGTTGTGTGATGTCATCATTGATCAGTTCCAAAAGTGTGGTGTCATCATTGATCATTGATCAGTTCCCATGTTGTGTGATGTCATCATTGATCAGTTCCCATGCTGTGTGATGTCATTGATCAGTTCCCATGTTGTGTGATGTCATTGATCAGTTCCCATGTTGTGTGATGTCTTCATTGATCAGTTCCAAAAGTGTGTTATGTCATCATTGATCAGTTCCCATGTTGTGTGATGTCATCATTGATCAGTTTTCAGGTTGTGTGATGTCATCATTGCTCAGTTCACATTGTTGTGTGATATTATCTTGATCAATTCCCTTGTTGTGTGATGTCTTCATTGATCAGTTTTAAAATGTCATGTATCATTATTGATCACTTTTGACCATGTACTCTTCAGGGGGACTATCTTGCTGTTGCCTGTTTAATATTACTGTGTATATGACTGTGTGTGTGTGTGTGTGTGTGTGTGTGTGTGTGTGTGTGTGTGTGTGTTATGTTTTGACATATTTATGGTTTGTATTAATATTTGATGTTAAATAACATCTGTATCCTTTATTTGCAGCTTTCTGACTCCCATTGACTCCGCAAATCATTGTTTACAAAGTTTTTATTATCTTACTTACTGTCCTGTTTGTCTTTTCAGTGTTGTTGCTTGAGTCTTTTCATCTCTTCATTCATAAGCATCATCATCAGCTTTTGTTATATTATCCATGTTGTCTGAAGGCTTTGTCTTTACCTAAAGCAGACGCTTCACCGTGATACTTTCAGGTATTGTATCAGCGTATGATAAGTAACATTTACCCTTTGACTCCCACACCCTATCCACCAACTGCAAAAACTTAACTCTGACTCCCTCACCCTGTCCACCAGCTTCCTGGAGAAAGCTGGTGAATAGGGTGAAGGAGACAAAGGCTTAAGTTTTTGCTTTACTAGCATGGTTGACAGTACAGGAAGCTGGTGGACAGAGTGCAGGCGTCAAAGGGTGAACATGGACATACCAACAGATCTGTTCTTACGCTTTGAGGCATTAGGGAGCCAGCAGAAGCGTTGACAGATCTGATGTGCTTTGATTGAGACATTTGACATTATTCCAGCTGTCGGTGGATGTGGTGTGCTTTGAAGTATTTAATATTATACTCATCCATCAACAGGCCTGTTCTGATCCATCAATAGATTTATTCCACTTTGAGGCATTTGACAGTAGATGCAGCCTTCAGTGGATGTAATATGCTTTGAGGCATTTATTATTTATAAGGAAAAGAAGAGTGACTGCAGTTGAGAAGAGAGATTGTTATTGACTTAGCTATATGCTTTGAGAGATATTCGGCATAGATTCAGTCATCAGCAGATAGTTTATACTTTTAGGCGTTTGACATTGACTGCACAATCAACATATCGGGCACGTTTTGACAACTGCTATTTGTCACTGGAGTAATTGTTCAACCCTTTGACTCCCGCACCCTGTCCACCAGCTTCTTCCTGCATTGCCAACCATGCTGGCAAAGAAAAACCGTATCCCTTGGACTCCCTTACCCTAGCCACCAGCTTCTTGCAGGAAGCTGGTGGATAGGGTGAGGGTGTCAAAGAGTTAAGTTTATGCAGTTGGTGGATATGGTTTTGGAGTCCAAGGGTTAAGTTTTTGCAGTTGTTGGATAGGATGCGGGAGCCAGAGAATTATAGGAGACATTATGGACCAAGTTTGCATGCAGTTTTCTTGGAGGAATTGAAGCTGACTGAAAAATATTGAAAAACAACAACAACAACAACAACAACAAAAATCAGCTTTGCTGTGGAAAAATAAATGGTTGCATTGTCTTTGTCTCCCTGCCTCTTTCAGTGTGCCCCTGACAGTGATAAGGAAAATTGAAATGAATAGTTTTGTTAGAACAGTAAATGGTTGCATTGTTTTTGTGTCTCTGTCTTTCAGTGTGGTTCTGACGATTCCAACTCTCAAGTGTTCCCTTTGCTTTATACTCAGCGGCAGGTATTCACATAGCCTGCGTCCGTGTGTCCGTCTTTTGTGTTTGCTTGCTTGCTCTTGATGTGGCGAATAGTGGTATTCGGAGTTTGCTTTTACTAGGTGTTAGAGATGTTGCTGACTGATTTTATTAGGTGTTAGAGACGTTGCTGATTGATTTTATTAGGTGTTAGAGACGTTGCTGATTGATTTTATTAGGTGTTAGAGACGTTGCTGATTGATTTTATTAGGTGTTAGAGACGTTGCTGATTGATTTTATTAGGTGTTAGAGACGTTGCTGATTTTATTAGTTATCTTACTCATACACAGACTGTTCTGTTGTTTTCATTTCCCCCATCTGTTTTGGTTGTCGTTTTGTAGTGTGTGTGTGTGTGTTGTGTGTGTGTGTGTGTGCGTGCGTGCGTGCGTGCGTGCGTGCGTGCGTGCGTGTGTGTGTGTGTGTGTGTTGTGTGTGTGTGTGTGTGTGTGTGTGTGTTTTGGTGTATGTGTGTGTGTGTGGTAGGTGTGTGTGTGTGTGTGTGTGTGTGTGTTGGTGTGTGTGTGTGTGTGTGTGTGTGTTTAGATATTGAAAGGTTGCTTTGTTTTGTTTGTATTTTGTGTTCATTTAGATTTTCCTTCACTCTTTTTTGTGGGACTGTTACTTTGCCGCATTGGTGTTTAGTTTCTACTTTTAATACATCTCTTTGGGTTGGGAAAGTGTGTAACAGTTCGTTTTTTTTTTATTTGTTTATTTTTTTTCTATGGTGGAAATGATATATTATTTTTGTGTTGTTTTGTTTTTGTTTTAGTTTTGTCTTTATTACTTCATTTTTTTCATAATTTAGATTGTCAACATTTTTTATATTGCGTTGTTTTAGTTTGTCTTTTGTATTTCAATTTTTCAAGTTTGGATTGTCAGCATTTGTCATATTGCATGCTTGTCATTTTCATTGGTGTGATTCATTCATAGCCTTTGTGAAACATTGATGCAACTATTAACTTTTTGTCTTATTTGTTAACATGATGATAATATTGAGTATCAGAGAGTGGGTCTTGTATCTTTTTCAAAATATTTGATAATAACCATAATACTGATAATAACAGATTGATAATAATAAGTAATATTGATATAGTAGTAATGATTGATAGTATTAGTAGTAGTAGTAGTAATTTGTCAAGATGATTGTCATTTTAGCTGTGTCCATGCTTATAGTAAACAGTAATGATAGCAATAATAATTACATAATAGATAATTGATAATATATGAGTATAACAATCTACATAAAATTGTAGAAGATAAAACGATGAATTGACATGAAAAACATTTCATGATACATAGTAGATAAGTATATGAATGCATGTTAGTTATGGGGGGGGGGTATAAGCTAGTGTCCATCTTAATACAGTAGTAGTAAACATGATGAAATAGGATACAACATACATCAGTGTACGATCATAACAAATACATGAGTAGTTAGCTTGTTGAAACAAGTAGTAACAGATCATATGACATGGACATGAGTAAAAGCAGCTGTCAGTAGTAATACAGATCATAACATGACATGAGAGAACAATAGTACCAGTACAAACATGCTAAACAGAGTGCAACACAGATCATAACATGACATGAAGAAACAGGTAGTAGTAATAACAGATCATAACATGACATGAGAAACAGAAGTAGTAGTAACACTGATGGCATAACATGACATGAGAAAACAGGTTAGTAGTAGTATTAAACAGATCATAACATGACATGAGAAACAGATAGTAGTAACACTGATCATAACATGACATGAGAAACAGGTAGTACTAGTAGTAATACAGATCATAACATGACATGAGAAACAGGTAGTAGTAACACTGATCATAATGTGAAAATAATGAGAAACAGTAGTAGTAACACTGATCATAATGTGAAAATAATGAGAAACAGTAGTGTAACACTGATCATAATGTGAAAATAATGAAAACGGGTCCTCAAAAACGTTTTTGCAGAAAGAGGAAGAAAAATGTTTTAAATCACCTGATAAATATACGGTTTCACACACACACACACACACACACACACACACACACACACACACACACACAACATCATTGGGGAGGAAGAGCGTTTACTTTGACCATATACTAATGCAGCTTGAAGAAAAACATTGATGATATATGCACAAACCTCATCGAGGATACCAACAGTTGAAAACATAAAATCAGAAATAGGTAATAGTGCCACTGGTACAATGAATGTAACAGAAAGAACAAATAATAGTAACAATAATGATAATAATAATGATACAATAATAATAATAGCATGAATTCTATATTCTGACTGACTTGCCAAACAAATGACTTGGTAATAAACAGTAATATTACTTGTTTGTTTTGATGAGAATTACAAAAACAATATCACAGTATCTCCTTCAGAAAATAAAATTAATTCGCATTAACCCTTTGACTCCCTCAGCCTATCCACTAGCATTCTGCTTTGTCAGCCATGACAGCAAAGCAAAAGGGAGCTGGTGGATAGGGTGAAGGAGTCAAAGGGTTAAATTTTTGCTGGTGGTGCGTAGGGTGCAGGAGTCAAAGGGTTAATTGCTGAATAGAAACTTCTGACCTACCACTACTAGTACTATCCATCAACATCACCATCATCATCATCATCATCATTGTCATTGTCCACACGCTCATTGGTCATATTGTCTTTTTGTGCATAATTATATGATTTTTTGTTATTTGTCCAGCATTCATTTTCTCTGCTGTTCTTGTGTAGATGTAGTTTTGGCACACGACATAAGGGACTTTTCATTGCTGTATAATGTATTTGACAAGCAAGTTTAACAACAGCTCCATGTGTGTGTGTGTGTGTGTGTTGTAGACATTACAAGAGCTGTTGATCTCATACTATTTATAGTTTTTATGGTAGGTGTTCCGTTTCATTTGTACAGAGCAGCTAAGCCAGTCGTTCACACTTCACTCGCTCATGTTCATCAGTGTATTGTGATTGTCAGCTCACATTTACATTGTTGTCATTTCTTAATAAGCTGTTGGTATTGTTTGCATTGTGTGCAGTCATTTTCTTGTCGGGGAGGTTAAGCCTGAAGTGATGGAATAGTGGTGATGTTGGGAAATGACCTCTTAGTTTAGGAATATAAGCTCTGCTCCTTACACCCTTTAGGGAAAATCTTTGCAAGGCTAAATTTCACGAGCTTTTGCCACTGTTTTTTATACACATGATTTGGCAAGAAAACATATCAAATTGCAGTCATTCAGCCCTGGTTGTCCTCTGTGGGTTTTAGACTAAAACCAGCATGAATTCTGATATAGCAGGATTGACTGATCTCAAATTTTTGATGATCTTTGAGTGATGAGTGTACAGATCATTTGTTTTCTGCTTCAAGATCCATACTTGCTTATCTGAGTTATTACATACTCGTGTTACGTGTTCAGTACCTGGTAGGCATAGCAAAGCCAGGTATTAAATGTGTTGACTACTTCCGCTACCCATAAAGGGCTTAATCTCTCTCATGTCACATGTTTTGGGCTTTCTTTATCATTACCATCCTCATCATTACTGTCTGATTTTTTGTACATTGTCACTCAGATTTTGTATGAGCATCATTCTGTCTTCACTGAAATATTGGTGTGGATCATATCTCATCTTCACTTGTTCTTTAGTCCAGACATCAATTCATTTGTGTGAGTGTGTGTTTGTGTGTAGTTTTGTTTGATGTAGACCATAGTTCTCTGCCTTGTCCCAGATGAGGATCACATGGACTTTGTTTTATTCCAGGGTCTCTGTGTTGTTGTCACTGAAAGCTGTTCAGCATTTGCCAACCCTTGTGGAGTTTGCTGAGTATTTTCCAAGTGGGTTAATCACTGCGATCAAAACTTCTGGTTTTGCAACAGTTTCGCTCAGCAGTTGTGACAGAGTTTTCTGGTTGTATTGAAGGCATTTTGTGAGCAGTCTTCTGTTACTGGAAAAATGGCATCCTGGGTTTGTTTTCTTCAAGTTAGTTGCAAAAGTGTTGTCTTTGCATTTGTTGCTTTGAATGAGGAGTTTTGTTGTTGCAGAAATGTTGACAGGAACAGTGTAAGCATAACTTCAGTTGTTGCAAATATGTTGTTCCAGATTTTTAGCCATGAGTGCAATTTCCGTTTTCCAGATTATGTTATGGATTTGTAGCTAACCAACACATTACACATTATTTGTCCAGGATTTTATAGGCATCCTTGAAGTTTTTTTTTTTTTACACAGAACATCTGTTCCTTGTGAGTGCAGGTTCTGTTACACAGATGTTGTCTTCCACTTGCTAGCTACGAACTGAGCATCTTATCCCCCCCCCCCCCAGGACCCCCCCCCCCCCAACAACAATGAAAAACAAAAACAAAAACAAAAAAACATTTAATTGGATTTGAGTTCAAGTTTTCACTGTGGGGAGAGTAGTCTGCATTTTTATTACAAGTTTGTGGTAGTCAGCATTTATATTTGACTGGATTGAATTTTGCCAACAGTAGAGTTGGTGACAGTTTTTGTTTTAGGATGGGAAGAGGAGTTTAGGGATTTTATTTGTTCATATGTTGTTTTTTTTTAAAATTGGTTTAGGAGTTTTATTTGCTTGTTTATTTTTTTTTTATTAAGTTTTTGGCTAGGTTGTAAATAGATTGTACAAAAAAATCTTAGTTTAATGTTTGACGATGAATGAATTGGGGAGGTGGGAGGAGATTTGGTTGGATGGGGGGTGGGGGGGGGTGGGGGGGTGGGGAGAGAGAGTGTGTGTTTGTGTTTCTGAAGTCAATTGTTGCACTCTGTAAACCACTTAGTCCATAATTGTAAGAAAAATGAAATGACAGGCAGGGGCTGTGTTTACAGGGAAAGTAACAGCAGGGGCTAGTCTTCCATTCCAGAAGAGGGAAATCAGGACTGTCTGCCTTGCTGTGTTGAAGACAAACAAGCAAGCAAACCATATGGTTAATTCTGTGTAACCCTTTGACTCCCACGCTCTATCCACCAGTTGCAAAAACTTAACCCTTTGACACCCTCACCTTACCCACCAGCTTCCTGCACAGGAAGCTTGTGGGTAAGGTGAGGGAGTCAAAGGGTTAAGTTTTTGCTTTGTTAGTATGGTTGACAATGCAGGATGCTGGTGGACAGTGTGTGGGAGTCAAAGGGTTAAAATGGTCTTTTTTTTGTGTGTGTGTAATTTTTGTTTGAAAGTTAGTCCTTATCATTTGCAAGGCAGACAACAATCCTGTGTTGCCTCTCTTCTTTTCTTCTTAAAAGTACTAAGGAAAATATTGGAAAGATATTTTGGGTATACATGTATCTGAAAAGATGCACATGCATGCGTGCTTGTATGCTTGCACACGCATACTGGTTTACATGTCTAACCATCACAACATCAGGGAACTATACACATTATGCTTATCGGTAGCACCATTGCGTTACATGGTATGTGATGTTTACACTTGATGACCATAATCATTCTGATGTTAACAGATTGCATGTGAATTTCTAAATACATTCCCTGTTGTCCTTAATTTATTACACTTATAGAAGTATTTACTGTTCGTTTTTAATTACATGAAAACAGTTGTTTGGTTTTTGTGCTTATTTTCAGATGTTGACTTCATTTATAATTGTTTTAAAAATCTTGTTTTTGTTTTGTTTTGTTTTTAATTTATTTTCCTGGTTTGTTGTTTCTTTCTTTCTTTCTTTTTATTTTTTTTTTCATTTTACTTTTTTATTATGTGTTTTTGTATTAATATATTCTTTCCATATATTTGCACTACATGCATGTCATATTTGGATGAATGCTGGATGCATGCCAAAGAGGAATGCTTACAGCAAGTCAGATTTTAAGTTGAGCCTTGTGGATCATATTATTAGAATGAAATATTAGAAGCTTATTTTGATTTGTTGCTTATGAGAATGAAAGAACAGAAGCATACCTTGGTTTGTTGCTTGCATGATGTGCTGTGTTTGTATTGAGGGTGTGTTTTGTATTGAGGATTATGGTGATAGGGGGACATTGTCCACTGCGCCACAGTGTAAAGTTTATGAATTTGTTCTTTCCATTTGAGTTGCATAGTTGTCATAGATCATGGTACTTTCTAGGCCAGAATCATATAATTATCAGGATTTTCAACTTTTTCTCAGACTTCCTTGCTGTACTGGTCTTGCTGGCCAACACATTGCAAGTCCTCCCAACATTAAAAGATTGATTTTCTTGATTGGTAGAGTCATGGACACAAGATCTTGCTGTAATCTGTCTCAGTCTATAAACAACAACAACAACAACAACAACAAAAAGAAAAAAAAAAGAAAAATATTCTTGCTGCCTGTTTTATTGTACCAGTAATCCTGGTGATGTAGTATTAATTTTTCCATCTATTTCAATACCTGACTCATACATAGGTTTATGTCAAAGAACACACACGGAGCTGTGGAAAGTCTACTATTTCTCTTGAACAGATTAGTGAATTTGATGCCTACCAGCTCCAGTTCTTCGAACTAGGACAAAGCATCTTCACTATTGATGGAGGTGGACATACATTAGGAAAATAAAGAACAAATTGGAGGTCTGTCTTCAATTATTGCCTCTTATGGGTAGTTGAGACCGACAGCAAGTTGCAGTCATTTACATCTCTATGGACAGAGCTGTTTGAGCTTTAAATTTCAGTTAAGATACCCATATAATGAATGAGTGTGTGTGTGTGTGTGTGTGTTGTGTGTGTGTGTGTGTGTGTGTGTGTGTGTGTGTGTGTGTGTGTGTTGTGTGTGTGTGTGTGTGTGTAAGTGCCTGCTCATGAGCTTATGTATATCATTAGATTAGTAGCAGCTGTGTTTACTTCATTAAACATATTCAGGCATTAATAATAATATCTGTTTATGCTCAAGAGTTTTCGTGCTTGTCTTCAGCGGATACAGTTGTTATGAAATCTGTTTGGGAAAAACAGCTGTTAGTAATTTTGTCTGCAACCAGTATGTTTTGATGCATTTGACTAAATGTGTGTGTGTGTGTGTGTGTGTGTGTGTGTGTGTGTGTGGTGTGTGTGTGTGTGTGTGTGTGTGTGTGTGTGTGTGTGTGTGTGTGTGTGTGTGTGTGTGTGTGTGTGAGATACTAATTAGGTTAGCAGATAAAAGAGTTTGTTGAATAAAAATGAAAATGTTTGTTCATAATTTATTTTTTTTAAAAATGTTAAGAAAATGACTTTATGATTTTAAAGTAATGTTTGTTCATAATATGCAAATAAATGTCAAGAATACTTGTTCATAATTGAAAAGAATGTAACTTTTACACCTTTGTCTGTAATTTGAGTAAACCGTTATTGTTCATTCTTGCTATTGTTTGTGATACAACGTTTTTTCCTGTCCATATAATTTGAGTGTGTAATATAATTTGAGTGTGTAAACTATTATCATTATAGCTGTTGATGATTGTTGTGTGCACTGAACAGCAACACAGTGAGGTCGGTGAAGGACAGTCCCCATCCGCAACCAGTCGGTCAGAGAAAGCCTGGCTGGTGGCTAAGTGGCATGACTTTGATATCAGGTGTGTGTGTGTGTGTGTGTGTGTGTGTGTGTGTGTGTGTGTGTGTGTGTGTGTGTATGTGGTATGGTGTGGTGTGTGTTTGTTTGAGTGTGTGTGTGTTTGTGTGTGTGTGTGTGTTGTATGGTGTGGTGTGTGTTTGTTTTAGTGTGTATGTGTGTCTGTCTGTGTGTGTTGTTGTGTTTGTGTGTGTGTGTGTGTGTTGTTTATGTGTGTGTGTGTTTGTATGTGTGTATGTGTGTTTGCTTTAGTATGTGTTTGTCTGTGTGTGTGTGTTGTTGTGTTTGTGTGTGTGTCAGTGTGTGTGTGTGTGTATGTGTGTGTGCGCGCGTGCGTGCGTGCGTGCATGTGTGTGTGTGAAAGAACAGTTTTAACTTATTCAAAGGACTTTGAAACCCTGGCTAGTGTCAGAATGATGTGAATTTGATATGTGACACTGAAAATGGGCATCTGACATTGTACACTACAGTACGTCAGTAGTGACATGTTTGTGGTGTACCAGGCTAAGACGCAGTCAGCATTAACTTGCTGTGTGTATAGCATCCAGCTTCACTTTGAAAGTACTGCTTTGTGTATAGCGTCCAGCTTCACTTTGAAAGTACTGCTTTGTGTATAGCGTCCAGCTTTACTTTGAAAGTAATGCTGTTTGTATAGCGTCCAGCTTTACTTTGAAAGTACTGCTTTGTGTATAGCGTCTAGCTTTACTTTGAAAGTAATGCTGTTTGTATAGCGTCCAGCTTTACTTTGAAAGTACTGCTGTGTGAATAGTGTCCGGCTTCACTTTGAGAGTACTGCTGTGTGAATAGCTTCCAGCTTTACTTTGAAAGTACTGTTGTGTCAATAACGTCCAGCTTTACTTTGAAAGTACTGCTTTGTGTATAGCGTCCAGCTTTACTTTGAAAGTAATGCTGTGTGTATAGCAGCCAGCTTCACTTTGAAAGTACTGCTGTGTGAATAGCGTCCGGCTTCACTTTGAAAGTACTGTTGTGTGTATAGCATCCAGCTTTACTTTGAAAGTACTGCTGTGTGAGTAGTGTCCAGCTTTACTTTGAAAGTACTGCTGTGTGAATAGCTTCCAGCTTTACTTTGAAAGTACTGCTGTGTGAATAGTGTCCAGCTTTACTTTGAAAGTACTGCTGTGTGTATAGCGCCTGTGCTCTTTCTCCCTCAAGCTTTCGTGTTATGCCTCATAAAGTCTCTTATAAATGTTGCTTGTTTTTTCCTATTCTTCTTCATTAATGTTCTCTTTGTGATTGCGTTTTTCAAGACTGTTTCGTTTGTTTCTTTCTTCCATGGATTTAACATTCTTCTTAGAATAATAGATACCACATTTTGGCTGCTCAATCTTGTTTAACATTCTTCTTAGAATAATAGATACCACATTTTGGCTGCTCAGTCTTGTTTAACATTCTTCTTAGAATAATAGATACCACATTTTGGCTGCCTCAATCTTGTTCAGACTTTGCTTGTTGATTGTCAAAACTTCGCATCTGTATAACAGTATTGGTTTTGCGTGTGTGTGTGTGTGTGTGTGTGTGTGCGTGTGTGTGTGTGTGTGCGTGTGTGTGTGTGTGTGTGTCACTGTGTGTGTCACTGTGTGTGTGTGTATGGATAGCCATTTGTTGGAAAGCATTAGGCATTTGTTGGTAGAATGTTTTCTTTTTCTTGAATGCTGTTTCACTAGATATTTCTAATGTGCATCTGTCTTTTGGTTAGATGACGGTTCCCAGGTATTTGAGCTTACATATGGCGACTACAAATTTTCTGTTTGCTTGCGTATAAATTTTGTCCAGAAAAGATGGCAGCACCTGTGTTACTTGGATACACACACATGCATGCACTCTTACTTCATTCAGTTTGATAGTACGAATGTGGTCTGCCAGCATGTTCGTCATAGTATAATGTAGTGCTGATTCTATTCTTGAAATTAAGGCATACTGATTTTATTCTTAAAATTAAGGCATACTTTTGTTTTATTCTTAAAGTTAAGGCATACTTTTGTTTTATTCTTAAAGTTAAGGCATACTTAAGGCATGTACAGAAATTGAGTGATTACAAAACTGAAAGTAAGACACTGATTTGATCTTATTCTGTTCTTTGTTTGTTGTCTCTTCTAGTTTTATGAAGCCTCTGCTAACCCACAGTCAACCAACACTGATAGACACCATGCCCAAGTGCTGTCTGCCCTTTGCCAAGCTCTTCACCACAGAAGAACAGTTGTCACAGGTGTGTAATTTATACACAGTACAATTGATTTTTGTCTTTGTGTTTTTAATGCTACCTCATATTTTGCACAGCTCATGTGTCACAATCCTCATGTCACTCTTGTTGGCTCCCCAGTATTTATCCAAACTCGTTGACACTGAAGTCACTGTGAGAGCAGGACAGTTTTACAGTGTTTACCATGATGTATGAGAATGGGGGGAGGATATTGGTGCTCTAAAGTCTCATTTTCAATTGAGACTGCTTGACAGTGCTGTATTCTACTCATACTTGCATGATGTATCCTGATGTCAACCAGGCCTGAGAGATACAGTCACCTGCAATATCGGTCAAGACAAAGCGTGAATGACAAGTCCATTAACAGGATGAGACTCAGCTGTGTGGTGTCAGTCTTCCCATTGAGCCCATAGAACGCTGAGTTCTGGGTAGAGGCCGTTTGGGGCCAAAGAATCCTACAATAATTATTAAGACTGATATCAAAATGTTGTGTGTCTGTGTACAAGGGGCTGGAGATAGGGTCAGGGGATCAGGGTAATAAAGTAGTTAAGAGTACTTGTTCCTGAAAGTTGAGATTAAGCGTGATCTAGTATGGTTAACGGTGGATGTAGTGCATCCAGTGGGTACCTGGCTCTTGCTAAGGACAGAGAAGGGAGAGAGGAGATAGGGAGAGAGGAGATGGCACCAGTCTCAGAATGGTGGCCTTAAGAGAAGTTGAGGTCTCTGACTCTTCACTCCTCTATGACCACAACTGAGATTATGGGAAAACAGAATTCATGTCTGCAGTAAAACCCTGTAATGAGTGGACACTCTCCAGATCTGCCCCAAACTTCCCTTTATAACAGGTGTTCTGTGCAACAAAGACTGTCATGTAGATACACATGTCAGTATGAGTCACATTCTGAACAGCCAAACGTCTCACATTTCCTGCAGCTGAACTGTTACAGCTAATAGTAGTCAACACATCAGTGCAAGACAAACCGTGGCCGGTTGCCTGGGACTGCTTTGCTCCTCAGCCCCCTGCATGTAGACCTATTTAAACATGTTTTATTTTTCCCTCATTCTTCTTTCAGCCATCGAAAGTTGGTTGTTGGACGTAGGCCTTCCCCAGCTGCTTCCATTCACTTCGTTCCAGCGCTTTTCCTCTCCAGTTCTTGTGTCAGATCCATCTAGGTCCTCTCTCCATCTTGTTTTCTCTTTCTCTATTGTGAGTGCCGTCTATGTCTCTTGGTATCCAGAACGTGGTTTTTGTTGTCCAATGATTGTCTGTTCTCCGGGTGAGGTGCCCTGCCCAGTTCCATTTCAGTTGGTGGTTTCCAGGATGTCTCGCACTTTTGTTCTTTAATCCACTGAGCCGTTTTGCAATCTTTCCAGGTGATACCAAGCATGATTCTTTCATGTGCTCACTGCATGGTTCTTAGTTTTTTGTTAGTTTCCACGTTTCTGCATCATAGGTTCTCCCTCATTATGCCTGTTCAAACAAGTTTTGTTCTCCCTCAAAGGTTTCTGTTTTGGTTGTATTCTTTCATATCAGACAGTTAATTCTGTTGTGTAAAAAAGTTCTGCTTCTTTTCTCTCCCCCCCCCCCCCTTTGTCTTTGTCTTTTATATTTCTGTTTGTTCTTACCATTGCAAAGGAGGCAAACCTACTTTCCCACTCTCTTGGGGCTAAAAGTAGATATCTACATTTACTTTTTTTCTTATCATTATTAGATCATCTTGTGTGATGTCAGAGAGTTGTCTTGTTTAGGTGCCATTTTTCAAAATGGTCATTTTCTTTCAGAGTGCAGTGTTGTTAGAGAGAGGGGGCAAGCAGTAATGGTGTTTAGGTGTCTTGTCTAGATCAAGCTCTTAGAGTGAAATCAGTTTGTGTTGTTGGCTGAGATGTGTTCTATCTGTTTTCTGCAAATTTAGGGTGATTAAGGTTGGAAAATAACTGATAAATTTACTGTAAAATAAGGCAGCTTAGATTGATTTACACTCATTCCTAATAGTTTTGTGGAAATTAAGGTGCAAGCTTACAATGAGACAAACATTGAAAGGTATTAGAGCACAGAAAAAATATGCTTCTTGGTGTGTATGTTCATGAAGATTTTGAGCGGTAGCCATAATCATACTAATAATGATTATTATTCTGTTCTTATAGTGCAAACAGTCCAT
Organism: Monoplex corrugatus; assembly: GCA_030674185.1. Classification (NCBI taxonomy): domain Eukaryota; kingdom Metazoa; phylum Mollusca; class Gastropoda; order Littorinimorpha; family Ranellidae; genus Monoplex; species Monoplex corrugatus. Next base: position 28,518,333 of record JAPXFY010000021.1, read on the forward strand.
GTCAGAGAATGCTTGGTGCACTTTACATAGAAAAAAAAAGTAAGGGGGTGGAAGTGGGGGGAGGGGGAGAATTGCCACATAAATGCTCTGCTGTGATTCCTGGCTATTAGGGTGGTCAGAGATGCCAGTCACTTCGGTGATTTCTTTTGAGGTTGAGTGCCTGGTTCTGCCTTCACCTGGCTTATGTTCTTGGAGGGCAGCATCACATCACAATATTCATTTGAGTCATGTATGTATGGTGTTCTGCCCACGTTCCACATTGTGCAGGCAATATGTTTTGTTTACTGTACACACTGGTGTGTGTTTGTTTATGATCTTATGCTTGACAACGGCCAGTTGGCCGAATATTTGCGCTTTTCTTGTCTGGCTGTATTAAATACGCATTCTGATTCTTTTTTTCATTTTTTTTTTTTGGTTCCTGTGCACTCTGCATACTCTCTCTTCAGTGTATGATCACTGTTTGTCTGAATTCTACCCTTGGACCTGTCTGGCTTGGGTGACTCTACCAGCACAAAGCTCCTGCCAACATTAGCTCTCTTGGTCATAGAGACCCCCCCCCCCCCCCAGGGATTGATTTTATGGGTTTAGGTGAATTAAATATTATGCATAAGTCAGGGGGTTGATTCTTATGGGCTTAGGTGAATTAAATGTTATGCATATCAAAATAGTTCACACCTGCATGCAGTTCATCAAAATGTTCCCCACTGTTTGCGCGCAGGATGTAGGTATAGGTGAACGTGATTCAGACACAGACATGATCATCGATGAACAGCAGCTGTCCATTGGAGGACAGAGTGAAGGGGCCTCCACAGACCAGCTGGCTGTATCCAGCCACCAGACAGGCAGGAAGGAAACACTACAGGTATGTCACACTTTTATGAAAAAGTATAATACAGGGTGTTGCTGGCGATTCTACATGTACTTGCCATAAATGATTAATAATGAAGAAAATTAATGTACTTTTGCATCACCAAATGAATGGAGCATTTGGCTTGTAGACTTTGGTATAGTGGCAGTGACAGAATGGGACACTTTTCATTGTCTTGCTCATCATTGTGTGAATCTGTTTATTGTGTGTATGTCAGCACATCTTTTTTTAATAGGTAAACATCTTTTATTGATCCTCTTGTGTTTCATGTGGAAGTTTTTTGTATTTATTATTTTTGTTCATCATGTTCTTGTGGACTGTTTTTTTTTATATGTTTTGTAGCATTTGATCATGATTGTGTGTATTTATGTTTTATATAATTCATCATGCTTGTGGATATGTATTCTTTTTTATTGCTAGCTGTGCCTTATTTGTATGGCTATCTGTCAGAATGTATGCATTGTTGTACCTTTCAGTTGAAATGGTCAGTTGAATGAAAAGTCTGTTGTCTTGTTTGTCTCCTTGTTCCTGTTTGTTCTAATAGCTTAATTAATATGAACATGGTGAATGATTGTACTTGTACTTCGTATCTGAATAAGGATGAGCTGTTGTGTTTTGTTGTTTACCATTAATTTTAAATGACAGTGTCTGTCTCTGTGGTCTGATCATCAAAACTTTTTTTTCTGTTCTTATTTTGTTTGTGTTTTATTCATTTATGTATCATCATTGTATTTTTCCCTGTGGGATTGCTTAGCAGATATATTTCATTTTATTTCTTTGTTGATGTTAAAATTTCATGCTATGTTTTTGAATTTAATGTGTAGTCTGATTCAGTGAGAATTAGTTTGAAAAAGAAATTGTTTCTGATTTGTAAAAAGAACTTGATCTTCATGACCTTTGTTTGGAGTTTATAAGCGATGTATAGAGATTTAATGGTTAACTAACTGATGATACCATTACTACTAAACTAAAGGGAAAGGGGGGAAAAGAAAACAGCTGCGAAACAAAATCAGACATTATTCTTTATGACGAAGGACAACAGCTGTGATAAATTCATAGCAACTATGGCTGAGTGGGATTCGTTAGGTTGTGTGAGAAAATATAGCGAGGGGATGCGGTGGTAGAGGAGTGCAGTGAAAGAGAGAAAGAATATGTGTGTGTATGCGCTTACAACATGTCAGCTTGTTATTACAAGTTCATACAGATGCATGTGCATACCTACTTCATGAAATGTGTGTACGCCCACTTTAAAACCTGTTACCTTTTAGCTGCTCGCAGGATTTAGAGTTGCATGTGGAAGAAATTTCAGATGATACTGATGAATATAATCATCTATATCAGCTTTATCATGGTGACTGTTGATGCGTGATATTTCGTGGGAAGAAAATAACATTCAGTCGTGCAGCAGATAATTTTCAAAAGAGTGGAATTGCATAGTCTTAAAGTAAACTACAAATTTATATGATGAGGAGATCAGGACTTCTGCTTTCTTTTTCTTTCCTTGAAATTGTAACGTCTTGTCTGTGGTGGACATTTCTCAGCACGTTGCTGACTTCTGCTTTAGCATTTGTTGTAAATATGTTCAACAGAAGTGAAGTGAACAAGGTGCCTCAATTTGTCGTTCAAAAGTTTTGTTTAGTTTTTGTTTGTTTGTTATCTTTTTCCTTTTTCTTCTTGTATGTCTCTCATTTCTGGTTCCTTTCTTTCTTACTTCATTTACATTTTATTATTTTCTTTTTTCGCTTTTTTTTTCTTTCCTTAGATTAATTGTCATCATTTTGTTTTCTCCTATTTTCTTCTTTTCCATCTTTTCCATTTTATTTTTTTTTTTTCTCCTACATCCCCCTCTCGTAGTTTCTTGTACTCTTCTTTTCTCCTCCTCCTCTTCCTCCTCTTCCTTATCTTATTTTTTTTCTCTTCAGTCTATTCTTTCTCCTACTTCTCCTCCTACTTCTCTGATTTGCCATTCTTTTGATTTCTCCTGTGTTTCTATCTTCTTCTCCTCATTTTTCTTGTTCTTCATTTTTATTTTGTTTGATGTCTTTTTAATTTTGTAATGTTTTATTCATGTTTAACTGACATGTGTGTTTTACCAGCTCCATGTTGATGATTATGTGGAGATCATGGGGACCGTTGTGGTGATTACTCCATAAACCATTTATTTTTTTGTCTTTGAGGCAGTACTCCCTGCAAAATTGGTCATTGTGGAGTCCTCGTGCACATTTTTGTAGAATTAATTCATTTTATAAAAAAAAAAAAAAGGAGAGAATTAGAGGCTGGGGATAAATTCAGAGTTTTGAGTTTGTGTGTGTGTAGTGTGTGTGTGTGTGTGTGTGTGTGTGTATGTGTGTGTGTGTGTGTGTGTGTGTGTGTGTGTGTGTGTGTGTGTGTGTGTGTGAGAGAGAGAGAAAGAGAGAGAGAGAGCGAGAGAATTTGTGTGTGTGTGTGCCTATGCGTGCGTATTTTAACCAGAATGTATGTGCAGGGAGTGTTTAAATTGTCATCAGCACTAATTTCTTTTAAAGATACAGGCCTAGCCATTGAAAAGTAGATTCAAAGCAAAGAACCACTGTTGCTACAGGTTGAATATGGGTGATGCAGTTTCATTTGAAAAGAGTATGTTTTTAAAAAGTATTCCCATTTGGAGTACTTAAAACATGAGGGCCACCTTTGGGGTTATTCTCCACATCCTTCACTCAGATCCCTGGACTGACCATTTTAGGCTTAACTGCTGTAATGTGGGTGGAGAGAAGAAAACACACACACACACGCACACACACAGACACACACACAGACACACACACACACACACACACACACACACACACACACACACCACAGTGACACACACACACACACACACACACACACACACACACACACATATGGCTTGTTCATTTCTTTGAAAACCGCTTACACTCAGGACTGTCAGACCCAGATCATTTGAAGAATTCTAAGAGAAGCAGCACCTTACCTTAGTAAAGAAACTAATTCATTTTTTTTTTCTGTTTTGTTTGATTGTACGGTGGTCGGTGGGTTTGGTTTTATTTTGTGTTTGTTTGAATTATTGGCTTTTTATCAATCTTGCAGTTCTGCTTACAGATTATGATGAGATAAAACTCTGATAAAATCTGCATAACATAACTCACCAGAATGAGACGGCATCCAATTCCTATATGTTCAGAGATCGGGTCTAATTGATAAACATTAAAATAATTCAGTCACTCGGTGGAAATATTCATCAACTTTCTGAATACTTTAAAATACAAGGTCATGCAGTAATGATCATGATAACAGAAAAAGGATGATGATGATGATGATGACAATAATTATGATGCTGCTGCTGATGATGACTTCGATGGTCTTTCATGCTTTATAAAGCCAGTAAAGGGAGCATTTTGTTATGACTTGACTACTTTGTTTCCAGCTGATCTAGAGAAAATATATGTAGTGATAACCACAGCAGTTCAACTGCTGCCTCTTAAAGCCTTTTAAAATGTGTGTTGGATTATTAAAAGCAGATCTATCACAGAATCATCTTTTTTTGGAGCAGGGCATGTGCCAGAATGATTTTTGTGTTCAGTTGAGTTTGTTTTGTGTTTAATTTTGTTTGTTACATGGTTTTCTCTTCTTGATGTTCTGATTTGTTTGCTATTTTGGGTGGTGGAGATAGTGTGCACATGCATGTGTAATTCTGTGTGTGTGTGTGTGTGTGTGTGTGTGTGTGTGTGTGTGTGTGTGTGTGTGTGTGTGTGTGTGTGTGTGTGTACATGTGATAGATTTGTAGTAGTTTTTAATGTGGTGTTAGCCCTGATATGGCTTTAGTAGTCGGCTGGGCTATAAGCAGTATGAACCGCACAGTGTGTGTGTGTGTGTGTGTGTGTGTGTGTGTGTGTGTGTGTGTGTGTGTGTGTGTGTGTGTGTGAGCTTAAAAGAGAGGAGAGGAGGAGGGGAATAGAAGCAAAAATGGCCTATGAACGTCTTGATATTGGAACACAGTGTGATGTCAAGACCTCAGTAGAGTGTACATTTAGAATGATGGACATTCTGACCATGCTAGCAATGCAAAAACTTAACCCATTAATTCTCTCACCCTATCCACCAGCTTCCTGCAGGAAGTTGGTGGATAGGGTGAGGGAATGAATGGGTTAAGTTTTTGCAGTTGGTGGATAGGGTACAGGCGTCAAAGGGTTAAAGTAACATTATAGCTAGTGCTAGTGTGTTTTATTTTTGATAGACATCTGCAATATTTGCTAGGTAAATTGTGCAACAGTATTAAGGAGGATCTTTGGAATGTATAAGACTCAGGTTGTAGTAGGAATCCTGGATACTCCATATTTTACCAGCTTTCCAGTAGTGAGTCTGTTCAGTTGATCATTATGTTGTGGCCACCAGTTTTGTTTTGTTGTTTACTGTACTGTCTGTCAGTTCTATTTTATTTTATCTTATCTTATTTTATTTTATTTTATTTCATTTCATTTTGTTTCATTTTGTGTTATTTTATTCGGTTTTATTTTATTTTCTGTAATTTTATTTTGGTTTTATTTTGTTTTATTTTATTTTAATCTATTTTATTTTATATTGATTTATTTTATATCTTTCCATTTTGTTTTATTTTGCTTTATTTCATGTTGTTTTATTTCATTTTTATTTTATTTTGTTTAGTTTTTTTTTTTTCTTAATGAAGGAATTTCCTTGGGTCCCCTTCCGTTCTCCCCTGCGTATCTTGTTTGCAATGATTTTCTGTCATCATTTTATTTTGTTCTGTGTTGGTTATTTTCTTGTTTTGGTTTAGCAATATCATTGTTTGTCACTATGAAATTTGTTCTTGGATGGGTGAACAAGATTGATGAAGGTGGATATCAGGGTCCGTTTGAATCAGACAGCAAGTCCTTGTCACCTTAGCACGTGAGTTGCTGGGCTGATGTACATAGTGTGGAGTTAACTGATGTGTATGCTTAACTTGTGGAATTTCTTGGGGGATTTAACATATTTGGCAGTGATCTGTTAACAGTCTACTGGTGGAATTTCTTGGGGGATTTAACATGTGTGGCAGTGCTCTGTTAACATTTTTCTTGTGGAATTTCTTGGGGGATTTAACACGTGTGGCAGTGCTCTGTTAACAGTCTTGGTGGAGTTTCTTGTGGAATTTAACATGTATGGTAGTGCTCTGTTAACAGTGTACTGGTGGACTTTGTTGGGGTTTAACATGTGTGGTAGTGCTCTGTTAACTGTCTACTGGTGGAGTTTCTTGGGGATTTAACACGTGTGGTAGTGCTCTGTTAACAGTCATTGGTGGATTTTTTTTTTTTTGATTTAACATGTGTAACAGTCTACTGGTGGAGTTTGTCGGGGGATTTAATGTTTGTGGTAGTGCTCTGTTAACAGTTGACTGGTGAATTTCTTGGGGCATTTAACACGTATGGTAGTGCTCCATTAACAGTCTACAGGTGGAATTTTTTGGGGGATTTAACACGTATGGCAGTGCTCTGTTAACAGTGTATTGGTGGAGTTTCTTGGGGATTTAACATGTGTGGCAGTGCTCTGTTAACAGTCTACTGGTGGAATTTCTTGGGGGATTTAACAAGTGTGGCAGTGTTCTGTTAACAGTCTTATATCACATAGTATGGTTCACTGCATATAACCTTTAGCTAGCAGCAGTTGAGAAATAAACTCTGTGATTTTATGTTGTTTGAAAGTCTAAACTCATAAACACTAATTGTCTGTGTGTATCATACATCTTTTGTGTACTGCCCATAACTTTCACTTGTGATGATAGCTTTAAACAGTGATCTTTCTGCAGAAGATCCATGATTGTGGCTTGCACCTTTTCAGCATTTATGAACCTGAAGTGCTTCTATGTGCAGTGGAGTCCGCCTAAAACAAAATTCAAAGGAGAGGGATATGTTTTTATAATTGTGGCAGTTCATAGTATTAGTAGCTACAAGTAAAGTAAAATCAGTTATTCACAACATTCCCTATTTGATACAGTATCATTAAGACCTTGATCAGTCAGTCTTATGGCTGAGTATTGAAGAACCCAAAAAGAAACATGCACATAACGTACACACATCGCTGCTGGCATTAAATCTCTAGCATGTTAAAGTGGCTGACACGGACTGGACGATCAGTCTTTAGTGCTCATTTGTTGTTGGGAAGAACATATGTAGCAAGCTTGGCCTTTGAAAAATAGTACCTTATTCATACAAAGAGGAATTCATTATGCGCTATACAAGAGTTTGTTCATTATAAACAGTGTTTTACAAGAGGGAAAGAGGAGATATGCAGGAAAGATAAAAGAATATGTTATTGCTGGAAATTCATTGTAGGCTGGTTCGTTACAGATGGACTTCACTATATACTCATACATTTACAGATGTCGCTACCTGTAAGTGTTGACAGATATGAAGTATATGCACTTAAAATTGCCTCCAAGTATAGTCCCCCTTATTTGACTGGAGCCTGAAGAAATCAGTATCTTAAATGGAGACTGTTAATTATGGCCTGTCTGAAAAGTCACATGGAGTCATGAATATCTGTTAACCTTCACTGTTTGTCGCACGTCTTTCTTATTGTCATTGTCTCAAAGTATTAACCTTTCGTGTGCGATAGCTAAGGGACATCCTGTGAGTTAATGTACCATCCAAAGCCTACTTACAAACAGTGTAATCTTGAAGCTGCTTTTGACTAAAGGGTTTTCAACACACCTTATCATGTAGTGATAGTATCCGAAAACAGTAATCGTTTAACACAAGATATTGAATCAAAGTGACTACCCACTTTTAATCAAGCAAATTGAAATCAGAACAGATGAAAATAGAATGAGAATGCGGATTTGATTAATAAAACAAGACAGACACGACACAGATACCTGGCCCATTGGCCTGTGTCAGGCGTACACAGAAAAGAACAAAGAGACAGATGCTCTGTGTTTAGAACAACAGTTGGAATCCACCAGTCTGGGAGGTTATTGTTCTGATTTTGTACAGAATGTTATATAGTGACTGTGGGTGTTTTGTTGTTGTTGTTGTTGTTGTTGTTGACTTTTGTGTATTGCTGACAGAGGTCAGTTGGTTGAAAATGTCCTCATCTTGTTTCGTCGGTTAGATATGTGTTTCCATTTTCTTTTCACATGTTTTTGGTTTTCACAAAATTTATTGGTTGTGGCTTTTGGAGGAAGCAACATAGATTTCTGAATATTAACCCTTTGACTCCTGCACCCTGTCCACCAGCATCCTGCATTGTCAACCATGCTAGCAAAGCAAAAATTTAACCCTTTGACTCTGTCACCCTATCCACCAGCTTCCTGTAGAAAGCTGGTGGATACAGTGAGGGAGTCAAAAGAAGTTTTTGCTGTGGGTGGATATGGTGTGGGAATCAAAGGGTTAACCCTTGTGTTTATATCTCATAATTCTAATCACTGTCTTTAATCCTACAAGTCTGATCGCACTGTCAGTTGCTGTGTGATCTTTTTTGCAGACAGCTTTTGTTACTGACGTTTGTAGTTCAAAAGTGCCTTATGAAATTAACACTTTAGATACTGAGTGTGTGTTTGTGACTGCACATGTGTGTGTGTGTGTGTGTGTGTGTGTGTGTGTGTGTGTGTGTGTGTGTGTGTGTGTGGTGTGTGTGTGTGTGTGACTCTGCACATGTGTATGTGTGTGTGCGTGTGCACGCTCGCGCGCGCGCGTGCGCGCGCGTGTGTGTGTATATTATGGGTGCATTGATCTTACTACACACTTACTGTGGTTTGTATTTTTTTCAAGGGGCATTTATTGGTTTTTCTTTGACAACTGGTTTATTTGATGTATTTGTCTCATGTACTTTTCAGATTGGTCAATTACTAATGAGCTGCACTTTCGTTATTCGATTATGGATAAATTTTGTTGTTGCTTATTTTAAATTCTTTACTTATTTTTGTATTATGCATAACTTGTTGATTAATTCGCAAGTGTATGTTGACTTGTTTGTTGTTAACTTATCATTATATTTTAGCCTTATTTAGCTTGATTTGTGTGTGTGTGTGTGTGTGTGTGTGTGTGTGTGTGTGTGTGTGTGTGTGTGTGTGTGTGTGTTGGTGTGTGTGGATGTGATGTGTGTGTGTGTGTTGTGTGTGTTGTGTGTGTGTGTGTGTGTGTGTGTGTGTGTGTGTGGGGTGGTTTTTCTGTTGTTAATGTTTTCTTTTGGGGAATGTGTGTGTGTGTGTGTTTTCCCCTCTAGTTGGGCAGGGGTGTTGAATTTGGAAGGAGAGGGATGAAGAGAAGGCAAGGGGAGGGAGGGAGAGAATCATTGAGTTCTTGTTTCGTGTGTGTGTGTGTGTGTGCGTGCGTGCGTGCGTGCGTGCGTGCGTGCGTGCGTGCGTGCGTGCGTTGTGTGTGTGTGTGTGTGTGTGTGTGTGTGTGTGGGTGAAGAGAAGGCAAGGGGAGGGAGGGAGAGAATCATTGAGTTCTTGTTTCGTGTGTGTGTGCGTGCGTGCGTGCGTGCATGCAAGTGTGTGTGTGTGTGTGTTTGTGTGTGTGTGTGTGTGTGTGTGTGTGCGCGCTGTTAAATGAGGTATAGTTAGTTGTGGTGAGAGACTGGTCTTTCTGAAAAATTGTGATCTACTCTGTTATGCATAAATCATGATACATGAACTTTGATATTCCTTATTTATGATTGTTTTGGTCATGACTTAGTTTTGTTTACTGTACTTCAGTTTTGACCTGAATGTTTATACCCTACTTTTCGTAATTATATCTTATTTATTACTTGTTCATGTGTGTTTGTATTGATAAATATGTAAAGTCTCTAGAATTTCTTGTCCATTGTATGAGTGATGCATAGTGTTCTTTTGTTGTGTTCTTTAAGGTCTATTTACTTCTAGGGATATTAGATAGTCCCCTGTTTTCCTTGGTTTATTTCTTGTTCAGTATGTGTGTGTTTGGATGAATATGTGTGTTTTTGAACATTCCATGTCTGGTGACATGTATTATTTAGTGTCATACCATGTCCATCCCATGTTAAACGGCACACATTTTCTCTATTTTTGGCTGAAACTTAGATCACTGAAAATTCAGTGTGGCCTCCAGAGAGCACTGTGCATGTCCTACCCACAATGCCCGGGTCATACATAAATGCATTTCCTCTTCCTCTTTTCCAGCCATGACATCAGGCAAGCAAAAAATGTCCATGTTCTGTACCTCTTTTAGCCCTGCCTTGGTTTGATGATTGAGTTCCTGGTGTGATCTTGCTCCCAGGTTGTGCTCTTACCCTTGTCTACATGTCTGTTGTCAGGTAAAACACTTTCTTTCTTTTTTCTCAGTCAGCATTTGGCCCACTGACTCTGACTCTGGGAATCAACTAAGATCAATCCATGATGTGTCTGATCCTTTGGGGAACAGATGAAATTCTGGGTTTCGTGACCAGGATTCTGATAATTCCCCCTCCAGCAGTTACTCTTGTCATCATAATGGGGATCACACGCATCATGATAATGGTTGGAGCTCCAGCTTCTCTTCTAACTGTCTGTCCCATGCAGTCAAGAATTTGTCATTAGTTGGTGGAATTTTTCCCTAGGCCTCTTCTGTGCAGGAGGGTGACATTTCCAGTGTTTCCTAGGCCTTGCAGAGAGCACCCTAAATAAGGGGCATGAGTAAAGCCTATCTCCCTCACTGTTGACTGAAGACATTGTGCTGGGAGCTAATCGGTTAGTCCTCCTGCTCATTGAGGTGCTGGGGTCTGTGATACGTACCCTGTTGAGCTCTGCTACCTGGCACGACTCTTTCTTCCTCATTGGCTCTAACGAGACTCTCAACTTAACCTTGGGTCCAGTGTTGTCCACACAAACTCCCACATGGATTCTAATGCCCATTTAATTCACCTCAATCCTCCCCTACCCTGGTGTCGGTTGAGTCAAGCCTTGCTTTCCTGGACTCAGAAGGGACTAGCTCGCACCCTCCCCTTATGAACCTTATGAGCCATATGAGCGACTGTAGGAAAGGCATGGGAAAATTGTGCAACTCAGAGTAGTCCATGTACACAAATCTAACCAAGTGCCACTCCATTGCCTCTCCACTGTCAAGCTAGCCAATTTCTTGGCACACCTCTCCAAGTTAAAGGGTCTGTCTTCTAGCACCATCAGGATTTATAGATCGGCCATGTGCACAACCCTTCAACAACTGGGGAAGAGAGGGAGCCCACACAGGTCCACACTCTTGAGGACTAGTGGCTTAAGAAGTTAAGATTCCCTATCAAATTCCCCAAAGGGACCTAGCCATAGTCCTTGACAGTGTGTGGAGTCCCCTTCTTTGAGTTCTTAGAAGTGGTTCCCTTCTTGCTTCTCTTTTTGAAGACCATTTTCCTGCAGGTTTTGACCACTTGTAGCCACTGCAGTGAAATCCAGAAGATACTAGTTTCCATTTCAGTTGAGACCTAACCCTCACAATCTTGTCAGAATTCCTGACCATGAAGCAACAGCCTGGCTTCCACTGACTGCCCTTCAGCATACCCTTCTTGGTCTCTTTCCTAGGTCCCAGAGACTTGAGAGGGAGGAACAATTCCTGTCTGTTGCATCAAGCGCTACTTGAAACGCTTGGCACTTAGACGCTCCTTCCAACAGAGATTTCTCACTTCCCTCATTGAGGGATATTCAAAGGACATTGCAGCGACCACATATTGCACCCGCTGTCAGAAATGGTCAGCAGCGCTTAAATTTAAGGAATCTGATACATTGTTCCTTTTTCAGAACTGCAGAGCTCATGATTTCAGGGCTCTCTCTTCATCTGCTGTATTCCTCTGCTGCTTCTCATCAGTGACATTCTCAGAGCAGCCTACTGGCGCCAGGAATCCTCTTTCACTATTATGAACAAGACCATAGTGTTCTTCTCAGAAGGTCTGTCTTGCATCTTGTTCATGGTTTCCAATATCGTCATCAGTGCCTCCTGGCAGCGGGTAGATCAGGATTGGAAATTACTTCCTCAGTCCTATCATTAAACTACTTTGATATGGTAGAGTGCATTGCACTAAAAGAGTAATTTTTATGTCAGGTAGAACTTTACATTATCCAACGTTTAGTCCCATTCAGTCGTCCCCTCCTCCAGATCCCCTGGTGATCTTTTCTCAAAGCTGTGGAAAAGAGGAAGGTGAAACGTTTTATGTGCAGTCTGGCCTTTGTAAGTAGGGCATGCACAGTGTCACCTTGACACATCTCCACACTAAATTCTCTGTGATGTCAGGGTGGTTCCAGCCAGAAGTAGCAGTTGTATGCCATATTGCATAAGTTGGGTATGGTAAGTGTACAAGCTTAACGGGAATTTACATGTAAAAATTCCTCTTGTCCTGAGTATGAATGATGATGCATAGTGCTCTTTAGTTTTTGTTTGTAAGTGTGGTATCTAAAGCAAAATATCTCATGACTTTTTGGTATTAAATTTCTTTTTCTTTATGGATTGGTTTAAATCTGATTTGGTCTTAGTTTGTTTTTAATCAGTGTGGTTCTCTGCATTGTGTGTCTAGATTGTGTTATGACTTTTGTTTTAAATTGAATTTCGTGTGTTTGTTAAAGTAGATTTTGTTCTGAATGTGACTTTTGTTTTAAATTGAATTTCGTGTGTTCGTTAATTTAAAGTAGATTTTGTTCTGAATGTGTCTAGATTATGTTATGACTTTTGTTTTAAATTGAATTTCTTGTGTTTGTTAATTTAAGTTAGATTTTGTTCTGAATGTGGCTGTATAGTTTTCTGCATTGGATGTCTTTATGTTTCAGCTTGAGAGTGATCATCCTTTAGTAAAGTTTTGATCGATTGGTACGAGAATTTTAGTTGTTTTTATCCTTCTCTGAGTTAAGATTCTCACTGATTTAACCTTTGTGATGTGTCTCTTCTTGATTTCTTCCTTGCACCAGTTGTGTTTTCTGCATAGCGTGTATCAGCATGATCCTTTTCAGGTGTTTGTAGTTTTTGTATTGGAAAGGAATCCACATACAAATAAGATCAGAATGGGCAGATAACAGCAGCAATAAATGCATTTAAGGCTCTCTACATGATAAGTTTGAAATTAAATAAACTTCATTCTGGTTAGTGTAGGATTTATAGATGAGTTTACAAACAGGTTCTGCATAAGCCTTCTCATTTGTATCAAGTGTAGGTGTAGGTCAGTTTTTGACAATTAGAAATAAAAGTACTCCTCACCCTTCCTTGCCTCTCTGATTAGTATACCACGGATACTTTTTACCATTATAACTAACAGCTCATTTTCTGATATGGCATTAAATGATGAAATCATACATCAGATAAGTGTATTTAGCCTATAACACTGAAAAGTAACAGCTACATAATTCACTCTATATAACCAGATTAAATTAGGCAATAATCTGCATAGTTCACTCTATAGCCAAGTTGAAATTAGTTGTCTACATCATTCACTTTCTGTAACCAGGTTGAAATTAAGCAGTAATGTACATAGTCCACTCTTTATAACCAGATTGAAAAGGCGGTAATGTATATAATTCACTCTTAATAACCAGGTTAATGTTAAACAGTATTTGCATAATTCACTTTTTATAACCAGGTTAATGTTAGACAGTAGTTACCCACTTTTTATAACCAGGTTGAAGTTAGACAGTAGTGTGCGTAATTCACTTTTTATAGCCAAGTGAAAATTTGGCAATAGTCTACATAATTCACTTTTACTAACCAGCTTTAAGTTAGGCTATAGTGTACATAATTCACTTTATAACCAGGTTAAAATTAAGCTGTAGTCAAATATTCATCTTTAAACCAGTTATTAGCAGTTCTACATATCATCTTTATACCAACAGCTAATGTAGGAAGTAGTCTCATATATCTTATAACAACCATAAGTTAGGCAGTAGTCTACATAATTCATCTTTATACACGCTTAATGTTCAGTATCTACATAATTCACTTTAAACCAACCAGCTTAATGTTAGGAGTAGTCTACATATTCATTTATAACACCATTAATGTAGGCGTAGTCTACATATCCTCTTATAACCAACCAGCTTAATGTTGAAGTAGTCTACATATCCTCTATACCACCACTTAAAGTTTGGAATAGTTACAATTACTCTTTATAACCAACCAGCTTAATGTTAGGAAGTAGTCTACATAATTCACTCTTTATAACCAACCAGCTTAATGTTAGGAAGTAGTCTACATAATTCACTCTTATAACACCTTATGTTAAAGATCACATAATCACTCTTTATAACAACCAGCTTAATGTTAGGAAGTAGTCTACATAATTCATTCTTTACAGCCAGTGTAAGTTAGACATAACTCACATACTCTAAGAAATGCAGATACAGTGTGGTGTGTCAGGAAGAACTTTTTAGTGGAAATTTCATATTTTCTTTGTTTTCTTTGTTTTATGTTACTGTTTTGACACTGTGGCAATGACGAGTTTGGATCTTTTTTCTTTGTGAGTTTGTCTTGCATGAACAATAACTTTGACAGATGTGGTGCAACTGTGTATTGAACAACTATCTGTCTTGATTATTACCCTTTCATCCCATCATCCTGTCCATCAGCTTCCTGGTGGATAGGGTGAGAAAGTGAATATCTAGTGTTTATAATGATTCCTGGTTAATTCAGATAATGTCTGTCATTGTAACCCTGATCAGTAAATCTGGCATGTATGCAGTCACTAAGAGTGTGTTTACTGATTCCAGCATGTGCCTGTAATGTCTGCTGACCCGCCTGTACCTGTTGTGTTGTGTTGTTGTACTTTAGTGTTTTCTTTTGTTTTGCAGATGGATGATGTTCCCATATGAGGTAGTCAGTCACAGTTAACCTCTTTGCCTTATTTTCTCTGCGTCTGTTGGGCTGGGCTCTAGTGCTAACAGGCAATGGGGGCGTTAGGCCTGCTGCAGAAACTTTTGCCATCTCTTCTTTCTCCACATTAATTTTTCTAATGCACACTTATTGCTAGCTTTGGTGTTTTCCTAGGTGCTGCTAGGATTTATTCTGTATATTTGAAAACCTTTTTCTTTTTTTTGTTATAAAATAAGACACACTGAAAGACAAGTAGTTAAGAGAAGGTTCTCTTTTATGACATTTAGGTAAACTATGTATCCAGAACTGTTTGTTAAAATGATACTCATGGATACTAAATTTTTAGGTTAAGTCATACTACATTTCTAAGACATATTTCATTTCAGTTTCTACCTTATGAAATGATCTTTTTGTCTTCAAAATAATATTACACAAAAAAATGATCAGTCTCTTCCAAAGCTAAAAGCTGGAGTTTTTATTTAGATTAAAAGAACAAAACAAAAGAAAACAAATAAACTCAACCCCACCCTCTCTTCCCAGACAAGAAAATGAAATAAGAAAAAAAAATAATAATGATAAAGCATGTACAGTAAAATTTGATCTTACCATAAAATTGTGTTGATACATGATTTGTAGTTTGATGGAAATTCACTAGGCAAAATAGACACTGCTTGTCATGATCAACCTCCATCTTTGGCCTGGATTGTGCATTGTATCTTTCTCTGACAGTTTTGATTTTTTATTAACTTTTTTGTTTTGTTTGTTTGTTTGTTTATTGTTTTGTTTTTGCCATGTTGAATTTGAACATTTGGTTTACATCATGTTTTTGCTAGTGTGAATTGTCACTTTTCGTTACCTCATTCAGATTCAGTTTTCGTTTAGGATAGAATAAAAGAGGAAGGAATAGAGAATGTGTATGAGTGATGGCATGTATGAAAAAAAAAAAGTGTATTTGTGTTTGCATGTGTAAATTGTTTTTCAAGATGATCACAATGTAAAAGATTTCAGTTTAGAATTATAGAATTACCATAGTAAGATTTCAGTTGAGTTAGGTCTTTTAGGACTTTTCATCTTGGCTTTTCTGACTTGGACAGAGGGTTCCATGATTGGCATAACATGTGACATTGACCCACAGAGTGAACTGACAGAGTGTGTGATAAACAAAGCAACAGTTAGGGATTTTGTCTCAGCATGTCAGTACTACTGGATCCAACAGCAGTGACATATGTTTTTAGACAGTATGCTCGTGAAAAAGTTTGATATAGTGTGTGTTTGTCCCTCTTAGGATATATTGATTTGTACTGGCTCTTATGCCTGTGAAAACGTTTGATATAGTGTGTGTTTGTCCCTCTTAGGATATATTGATTTGTATTGGCTCTTATGCCTGTGAAAACGTTAAATATCAGTGTGTGTTTGTCCCTCTTAGGATATATTGATTTGTACTGGCTCTTATGCCTGTGAAAAAGTTAAATATCAGTGTGTGTTTGTCCCTCTTAGGATATATTGATTTGTATTGGCTCTTATGCCTGTGAAAACGTTAAATATCAGTGTGTGTTTGTCCCTCTTAGGATATATTGATTTGTACTGGCTCTTATGCCTGTGAAAAAGTTAAATATCAGTGTGTGTTTGTCCCTCTTAGGATATATTGATTTGTACTGGCTCTTATGCCTGTGAAAAAGTTTGATATAGTGTGTGTTTGTCCCTCTTAGGATATATTGATTTGTACTGGCTCTTATGCCTGTGAAAAAGTTAAATATCAGTGTGTGTTTGTCCCTCTTAGGATATATTGATTTGTACTGGCTCTTATGCCTGTGAAAAAGTTAAATATCAGTGTGTGTTTGTCCCTCTTAGGATATATTGATTTGTACTGGCTCTTATGCCTGTGAAAAAGTTAAATATCAGTGTGTGTTTGTCCCTCTTAGGATATATTGATTTGTACTGGCTCTTATGCCTGTGAAAAAGTTAAATATCAGTGTGTGTTTGTCCCTTACAGGATGAATTGATTTGTATTGGCTCTTATGCCTGTGAAAAAGTTAAGTATCAGTGTGTGTTTGTCCCTTACAGGATGAATTCATTTGTACTGGCTCTTATGCCTGTGAAAAAGTTAAATATCAGTGTGTGTTTGTCCCTCTTAGGATAAATTGATTTGTACTGGCTCCTTGTGGAATAAGTAATTTGCCTCTAAGTATTTCTTTATAAAACTGAATTCCAGTCGTTATTTTTGTGGTGTTGCTTTTTGCCTCTAGCTGTAGGAAGATGGCAGGTAAAGTTCTGAATTGTATCAATTCTATAATTCTATAATCAGGTTCTGATGGAATGCACTTTAGTATTGAGGACAACAGACTTTTCGTATTGGCTCAGAACAAAGATGATTTTGAGAATAAGGTTAGTTTATGTTGAAGAGTCTTTAGCCAGTTTGGAATTGATTAATTTGTTTATGTCTTTATATGTGGTGTGTGAGTTTGGATAAAATCTTGTGTACATACACACACACACACACACACACACACCACACACACACACACACACACACACACACACACCACACCACACACACACACACACACACACACACACAACACATATATATACATATATATACATATATATTTATATATATATATACACACACGCACAAATAAGTGCATGCTGTATAGGTGTATGAAAACAGAAAAGGTAATATGCTTGTAGAGGTTTAATGCTAATGGATGCAGGGTGGCCTGTTTTTGGTGATGTTCAGTCTTTTCTACTGTGGAAAATGGCATATTCTTTTTTCCCTTGGTTGGTTGAAGGTCTGTGGCTTCCACTGTGGGCCTGTGCTTATTTTCCTACTGCACACATGCACATTCTTCATATAGAAATATGTGGATTCTTAGGGCCAGTTTAGATAGTATAATTGTATTGTAAGCAACAGTTATGTGGAAAATTTTGTGTCCAAAAGTTGTGATTATATATGAAGGAGAATCTCAAGTTGCACCAGTTGTTCTAGCTCTGGAAAGCATTGGATGCTGATGAGTATCGTATTGTTGTCAGATGACCTTTGGCTGTCATATCACTCACTGAATGTAATTATGTTGAACAGAAATGCAGATTCTCAACTTTGATTTAGTTTGGAACTTAGGAAAAAAGGCAAAGATTTTTACATGGGTGACCCGTAGGTTTTAGTCGCTTATTTAATTTTCTCTCCAGAACATCTGTTACTAGATTAGGGTTGGTACATAACTGTTTTTCTTAAACAAAGAACAGTCATTTTCCTTAACGAAGTACTGAAAAATAGTCTTCACCTGCAAAATCTGTAGTTACCATATATGCAGGGTAAATGTTCTGATAGTTGGCCATCTGACAGATGATCTTTTGTTGGGCAAGGTTTAATTTGTGTTGGGTCAGTCCTCTTCATGGGCCACAAAAGACAGATTTTGAACATGATTTGACATGGGTAGTTTCTTCACAATTTGAATTTTTTGTAGTGTATGCTACTTCCAGTTGCTTATAAGAAAGTTGTATGATCTAAAATGGCCCTTCAATATGCCTGACGTTTTTTTCCATGCCTTCCGTTCCCAGATTTCTTTCTGCAATTCTGGCTGTCTTTGTCACTCTGATGTTCTCTTTCAGAATACGAATCTATGTTAATGTTTATTTTGTGTTTATTTAAGTGTGTATGTGCACATGCTAGAACATATCATATGTATGAATGAGTATTGATATGTATTTGAATTTGTGTGTGTGCATGCGTGCATGTGTGTATGTGTGTGTGCACGTGCGTGCATGCATGCATGCGTGTGTGTGTGTGTGTGTGTGTGTGTGTGTGTGTGTGTGTGTGTGTGTGTGTGTGTAAGAACATAAATGAATACTTGTTAACATGTGTTTTGAGTGTGTGTGTTGTATGTTTTGTGTGTGTGTGTGTGCTGTTCATAAGCCTATCCGTATGTACATGTATATGTGTTTATACAATTTTGTAGGTATGCATGTGTACAAGTGTGTGTGTGTGTGTGGTGTGTGTGTTGTGTGTGTGTGTGTGCGCGCGCGCGCGTGCGCACGCGCTAGAGAGAGAGAGAGGTAGTTTTCCACAATTCCCTCATGTTTTTGAAATGTGCATCTTTATACTTGTTGCTTTCCTCAGTATCTGGGTTTCTTGTAGTGGTGCTCATCTAATATGCTATCAGATCTCCTTGTACACATTCTGAATTTTGCATATATTTGTGGTGGCAGATGTTTTAGGTACTGTTTTTTTTTCTCCATCTACTTTCTGTCATGAGAATTCTACTTTGGGCCAAGTATAAATGCTTCGTGTTCAGTGTTCCGATTTTTATCAGATGCATGTATGCACTTAGTTTTGCCCACATTATGCAGGCAGTTTGTTGCTGCACAGTCTGCATACTCTGTCTTCAGTGGGCTTGCTTGCTGGTGTTTTCATGTTTCCATAAGCCACTGGACACCGACTTGCTGTACAGGATCTTTATTATGTGTATTTTATGTTCTACATGTGCACACCTTGGTTTGATTCTTGAATCTAGATTTGGTTCCTTATAAATGTCATTGTCGTCATCATCATCATCATCATCATCGTCGTCGTCGTCATCGTCATCAGCATCATCAGCATCATCATCATCATCATTCATCATTATCATCATCATCATCATCCACACCATGGGAATTTAGGCACTAACAAAGTCTACAGACATACTGACCTGATAGATGGGAAAAATCTTCACCCTTTACCCACCAGGCAGGAGGGACACAGGCAGAATTGAATCCGGGCCTTCAGAGTGAAAGTCTGACATCCTTCAGATTGAAAGTCTGATGTCATAATCACCCAGCTGTGACGCTCATCATCGTATAATTGATGAACTTTGAATCTTTTTGTAATGTTATGTAAAATATTTTGCTGACTACAGGTTGCAACTAGTGTGCTTACTAGAATGGCGGCAGTTTGATCATATAATTCAGAACCTAACAGGTTTTGAACCCACTCTCCGAGAAAGGTGGAAAGGTGTTAGTTTCATGGCACAGAGGTCACCTCCCTCATTGCTTTACTGTGTGGATAACTAGACTATGAGGGAATTTTTATAAATATTTATAAGTGTTTTGGGTGGGAGAGGGCATGTTAAAGATTTTTTCTGATGTTGAGGCTTACGTGTACATTGGTTTGATTGGGGAGGTTGAGTAGAAAGATCTGCGAGTCATTCTGTTGTTTACTTTTGTTTTAACTTACTGAATTACATGTTCGATTAGGGCTGTAGATTTATTTCTTTGTTTTGTTTTGTTTCTTTTTTCATTTTTACTTTGCTAAGAATGTTATCTTAAGATCAGTTATTTGTTTCATCAGATGTTAGTTTGTACACTGCTTGCCAAAAAAGAAAAACAAACAAACATAAACAAAACAAACAAAAATGACAACAACAAAACACACAAGTGAAAAATATTAATAAAAACATTTTGAAAGGTAAAAGATAACAATCTTGGTCATCTTGCATATATTATGTATTTCTTAATATGAAAAAAATTAAGACAGTAATGATAAGGAGATACAGGGAAAGTCTTCTGCTCCTTAAGATTTCATTGGATTGATGGTCATTTAATGTAAGATAGAGTAGGTCTTCTTGTTTGACAAAAAAAACAATAACAACAACAACAAAAAAACAAACATTTGCATTAGCCTTACATTGCTCATTTTGCCTCCATACATGCACTACCAGATCACAGATTGTTCCATTATGGTTACTCCTCCAGGATGTAAATACGAAGTTCCGTAAGACTACACCAGTGGAAATTCTGCATTGTTACTTTAGTTGCTTTGGTAGTGTCTGATTGTGATGTGCAGACTTAAACAAGAAGTTGGTAGTAAATGAAAAGAAAACAAAGGGGGAAAGAAACCCTAAGATTTAATCAGATAAAGTGCACCGGTTAGTGCACTGGACTAATAGGTGGAAGGTTGGTTGTTGGAATCCCCTCAGTTCTGTTAGAATCATGGGATTTTTTCGGTCTCAGCTGTTCGTAGCCAGAGTTGAGTTTACTATAGAATCTTTGGGAAGACTGGGACTGCACAGTCAAGTCTCATCCACTTCATGGATGCATCCTTGAGGCTGTTGCACATATTTTCTGGCCACCACTGCTAGTATCTGTACCTCTCAGATCTGATTGACGCCAGGACGTATTTTGAAATTAAGCGTGGAGTATGTCCTTGTCACTCAGTCTCAGTCCAGAATGGAACTCCAAAGCATCACAGTCATCATCCCCATTGCCATCATCATCATCACATCATTGTTAAAAATTGACCTGAATCTGTAGCCATTAATTTGCCATGGAAATTGAGAAAGCAGCTGCAGCAACGACAGCAACAATAACAGCAACAGCAAATACAAAGCCCAAAACAACACCTTCCCCATGACGGACAGACAGACAGACAGACAAACAAACGAAGAACAAACAAAAAAGATTTGGTCAGAACTTGTTTTATCATGATTGTTGTAAAAGGTGTGTCTGAAATGGTTTTCATAAAACACTGATTTGATTTTGAAATGGGGGTGTAAATACGAGTACCTATAGCTGATATGCAGTATATATCTTTTCAAGTGTATGTGTATGTTATATGCATGTATGTGTGAGAGTGTATGTACGTGCATGCATGTGTGTATTCATATTTGTGTGTGTGTGTGTGTGTGTGTGTGTGTGTGTGTGAACTTACACACACTCTTACTTACACACACTCTCACTTAACGTACATTTGCATGTAAGACAGTAGCTTTGTGTTGTGCACAGTTTTGTTTTACTTCTGTTTTAAAATGAAATGAATGATGTATGAAATGTTTCAACAGATGGAAGAAAGTTCCCGAGGAGATCTGGGCCTGGGCAAAATCAGTGAACCCATGCCTTGGAAAATTGGGCTCCATGGCTCCTCCGGTGACAGGGTCTGACCTGAGGCAGCAGCAGGAAGACATCACCACCACCAGTGATTTAACTATTTCCCTATCCCTCCTTCCACCTGTGAAGACACCCCCAGCCCTCACACGTTTCAGCTCTTTGAAGTCGTACACCCCTTGCCTTTTTTTTCACTTCATGCTATGTTCCATCAGCTTTCTACAGGAAGCTGACGGACAGTATAGCAAGTGAAAGGATTAAATCAGAGAAAGGGAACATCCTTTTCTCTTTACTACCCCCCTCATACCTTTCAACCTGTATTGCCCTACTCCATTCTTCATTGTGCTAAAGGGGCAGTATTATGGTGGCTTCTCTGAGGAGGACAGATTACTTTCATTATTGTATGCTTGTTGTCCTTGTGGCTGCAAATGGGACATTATTGTTTAATAATGTCCTGTAAAATTTTTTTTTTGTGGAGAAGGATCTCTTCCCTTCCACCCACCTGTAAAACTTTGGCACTGGATAGGTCAACTTTGGGAGTTTTCATCATACCCATTCAAAAGTACTTCCCTCTTGAGATTTTTAAGAAAGTGGTGAAGGAGTGGGAAAGGGGAGGGGTGGCAGGAGGAAAGAAGGAGAGGATATTCATCTCTTGCTTGTGTTCATCCTTGTTTTTGTCCAACTGCCAAAAATGTCTGCGTGTGCTTCATGCTTAAAGACTAAAACAGTTTTGTTGAATGGCTGCTTACATGTGTTGATATGAACTGAAAGATGGTTGTGGTATGCTGCACAACTGTAGGTGTCAAGCCTTTGGAAATTTGTTTGCTTGTTTGATGGTTGTCTGAATATATTTTATTTGATAATGTCTGAATATATTTTATTTGACATGTTGTCATATCATCAACAAAATAAGTTTTGCCATCTTTCTGCAGACTCATTGAAAATCATTTCTGCTTCTTCATGTCATATTGACAACATTTGTTTTTTGTTTTTGTTTCTTGATATATGTGAACATTCAGTTATCATGTGTATGTGTAGTTTATCTGTCTCATGAAATTTAACTAATCCAGAAAACGTCGGTCCAGAATTTGTTGCATTGATTAGTTACCTGTTACTTAATGCTTCTAAAGGGATATGGTGTGTGTAGTCTGCATTTGTTTTCAGAATCAGTCATCTGCAAGGTTTTTTTTAGCAGTTTTGTAATTTGTTGCCCATGTGTGTTAGATTTTGGGAATTGATCAGTTTTGTATTTTGTTAGTAGTTTTTTCAGCTGTCTCATAATTTGTTGCCCATGTGTGTTTGATTTGGGAAATTGATCCATTTTGCAGTTTGTTAATTGTTCTTTTTGATATGGTATCCATGTGGAATTTTTAGGCTTTCCAGCCAAATTCTGATCTTTTTACATCAAATTTGTTGTTGTTGTTGTTTTGTCTGACATCATTCAGATGTTATTCACAAACATTGTAAGTCTTATATCATAAAGATTAAATTTGTTGTTGTTGTTGTTTTGTCTGACATCATTCAGATGTTATTCACAAATATTGTAAGTCTTATATCATAAAGATTAAATTTGTTGTTGTTGTTGTTTTGTCTGACATCATTCAGATGTTATTCACAAATATTGTAAGTCTTATATCATAAAGATCAAATTTGTTGTTGTTGTTGTTTTGTGTGACATCATTCAGATGTTATTCACAAATATTGTAAGTCTTATATCATAAAGATCAAATTTGTTGTTGTTGTTGTTTTGTGTGACATCATTCAGATGTTATTCACAAATATTGTAAGTCTTATATCATAAAGATGGTTGTTTTGCATCAGTTTGCTCCGAGAGAGAGAGAGTTAATCACAAATGTTGTAACACTTGGATCATAAAGATGGTTGTTTTGCATCAGTTTGCTCCTGGAGAGGAGAGAGAGAGAGAGAGAGAGAGAGAGTGTAGTGTGTGTGTGTGTGTGTAGTTAATTCTTGCAATCTTTCATCAGTCCCTTACTCCAGGTTCTCATTGAAATGTTTGTACATGATGTCTTATCGGATCACATGAAATTGATCTGAACTGTTTGTTTCTTGGGTCCCAGATTTTTGTATTTGATACTAATGATATGTGAAGTACTGCTCATTTTCTTGTTTTGTTTTGACTTCTCCACAGTGATGGATACAGTTCCGACAGCTTACAGAAAAACTGCTTCAGAAAGAATGGAAATGAGGAGTGGGCTGGGGAGAGTTTCAGGAAGTGTTGTAATGCATTGTATTAGGGATGATATTAGTGATTATCTGTGGATTTTTTCAGTTCGCTTGACAATCATACAAGGTGGAACATACTGGCAACACATAGAATAGGATACTCTCGTTACATAATGGAGCATCATCATCATGCAGAGACCTTGCAGATGTAAATTTGATGTAATTTAGCTTCACCATCATGCAGAGACTGTGCAGATGTAAGTTTCATTTTAAAAATCCAAATACAATTTTTTGAAAGATCCCTTGTGTGTGGCGTCCGTAACATCCAGAAAAAATGTTTGAGACTACAGTTCATTGTGATAGGCTGATTTGGGGGTTTTGTTTGTTTATTTTCATCTATTTTGTGGTTGGCGGGGCTGTGAACGACATGTGCTGAATTATGTATAGGGTATTGTGCAGGCTGGAAGAGTCTGCTGTATCGTTACTGGCGCATTTGGGTTAAGTGCTTACAATGGAAATGTCTTGAATGCAATGAATCCTTTTTAACAAATTTTCAAATCTCCTGTGTTATCATTTCACAGTATTATTATTTATCATACAAATCGTCATCCTTGCCATTCTTGATTGTCATTATGTGATGTTGACTGGCTTGTATACTGCCGAATTTATTCACTTTTTTCCTTAAACGTCTTGTCTTGTCTTGTCTTGTTAAATACACATTCTTGTTCTACTTTCATGTGTTTCTTTTTCTTCTTTTAAAAATTTTTTTTTTAAGAAAATAGAAACTAATTTCATGAATTCCGTTTTAATCCACAGCTTTATGCTTAAACAGCACTTAGAATCACAATGTGCATCTGTTGTCTGAATATGTAATGAAAAATGTTTTCTATTTTATGTGGATGGACAAGAATCGGTATTTTTGATTTGGTATAGTCTTGTATTTTCCATCAAGTAGTGTTAGTCTGTATGGAAATATTCCAAGCATGGAGACACGGAGAATACTGAAAGTCTGGACAGATCTGGCTGAGTCCTGCAAAAAGTTTTAAATGTATACATTTTAAAGGCCACAACCATAGGAGGTTCATGGTGAAACAGACAGTGCAGTGATACACTGTGCATTTCTGAGATATGGAGAGGCAGTGGTGTCTCTGGGAAACTACTTCATAAGGTTAAGTGTCACAAGAGTGGTTTCCTCTTTTAAGTCTTCGTATTTTATTTTGTTGTAGTTTGCAGGGAGTTGACTTGTTAAATCAATTGATTCCCTACACCTGCTCACCCACTGCTGCCAGCAGGAAGCTAATGGATAGGTTGAGGGAATGAAAGGATAATGGATAGGTTGGAGGTGAATGAAAGGATAATGGATAGGTTGAGGGAATGAAAGGATAATGGACAGGTTGAGGGAATCAAAGG
>JAPXFY010000021.1:28545924-28553424 GCA_030674185.1 Monoplex corrugatus
TCCCCTGAATGGAGCGATTGTTTGTGCAATATTGAGGTTGTTTTTAAACCCACATACATTCTCGTCACTTTTTTTATCATCAGTTGTTGCCCCCCCCCCCTCGTTCACTTACTTGTTTCTCTTGATGTTGCTGTGAATGAACGTTAGTGAACTTTGGGGATGCAGGGAGTGCAGATGAGCAGTTTTTTTTTCATCAAGGTGGAATGTCGTAACAGTGATGATCTTTTGCAGGTCGGTGTTTTCTAGTTATTGGTCGGGTTTGTGTCTGTTTAGCCCTGATTGATTGACATTGAGGTAGAACTCATGTTCCAGTCTGACTGTCTGTGGTTTGGGTTGTCTTCATGAACACTTGCTGCATGCAGCCTCCAGTCCACCCAGCTGTGGATGAGTACCTGACCCTGTTGAGGGTTGAGGAAGACAAAGCAGGGCAAGTGATGTATGGGGACTATCCTATAAAAGCTGAATTGATGGCTCTGCCACTGTGTTCCTAAAGACTTTAGCACCGTCTTTACAGCAGTTTTATAAAACTTGTCATTGCAGAATCTGGTACCAGTTTCCTTTGAACTGTTTTCTTTGAGTTTCTCTCTGTGTCATATGTTTGGTGTTTTTAAAATTTCTTTTCACTGGTGATGGGTACAAGATATTTTGGTATTTTTTAACATGTATGTGATGTGATGCAGTGATCAATGTGACATTTTCCCTTCTGTGGCTGTGTCATTTGAAACAGAGCAACTCTCATACTTTTGACTGGCCTGATATTTTGTCTCCTGTCAGGGTAATAGAACTGTGGTATAGCTGTGTTTATTTAGGTTGTGTTATTATTGGACTTGGCTTTGTTTATGTGC
The DNA here is from genome assembly GCA_030674185.1 of Monoplex corrugatus. Lineage (NCBI taxonomy): Eukaryota > Metazoa > Mollusca > Gastropoda > Littorinimorpha > Ranellidae > Monoplex > Monoplex corrugatus. The sequence continues at coordinate 28,546,770 of JAPXFY010000021.1, forward strand.
ATATTTTCGTGTTAACATTTTAAGGTTTTCTATTCAGCAAATGTGTCAAAACATGCCAGTCAGCTGTATAGTAACTTTTTATCTGCAATATTGTAATCGTTCATTATTTGATTGTATACATTCTGTGCACTATTGCCAATCCAGTGTTTATTGTGATTCAGCAACTTGTGACTTACCATGGATGCATGTAATGGATTTAAATGTATCTCTGTATATATTTTGTTTACGCAGATCTCATTTTTCTGGATTTTAAATCCTCATTGAATTCACATATGTTGTCCTCTTTAGCTAACCTGTGAATACCGCTACCCAGTGCATTATGCATGCTTTGCTTGCGAGTGGAAATGATCTTATGTTGTTTGAAGGTGTTGGAGGGATTGCACATGCTGTTTATCGGATACATATGTTGTAAATACTGTGGTGTCATTGGCTGCCAAACTGCTACAGTTTTCATGGTGGTGACAGTTGATGAACTGGGTTTTGCCCTGGTTGCATGCTTGACGATAGAATGCTATAGTTTTCTTGTGATGATATTAGATAGATTGGGGTTTGTTCAGGTTGTATGCTTGATGACAGAATGTTGTATTTTCTTGGTGGTGATATTAGATTGGTTGGATTTTGCTCATGTTGCATGCTTGATGGCAGAATGCTATATAGGTGTATGTGCAACTGTTGCCTGTACCATGTGATCATGTGAGTAGATATGTTTCATTTTTCTTCTTTATGTTCACCTTTATTATTACTATTATTTATTTTTTTTTGTAACCCAGATCTGTGTACAGCTTAAAAAGACAAATGAACCACTTGTTTATTATATGCTCAATGGGCACTGATTTTTTTATTTTAGTTGTCAAGTAGGCTTGTAGGTTACCATTGATTTTAGTGGAATGAGCGATCTGTGCATATCATGTTTCCATGACTGGAACATGTTTGCATCTGGACTTTGGTGCCTATGTATGTGTGCTGCACTTGATACTGTCATCTGGAATAAGAATTAACCGTTTGTGAATAAGAATTAACTTTATTTATAAAAGTACACATACACATGACTGAGGTTTACAATTCTGGTTTTGGTAGCCAGATATACTACGTTGCAGTTGATGTTGTCACAATCCTCTTACTACAATCCCACTTTCCACATATCATTGATCAGACTGATTTTTCACACATTGTTACATTTTGTGTTTGAGATTTCTTGTTTATTCGTGGTCAGTCAGGCTATTTATAACATATTTTGAAATATATTTGAAGGCAGTATACACTGCCAATTAACTTGCTTTGTGATATTGTTACCAACAATTTCATATAAGATATGACCATAGAAAAAGATTGAGTCACACACAGGTATTGATTTGTAAAATGTGTATCTGAAAGGATGCGATGATATTACTGAGATTACTGAGATATTGGAGGCTGTATAAACTGCCAAGTAATTTGCTTTGTGATATTACTCATCAATAACAGTTTCATTTAAGATCTAGCCATATAATGATAGCAACAGTTGCAAACAGTTCTTGATTTGTAAAATGTGTATCTGAACGGATATGTTGATCTTATCGAGATACCTGTGTTGGTATCTTCTGTTCTCAGATCACCCCTTCCCTCTCACTTTTGGGATATTTGGTGTTTGATGTGTTTTTCGTGTTGTTTTCTTCCTTTTCTTGTGTATTATTGCATACATATGTATACTTTTTTCTTTCCTTAATCCTTTTTTTTTTCAATGACAAGAATGACACTTGCTTTCTCTGCTACTCAGCTCTGTGACAGTGAATCATCTTGTTCATATTGCTTATAGCATCTTGTGACATCTTTCATGAACATGTAGTGGGGGTGGGAGGGGGGAAGCAAGGAGGTGGAGCATTTTAATGTTCTCCCTTTTTATGGAAATGTTATTTTGAAAAGAAATTCAGATCACTGAAGAGAAAATCCAACACATTTTTGTCACAGACAGACAGACAGACGTACACCTCTCTCTCAGTTGAAACAGTCTCCTCCCCCCCTTTTTTTTTAAAAAGGAGATTGGAAAAGAAAATGAAGAGCGGGGAGAGGGGAAGAGGGATAGAGTGAGAAAAACGAGGAATAAACCACAAATTTGTGTTTTCTACTTGTGATTGCTATTTTGAAACTTTACACACATACACAACACACACGCATGCACACACATACAACATGTGCGTGGATGTGTGTGTGTGTGCACGCACGATTTTTTTTCTCTTGCTGTAAAGTTTGTTTCTTCACAGGATATATTTTCAAACAATTTCCATTTTGTGAAGTGTTCAGGGGTGAGACTGCTTCCTTGATCTGTTAGGCAACAAATTATTATTCACCGCTTGAAGCTTTCACTAGCGGTTAGTTTTGTTGTCGTGTGTGACTTGTACTGTAAGTTCATCCTTGTTTCCCTGTCACTGAATGTGCGATAGTTATAACCAGCATGCAGTAGTTATAACCAGCATGCAATAGTTATAACCAGCAAAAGGTATCTTGCACTATCTTTGCACTACTACGCACAGGCATCAGGTTTGCCTAATTTCTTTCTGCATTACTTACTTGTTCATTCTTTATTCAGGACCTATTTGAATATGTATTTGGACTGATTTATAGAGTTGAAATATCCAGGTTTTTTTTTGTTTTTTGCTTTCAAGATGCTGCAGCACATAGGAAGCATCCCCCCCCCCCCCCCCCAGTTTTTAAGAGCAATCTTGATGAGAGAGCTGATAGAATGCATATAGCTTCTAAGATGCCAAGAAACTTGAAAGTGAAAGATTGAAAAATAAAAACCAAAAGTCAAATGTGATGAGATGAGACAACATTGGAGCCGAAAATCGCAAACATTCGAAATTTGGACATGCGTAGGAAAACAGTAATAGGGATTTGCGGTGAATGAATTGTGATTGAGTTGTTCTCAACTTTATTTTGAAATGTCTATGAGCGTATAAATCCAGCATGCAAAAAGTGAGCTGTCAACATCTAAAAAAAAATCCAATAGGACACAGGGTCCAAATTTGATACATAGTAATCTGAAAAGTATGGTGCTTGAAATGAAAAATTGCAGTTTATTCTTGTAGTTGATCACAAAGTAAATGGTTTAGCATATATTTGCCCTTTGCATTGTGAAACTGTTTAAAGGTGTTTTGTGGTGATCAAGTTATAAGAAATGAAATCCTGGTACTGTGTTTTCCTTTTTTTTCAGACCGAGTACAACATATTTTTTTCAATGAGTACAAGAATTAATAGGAAAAGAAAGAAAAGCATAGACATACATTTGAATAGTTTGATGAAAATGAGGTACAGTGGTGGTCATTTTTATTTGTGCTCTCTCATTTTGACTTTGCTGTGTGTGTGTGTGTGTGTGTGCGTGGTGTGTGTGTGTGTGTGTGTGCCGCGCGTGTGTGTGTGTTGGTGTGTGTGTGTGTGTGAAAAGAAAGAGGGAGAGATGGTGGCTAAAAGGAATGCTTGAAAATTTTTGGCATATGTGGATTCTGTAGCATGAGATTCATGCTTGATTGAAAGTTTTGCAGTGGGAAGCCAGCTTGTAATTGTATCTCTTTTTGATACAAATATTTGTGTGTGTGTGTTTTACTTTGTGTCTTGAGGCATTTGTTCTTACAATCAGTCGTGTCTTTAGAAACTGTATGTGGAAATGTTTGGTTAATTGCTTAATCAGACAGTCTGGGAACCCTCAATGCATTGAATACATCCATGTAAACACTAGTGAGCTGATTGAGTCTGAAGTTTTCAACATAGAGGTTTTTATAGATACGTAATGTATCTTATCACAGTATCTGTAGTTTTGAGATCAACACAGAGGTTTTATAAATAAGGTAATGTATCTTATCACAATGTCTGTAGTTTTGAGATTCATTCGAAAGATAAAATTTTGCTTGGAAGATGCTGAGTATACATCTGTATCAACTACCATTGGTGCTTTGTAACACAACAGGATATGTAACAAACAGCATCTTGTTATCATGTCATTTAGTTATCCAAAACAAATTGTGCTGTATAGTAATGTTTTGTTGTCTGTTTGATCATTCTGATTTGAAATATTTTCCTCCATCGTTATTACATATAATTCCTTCCCTTTTATCAGGTACGTGACCATTGTTGTTTTCTGCATTTCTCTTTCTCTTTCTTTTTTTTTTTTTTTTTTTTTTCCTATTATCTGTCTTTGCAGTAATGATTTTTGATGGATATTAACCCAAAAATGAAAACATGCTGTGAGATTATCTGAAGACTTGCTTCTTATTATGATGATGATCTGATCTTAATCTGTGTAGTGAGAGTTTTTTCCCTTTTGTATATCAAAACGATCTCTTGAATATCTGTTGTCAAACATTGATCTGTTTACATTATTCTGTTGTGGCTTGATCTGTAGTAAAACTGATGAGTGCATGAAGTAGTAATTTACAGTAAAAGTGATAAGAATTAATTCACTGTAGACCTGATCAGAAGTTACGATTTGAAGTACCGGTTGACTAAAATTGCTCTGAAATCAGTTCATGGCAAAATTGATCTGAATTTATGATCCGAATCACAGTTAAAATGATCTAGTTTTGAAATATGGTCTGGTCAGTTTACAATAAAATTGAGCCAGTGATTTAGAGTGAAACTGGTCTGAATAAAAAAAGCAACACATTTGCAATGTTTTGAACACCACTGATATAGAAGAATATCAAAGTAAAAGAGAGAGAGAGGAAAGATATAATGCAAAGGAAGGGAGGGGCATTTTGTGGAAATATGTGAATTAACAGTCTTGTATCTGCGTGAATAAAGTATTTCTCTATTTTGGCTTCATCTGTGATGCTATAATCAGAAGAAATATAACATTGCAAACGCCATGATAGTACAGATTTACAAGTTTACGTTTGATATAGACTTCTTTTTTCTCTTCCCTTTTTTTTTTTTTTTTTTTACTCTTTGCTTTTTTTTTTTAAGAAGCCTTATTATCTGCACCATGGCCCGTGTCATTTATCCCATGCTGGTCGTTTCTGTTATCCAACACCCACCCCCACCCCCCCCCCGACCCTCTAAAACTGAGGTCACACTGAGAGCAGAACATGAAGGGCCACAGAATCTGAGACATATCTTCAGGGTGCTGTGGTGGTGAGAATGGGATGCTGTGGATTTCCACTTTGGATTGAATCTGATGGCATAGAGCTGCACTGTCAGCAGAATTCCATAATAAATCCTGGCATGAGTAGGGTGCAAGAGGCACTAGGGCCTGTGGTAATGGTCTGGAAATTTGAGTACCATCCTCATCAATTGTGCTTCCATAAAGTGGATGAGAATGGACTGTGTAGTCCCAGTTTTCCATAGCACGCTCAACTCTGGGCTGGTGGGAGTGGTTGGGATGGAACAATCCTACAATAGTTTTGTTGGTCTGTCTGGAGTTTGAACACACAACCTCCCAGTCAGTAGTCCTTTGTGTTTACCACTTAGCCACATCGGCTGTTGTTTGGTGGAGAATTTAGTTGGCCCTTTCCGCTTCCTCTCAAGATCACACGTGTAGTTTTACTCAGAGGGTGCGGGCCAGTTGGTAGTCTACTAGAGCCATGGACTCAAGATCTGATCTCTGGAGTTCAATCCCAGTCTGCATCATTAAAATCTGGCCTGTTTGCTGCCCATCTTAATGTTTCTATCATTCTGGTGGTGTCAGCTTAGTGTTTGATAGGTCCCTTCTCCCCTTTCCCGTTTCAAGACTTTGCCACCCCCTTGGGGGTGCCGGGGACTTTTTCAGTATAAATAGTATCCCTGCGTTCTGGAAATTCTGTGCTAGAAATGTCCTCTTTTCTGTCATTCTCTTTGTTTCTGCCATGTTCCTTTGCTTTCTGTCATTTCTGTCATTTTCTGCTTTGCTGGTCCATTCACCTGTGTGTGTTCAATAAAGTCTTACATACTTTTTGTTAGGATTGATAATTGGGTACATGTATGAGTTGCATTTTTGACTGTAGGGAGGCTAGATATGCGGAAGCAGTTTTAGGTAATTTATGCCTGTTTTTGTATATGCTTGGTGTCCTTGGGTATGCTTAAATTTGTATTTAGGTGTATTTTTTAAATCCTGTGTGCGATAAATTGGATGGAGTGGTCAATGCCGGGGCATGTCCTTAGATTATGTGTGCGAATGCATTGATATGTGTGCTTAATTTTCTTTTCTTTTTTTTTTCCTTTGAAGTTGTGTATGTTTTGAAGTGGTCATAGCCCTGATATGGCTTCAGCAGTTGGCTGGGCTTTAAACAACAATAACAATAAGACCTTGCCAGCGCGTAGGGCTTAGTGCTGGCTCAGGAAAGCAGATAATTGCTGGCAGATTTGGGTGGAGCGCATATGGAGTTGTTCGAGCGTGGTGAATCCCTCTTGAAATAATCCAATAACTCCACTTTACTCAGGCAGAAGGAGTCTTTCAGGTCATTTCTAGATGATCTTAATGGAGCACGTGTGGAACTGTCAGAGTTTTGTCAAACCCTCTATGAAACCCTCTTGAACAAGGTGAAGATCACATAGCAAGGGGGGATGACTGCATATCACTGATAGTGAATATATATATATGTAGTTAGCTCCCTTCAGTCTCAAAAGGGAGACAAAAAAAAAAGGGGGGGGGGGGTGTTGGAGATGTTGCTTGATTTCTTGTGCATCATAAGAACATGTGTGATTCATT
>JAPXFY010000021.1:28558424-28560924 GCA_030674185.1 Monoplex corrugatus
CCTCGCTAAATGAATCTTCCAGGGAACTGTTGAGGGAAGGAGATGGAGAGGAAGACAAAAAACGAAATAAAACAAAAACAACAACAACAACAACAAAAACCCGATGGACTGACAACATTGCTAAATGGACAGTAAAACGACTTGCAGAGATCCAGCCTTTGGCACACAACCGACAGAGCAGAGGAACCTGCTGTACAATTCTTTAGAGCGGCACCACCATGACTTTTCACGGAGTTATGGGAGGAAAACGGAAGAGAGAGAGAGGGGGAGAGGTGGATAGAGGGAGGGAGGAGAGAGAGAGAGAGAGAGAGAGGAGGGATGTCACACACACTCACACGTCCCTCTTTTCCCAGATGATATGAAATGAAACAATCTCCTTTTTTTTCTAGAAAAAGGAAAATTGAATAATAAGAAATTAAAAGAAAGACTTAACTGAACAAGGTTGCGTTAAAGAAAGACACGACCGATCAAGGCGTGAATTTACTTTGCAGAATAAGAAGCCCTATAAGAACCATATAGTGGGGGTAGCCATCTGTCTTGGTCAAATACGAAACAGACAATAAAAAGTCTTTTGAGGCAGAGTTGAGTTTGGTTTATAACAAAACAAACATACAAACAGGCAAATAAACAAACACACAAACCAAACAACCAACCAAATAACTAACAACAACAACAGCCACCAACTAACTATTACTAAGCAACCAACCAACCGACAACCAACCAACCACCCAACCGCCCAACCAACCAACCAATTGACAACCAACCATCCATCCATCCAACCAACCAACCACCCAACCACCCACCCACCCACCCACCCAACCAACCACCCACCCACCACCCAACCACCACCCAACCAATCAACCAACCAACAAACCATCCAACCACCCACCCAACCATCCACCCAACCAATGAACCAACCGACCAGACAGACCTCTAGTCTAGTTTAGTAACAGGAACAGGCACACAAGAAAACATATCTCTAGTGCAGACAACTGGCAGTATTCAAAACAATCACATGAAAAATATAATAACGCAAAGACTAAACATTCTACCCCCTCCACCTCGAGCAGTCTGTTCTTCCAGACTTTGACGTTATTGTTAGCAGTGCCTGTAATAGTAGTAGTTGCACTAGTAGAAGTAGCAGCAGCAGCAGTAGTAGTAGCAGCAGCAGCAGTCGTAGTAGCAGTAGCAGCAGTAGTAGCAGCAGCAGCAGTAGTAGTAGTTGTTGTAGTAGCAGCAGCAGCAGTCGTAGTAGCAGTGGCAGCAGTAGTAACAGCAGCAGCAGTAGTAGTAGTAGTAGTAGCAGCAGTAGCAGTAGTAGTAGTAATGATTACAGCAGTACCAGCAGTAACAGCAGCAGTAGTAGCCGTACTAGAAGCAGTAGCAGTACCGGAAACAGCAGCATGTAGGCCTCCTATAATAATAACAGAACCAGCAGCAGCAGCAGCGTTAGTAGTAATATTTGTAGTAGTAGTAGCAGTAGCTGTAGTGGAGGTAGTAGCAGCAGCAGCGGCAGTAATAGTAGTAGGTAGCAGCAGCAGCAGTGGTAGCAGTAGCAACAACAGCAGTAGCAGTAATAGTAGTAGTGTTATCAACAACAGCAGTAGCAGTAATAGTAGTAGTGTTAGCAACAGCAGCAGTAGCAGTAATAGTAGTAGTGTTAGCAACAACAGCAGTAGCAGTAATAGTAGTAGTGTTATCAATAACAGCAGTAGCAGTAATAGTAGTAGTGTTAGCAACAACAACAGTAGCAGTAATAGTAGTAGTGTTAGCAACAACAACAGTAGCAGTAATAGTAGTAGTGTTAGCAACAACAACAGTAGCAGTAATAGTAGTAGTGTTAGCAACAACAACAGTAGCAGTAATAGTAGTAGTGTTAGCAACAACAACAGTAGCAGTAATAGTAGTAGTGTTAGCAACAACAACAGTAGCAGTAATAGTAGTAGTGTTAGCAACAACAGCAGTAGCAGTAATAGTAGTAGTGTTAGCAACAACAGCAGTAGCAGTAATAGTAGTAGTGTTAGCAACAGTAGCAGTAGCAGTAATAGTAGTAGTGTTAGCAACAACAGCAGTAGCAGTAATAGTAGTAGTGTTAGCAACAACAGCAGTAGCAGTAATAGTAGTAGTGTTAGCAACAACAGCAGTAGCAGTAATAGTAGTAGTGTTAGCAACAGTAGCAGTAGCAGTAATAGTAGTAGTGTTAGCAACAACAGCAGTAGCAGTAATAGTAGTAGTGTTAGCAACAACAGCAGTAGCAGTAATAGTAGTAGTGTTAGCAACAACAGCAGTAGCAGTAATAGTAGTAGTGTTAGCAACAACAGCAGTAGCAGTAATAGTAGTAGTGTTAGCAACAACAGCAGTAGCAGTAATAGTAGTAGTGTTAGCAACAACAGCAGTAGCAGTAATAGTAGTAGTGTTAGCAACAACAGCAGTAGCAGTAATAGTAGTAGTGTTAGCAACAACAGCAGTAGCAGTAATAGTAGTAGTGTTAGCAACAACA
>JAPXFY010000021.1:28565924-28568424 GCA_030674185.1 Monoplex corrugatus
GAGAGAGAGAGATGTGCTGCCTTTATATTGCTAACCCCAAGAAACATTGGGGTCCCTCCACACCATCTCAGCCACGGACAGAAAAGGACGAAGTTTTGTCCACAGAACAGTAAGTGGTCCTGATGAGACTTGCACCAGCCACAGACGACTCAACGTCCATAAGAACCTCAAGTCAGTGTTGTCTTTTATCTTAACCTGGGTTGTCGTTTTTGACGTGGTGTTAGCCCTGATATGGCTCTAGTAGTCGGCTGGGCTATACGCAATATGAACTTGAACTTGAGTTCAAAGTGACGATATGACTAACCTGCCCGCACGAGTCAACAGGACCAGACAGCTGCACAGCTATTGCACTGATATCACTTCTATCATGTGACAACACAGCATGGCCGGAGACCTGGCCAACTTGCCCACAACTTCTGTGACCATCAAGGTCCATGGCAGCCAGCAAGAACTTAAAAAAAAATTTGGACTGACCATTTATACTGCAAACGAAAGAATAGAAAGAAGAATCTATACCACTTCTTCACAGCATCATCATTATTATGATTATTTCATCATCATCATCATCATGTGCCCTGCCGCATGGCGTTGGCGATCATGGCCCTCCATACGAATCTATCCCTTATAATAATAATAATAATAATTACAATATTTATATAGCGCAAAATCTTGATAAAATCAAATCTAAGCGCTGAAGCAGACACACACGTAAGCACGCACGCACGCACGCACGCACACACACGCACGCACACACACACACACACACACACACACACACACACGCATGGCTATAAATGGGGGAGAAAGAATAAAAGCAATAAAAGCAAGAATAAAAGCAATGGAAAATTATAGAGAGCATAGCATATACAATTATATATTATAACCATGTGATTCCCTCCGAGCGGAGACAGGCTGCAGAGGGGGGGGGGGGGGGGGTTGAGTGAGGTTAGGATTTTATGCGGAGGAGAAAAGGTGAGTTTTGAGAGCGGACTTGAAGGAGACAAAAGTAGGTTGCTGACGGACTGAGAGAGGAAGTCTGTTCCAGGAGAGTGGACCAGAAACAGAGAAGGCTCGTGGACCATAGGTATTGAGCTTAGTGCGTGGAAAGCGAAAAGTCAGAGGATCGGAAGCAGAGCGGAGGGTACGTGAGGGAAGATAGATCTCAAGTAGGCTTGACAGGTAATCGGGGGCTGCGTTATTGAGGCTTTTGTAGCACATGGTGTCTAGTTTGTACTGTATGCGCTTTGATACAGGGAGCCAGTGAAGTTGTGCCAGGAGAGGAGATATGTGGTCAGCTTTTTTCTTTTTGAGTACAAGGCGTACAGCATTGTTTTGAATGCGCTGTAGGATGTGAATGGTGGAGGCAGGAAGACCAGACAGGAGTGAATTGCAATAGTCAATGCGAGACATTATGAAGGAGAGAACGAGTTTTGCAGTTGTTTCGACAGAGAGATACTTCCTGATCAGCCTTATACGATGGAGATGATAGTAGCAGGATCTGGCAGTTTGAGAAACAAAGTTGTTCATGGAGAGGGTAGAGTCAATGCAGACACCAAGGTTTTTAGCTGAATCAGAAATTGGGACTGATGTGTTACATAATGGGAGAGAAAGAGGAGGCAGCTGAGAAAGTTTCTGACGGGTGCCAATGAGGATAGCTTCTGTTTTGTCGTCATTAAGCTGAAGTCTATTGTGTGTCATCCAGTTCTTAATGTCCGAGTAACACTCAGTGGTGCGAGTCAACAGGCGCTGTATATTATCAGGTGAGTCACTGTCTTGAAGTTGGGTGTCATCAGCATAGAAGTGGTGTTTTATGGAGTGGGAGTTGATGATGGTGGACAGGGGGGAGGTGTAAAGAGTGAACAGAACAGGGCCAAGGACAGATCCTTGTGGAACACCACAGGTCAGGTATGCAGGTTGAGAGTAAGTGCCATTGATGAGAACGGTTTGTTTTCTGTTGGATAGGTATGAAGTGAACCAAGACAGAGCAATATCAGAGATGCCAAAAGTATGATGAAGTCTAGAAAGGAGAATACATATCCCACCTTCTCTGTCCTCAGCCACTCTGCAAGTCCGTCCAATATTTTCTCCCTGGGCCTACCTGGTGCTCTCTTTTCCCTCCAGCTTTCCTGTTGTGACCAAATGTCCTATAAATGTTGCTGGTCTTTCCTAATTTTCCTTAGTATATTCTTCTCGTGTTTCTGGCTCCATCAAAGATTGTCTCGTTTTTCTTTGCTGTCCATGGAACTCTCAACATTCTTCTTCGAAACCACATTTCTGTTGCCTCAATTTTGTTCTGACTTTTGCGTATTGACTGTTCACGCCACACAACCGTACAACAGTATCGGTTTTGTATAACACTCAAAAACTCTCTTCCTGATGTTAACTGATAGGCATTTGTTGGTAAGAACGCTTTTCAATTTCATCTTCACGATTTGTTACCATCATATAATTATGAAAAATGGTTCCAGATTCTGTGGCCCTTCATGTCCTGCTCCCGTGG
>JAPXFY010000021.1:28570924-28573424 GCA_030674185.1 Monoplex corrugatus
TTAACCCTTTCACCTCCTTGGCCAGCTCGACAGTTCCATCAAAGAGAATAGTACCTATGGGCAGAGACAGACAGACAGATAGGTTGATACACACGCGCGCCGCGCGCACACACACACACACACACACACACAACACACACACACACACACACACACGCACGCACACACACACACACGCACACACACTCACACACACACGCACGCATGCACACACACACACGCGCACACACACACACACACACACGCACTCACACGTAGGTACTAGTCTCTTTGGTTCCATTTCATTCCCAAATCCTATTCACCAGGACTTCAACTGTTCATTACATGGTTTCCAATCTTTCCTGTGGTCAGGACAAGGGCCTGATCAAATATGCATTGCTGTCCTGCTGATGAATAGTGTTGTTATTTACTGATGACCACCTGTTGTTACCTACTGAAGACCACCTGTTGCTAAAGCACAGCCCATACTGATGACTACAACCAAGAAGTAGAAAAAGGAAAATTGAATAATAAGAAATTAAAAGAAAGACTTAACTGAACAAGGTTGCGTTAAAGAAAGACACGACCGATCAAGGCGTGAATTTACTTTGCAGAATAAGAAGCCCTATAAGAACCATATAGTGGGGGTAGCCATCTGTCTTGGTCAAATACGAAACAGACAATAAAAAGTCTTTTGAGGCAGAGTTGAGTTTGGTTTATAACAAAACAAACATACAAACAGGCAAATAAACAAACACACAAACCAAACAACCAACCAAATAACTAACAACAAACAACAGCCACCAACTAACTATTACTAAGCAACCAACCAACCGACAACCAACCAACCACCCAACCGCCCAACCAACCAACCAATTGACAACCAACCATCCATCCATCCAACCAACCAACCACCCAACCACCCACCCACCCACCCACCCAACCAACCACCCACCCACCCACCCAACCACCCACCCAACCAATCAACCAACCAACAAACCATCCAACCACCCACCCAACCATCCACCCAACCAATGAACCAACCGACCAGACAGACCTCTAGTCTAGTTTAGTAACAGGAACAGGCACACAAGAAAACATATCTCTAGTGCAGACAACTGGCAGTATTCAAAACAATCACATGAAAAATATAATAACGCAAAGACTAAACATTCTACCCCCTCCACCTCGAGCAGTCTGTTCTTCCAGACTTTGACGTTATTGTTAGCAGTGCCTGTAATAGTAGTAGTTGCACTAGTAGAAGTAGCAGCAGCAGCAGTAGTAGTAGCAGCAGCAGCAGTCGTAGTAGCAGTAGCAGCAGTAGTAGCAGCAGCAGCAGTAGTAGTAGTTGTTGTAGTAGCAGCAGCAGCAGTCGTAGTAGCAGTGGCAGCAGTAGTAACAGCAGCAGCAGTAGTAGTAGTAGTAGTAGCAGCAGTAGCAGTAGTAGTAGTAATGATTACAGCAGTACCAGCAGTAACAGCAGCAGTAGTAGCCGTACTAGAAGCAGTAGCAGTACCGGAAACAGCAGCATGTAGGCCTCCTATAATAATAACAGAACCAGCAGCAGCAGCAGCGTTAGTAGTAATATTTGTAGTAGTAGTAGCAGTAGCTGTAGTGGAGGTAGTAGCAGCAGCAGCGGCAGTAATAGTAGTAGGTAGCAGCAGCAGCAGTGGTAGCAGTAGCAACAACAGCAGTAGCAGTAATAGTAGTAGTGTTATCAACAACAGCAGTAGCAGTAATAGTAGTAGTGTTAGCAACAGCAGCAGTAGCAGTAATAGTAGTAGTGTTAGCAACAACAGCAGTAGCAGTAATAGTAGTAGTGTTATCAATAACAGCAGTAGCAGTAATAGTAGTAGTGTTAGCAACAACAACAGTAGCAGTAATAGTAGTAGTGTTAGCAACAACAACAGTAGCAGTAATAGTAGTAGTGTTAGCAACAACAACAGTAGCAGTAATAGTAGTAGTGTTAGCAACAACAACAGTAGCAGTAATAGTAGTAGTGTTAGCAACAACAACAGTAGCAGTAATAGTAGTAGTGTTAGCAACAACAACAGTAGCAGTAATAGTAGTAGTGTTAGCAACAACAGCAGTAGCAGTAATAGTAGTAGTGTTAGCAACAACAGCAGTAGCAGTAATAGTAGTAGTGTTAGCAACAGTAGCAGTAGCAGTAATAGTAGTAGTGTTAGCAACAACAGCAGTAGCAGTAATAGTAGTAGTGTTAGCAACAACAGCAGTAGCAGTAATAGTAGTAGTGTTAGCAACAACAGCAGTAGCAGTAATAGTAGTAGTGTTAGCAACAGTAGCAGTAGCAGTAATAGTAGTAGTGTTAGCAACAACAGCAGTAGCAGTAATAGTAGTAGTGTTAGCAACAACAGCAGTAGCAGTAATAGTAGTAGTGTTAGCAACAACAGCAGTAGCAGTAATAGTAGTAGTGTTAGCAACAACAGCAGTAGCAGTAATAGTAGTAGTGTTAGCAACAACAGCAGTAGCAGTAATAGTAGTAGTGTTAGCAACAACAACA
>JAPXFY010000021.1:28583424-28585924 GCA_030674185.1 Monoplex corrugatus
ATCAACCCACAATGGATCTGTACACAGCCATGTTTAACATCAATCCACAATGGATCTGTACACAGCCATGTTTAACATCAACCACAATGGATCTGTACACAGCCATGTTTAACATCAACCCACAATGGATCAGTACACAGCCATGTTTTAACATCAACCCACAATGGATCTGTACACAGCCATGTTTAACATCAACCACAATGGATCTGTACACAGCCATGTTTAACATCAACCACAATGGATCTGTACACAGCCATGTTTAACATCAATCCCACAATGGATCTGTACACAGCCATGTTTAACATCAACCCACAATGGATCTGTACACAGCCATGTTTTAAATCAACCCACAATGGATCTGTACACAGCATGTTTTAATCAACCCACAATGGATCTGTACACAGCCATGTTTACATCAACCCACAATGGATCTGTACACAGCCATGTTTATATCAATCCACAATGGATCTGTACACAGCCATGTTTTAACATCAACCCACAATGGATCTGTACACAGCCAGTTTAAATCAACCACAATGGATCTGTACACAGCCATGTTTAACATCAACCACAAGGATCTGTACACAGCCATGTTTAACATCAACCACAATGGATCTGTACACAGCCATGTTTAATCAACCCACAATGGATCTGTACACAGCCATGTTTTTATCAATCCACAATGGATCTGTACACAGCATGTTTTATCAACCCACAATGGATCTGTACACAGCCATGTTTTATCAACCCACAATGATCTGTACACAGCCATGTTTAACATCAATCCACAATGGATCTGTACACAGGCATGTTTTATCAACCCACAATGGATCTGTACACAGCCATGTTTTATCAATCCACATGGATCTGTACACAGCCATGTTTTATCAACCACAATGGATCTGTACACAGCCATGTTTTATCAACCCACAATGGATCTGTACACAGCATGTTTTATCATCCCAATGGATCTGTACACAGCCATGTTTTTATCAACCCACAATGGATCTGTACACAGCCATGTTTAATCAACCACAATGGATCTGTACACAGCCATGTTTTTATCATCCACAATGGATCTGTACACAGCTTTATCATCAATCCACATGGATCTGTACAGCCATGTTTTATCATCACAATGGATCTGTACACATGCCATTTTATAATCACCCACAATGGATCTGTAACAGCCATGTTTATTATATCACAATGGATCTGTCCAGCCTGTTTTATCAACCACATGGATCTGTACAGCCATGTTTTTATCATCTCACAATGGTCTGTCAAGCCATGTTCATATCACATGGATCTGTACACAGCCATGTTTTTATCAATCCACAATGGATCTGTACACAGGCATGTTTAACATCAACCCACAATGGATCTGTACACAGCCATGTTTTTATCAACCACAATGGATCTGTACACAGCCATGTTTTTATCAATCCACAATGGATCTGTACACAACCATGTTTAACATCAACCCACAATGGATCTGTACACAGCCATGTTTTTATCAACCCACAATGGATCTGTACACAGCCATGTTTTTATCAACCCACAATGGATCTGTACACAGCCATGTTTAACATCAACCCACAATGGATCTGTACACAGCATGTTTTTATCAACCCACAATGGATCTGTACACAGCCATGTTTTAATCAATCCACAATGGATCTGTACACAGCCATGTTTTTATCAACCCACAATGGATCTGTACACAGCCATGTTTAATCAACCCACAATGGATCTGTACACAGCCCTGTTTTATCAATCCACATGGATCTGTACACAGCCATGTTTAACATCAACCCACAATGGATCTGTACACAGCCATGTTTTATCAACCCACAATGGATCTGTACACAGCCATGTTTTATCAATCCACAATGGATCTGTACACAGCCATGTTTAACATCAACCCACAAGGATCTGTACACAGCCATGTTTTAACATCAACCCACAATGGATCTGTACACAGCATGTTTAACATCAACCCACAATGGATCTGTACACAGCCATGTTTTTATCAACCCACAATGGATCTGTACACAGCCATGTTTTTAATCAATCCACAATGGATCTGTACACAGCCATGTTTAACATCAACCCACAATGGATCTGTACACAGCCATGTTTAACATCAACCCACAATGGATCGTACACAGCCATGTTTAACATCAACCCACAATGGATCTGTACACAGCCATGTTTAACATCAATCCACAAAGGATCTGTACACAGCCATGTTTAACATCAACCCACAATGGATCTGTACACAGCCATGTTTAACATCAACCCACAATGGATCTGTACACAGCCATGTTTACATAACCCACAATGATCTGTACACAGCCATGTTTAATCAACCCACAAGGATCTGTACACAGCCATGTTTAACATACCACAAGGATCTGTACACAGCCATGTTTATCAACCACAATGGATCTGTACACAGCCATGTTTTCAACACAATGGATCTGTACACAGCCATGTT
>JAPXFY010000021.1:28598424-28600924 GCA_030674185.1 Monoplex corrugatus
GAAGAAGAAGAAAAAGAAGAAGAAGAAGAGACGAAAATAACAAAAACCTACTACTACTACTACTGCTGCTGCTGCTGCTGCTGCTACTACTACTACTACTACTACTGCTACTACTTCTACTACTACTACTACTACTATTACTATACTACAACTATGATGATGATGATAGTAATAGTAATAATGGCAATAATACTAATAATTATAATATTAATAATAATAATAACAATAGTAGTAGTAGTAGTAGTAGTAGTAGCAATAATAAAATGATAATAATGTTAATAATGACGATAATAATCATAATCGCTGAGAAAAACCGAATCACACTATCTGTACGCTTGTAGATCATCCTGGCTGTCTGTTCGCACCCAGCTGTAAACAGGGAGATAATTAGTCAGGTGGGGATGACAGGGGCAGGCAATTCCCTGTAGGTGTACTACTGTTTAGTCTTCTGGCCCACAGACTGCATGTTGCCTGTAGGAAGTTACTAGTAGCGCGATTCTGCCCAGAGAGAGAGAGAGAGAGAGAGAGAGAGAGAGAGAGAGAGAGAGAGAGAGAGAGAGAGAGAGAGAGAGAGAGATTTTGACAGAGAGAGAGAGCGAGAGAGAGAGAGAGAGAGAGAGAGAGCGAGAGAGAGATTTTGACAGAGAGAGAGAGCGAGAGAGAGAAAGAGAGAGAGAGAGAGAGAGCGAGAGAGAGAGAGAGAGAGAGATTTTGACAGAGAGAGAGAGCGAGAGAGAGAGAGAGAGAGAGAGCGAGAGAGAGAGCGAGAGAGAGAGAGAGAGAGAGAGAGATTTTGACACAGAGAGAGAGCGAGAGAGAGAGAGAGAGAGAGAGAGAGAGAGAGAATTAGGTGATGTTAAATGTGTGTGTGTGTGCGCGCATGTGTGCGTGTGTGTGCTGTGTGTGCGTGTGCGTGTGTGGGCGTGCGTGGGCGCGCGTGCGTGTGTGTGTGTGTGTGTGTGTGTGTGTGTGCGTGTGAGTGTGTGAAACCGAAATGATTTATTTCCAGACACTAAAGCATATATAAATGGGCCTAAATTACCTAAAATTGCTTCCGCGTGTCTCATTTCTCTAGAGCCAAAAATGCACTTAATACGTGTATCCAATTATCAATCCTGAGAAGAAGTACGTAAGACTGTAAAGAACACATACAGGTGAATGGACCAGCAAGGCAGAAAATGATAGAAAGAAATGACTGAAAACAAAGGAACAAGGCAGAAACAAAGAGACTGACAGAAAACAAGAACTTTCTAGCACAGAATTTTCAGAAGGTGGGGATACCATTTATACTGAAAGAGACCCCGACATCCCCACGGGGAGCGCGTCAGATAATTTCTGCAGAGCATTGGTAGGGTGGGATCAGGGTTAGTGATATTTGCAACAGTGTAACGCAGTGAGAAACTTTTCTTTTTCTTTTTCCTCGCGTTTCTTAGCATCGGCGTTGTGCTGGGTCAAACTGTGAAACTAAGAAACGAAATTTGTCTATCACCTGACAGGGCATTTCAAAGCTGCTGACCTCTGGCGGTTTGTTTCTTTAACCCTTTGACTCCCACACCCTGTCCACCAACTGCAAAAACGTCACCCTCTGACCCCCTCACCCTATCCACCAACTTCCTGCAGGAAGCTGGTAGGTAGGGTGAGGGAGTCAAAGGGTTAAGCTTTTGCTTTGCCAGCATGGTTAGCAATGCAGGACGCTGATGGGCAGGGTGCGGGAGCCAAAGGGTTAATAGTATGACATAAAATCCAGTCACGGACGAGTTGCACATTCTCATATCACCACTCCGGAAAAAAAAGCAACATGGTTTAGCCGTTCGTATAATCTTCATTTTATGTAGAAATTATTACCAACATTCTACGTGTTGTAGTTTCCAAGGTCACTGCGACCGAAAAAAAGTTTCGGCTGAAATAAAACTTGATGTGCAGCGAAAACAATGATAGACTATAAGAACAGGGGAAGTTCTTGCAGAACTGTTGTTCTTTACATGTTTTCCTCAAACACTGCCAATGTTAGGTCATTTTCTGGGTCTGTGAGACTTTGACTTTTGATATTGACCTCGACGGTCCACACCTTTGACCCCAAACCAGCGAAAGAGTTATCCAGAAACAGCTGACCAAACACGGTAACACTTTTTTTATCATATACACAGACACACACCTCTCCGTTTGATATGAAAAAATCTCACTTTATATTACATTTTTCAAAGAAAGACTGAACTAGGATTGATAATTGGGTACATGTATTAAATGCATCTTTGGCTCAAGGGAAATGAGATATTCGGAAGCGATTTTAGGTCATTTAGACCTGTTTTTATACATGTTTTGGTGTCCTGAGTTATGTTTGTTTGTGTTTAGGTTTATTTTTTAAATCCCCTGTGTGATAAATAGCCGGAGTGGTCAACGCCAGTGGCATCTCCTTAGATTATATGAACGAATGCATTGATATGTGTACTTAATTTTTCTTCCCTTTTTTTGCGCTCGAATGCATTGATATGTGTATTTA
>JAPXFY010000021.1:28603424-28613424 GCA_030674185.1 Monoplex corrugatus
GTGAGAGAGAGTGAGAGAGAGAGAGAGTATGTGTGTGTGTTTGAGTGTGTGTGTGTACATGCGTGTGTGTATGTGTGTGTACATGCGTGAGTACAAACAACAGACAAACAGACAGACAGACAGACAAACAGACAGAGAGGTGATTCAGAGAGAGAGAGAGACAGACAGACAGACAGACAGACAGAGACAGACAGAGAGAGACAGACAGAGACAGACAGAGACAGACAGAGAGACAGATATGGACAGAAACGGGGAGGGGGAGGAGAGTGAGGGAAAGAGCGATATAGAGGAAGAGGGGAAGAGAGAGCATGCCGGAGAGAAGAGGAGGGATGGTGAAGGAGACCGGGCTGAGCAAGGAGGGGGGGGGTGGACGGGGGGGGGGGCGGATGGTCCAATTGATAAACATCCAAACAGCAGATCAGTACCAGCCGTTGCTGGCTGTTCATGTCTGAAGGTTCAATTCCCTGGGTTGTGTGCCTTTCTGTTCTCTTTGGAAAAGGAGAGAGATGAGGTGGGGCAGGAGGTGAAGAGAGGTAGTTGAAAACGAAATAACAAACCACGCCCACAGGATGATCAAGCCTTTCTAACAATCTGCCCATTACAGAAAATCCGTAATTGGATTTCTCTAGGCCTCTTTGATCTTGAAGGCACATCGATAAGATGTCAGTTGACGTAAAGCCACAACGGTGGGAAACTGTCACGATGAAAACAAAATGGAAATACATGTATTTTTTAAACGTTTCTGAGAGAGGTGTTCACACACCTTCTGGTGCTCTCCCTCAATACATCTTAACTCTTCTTTCTGAAGCTTTTGGTTGCTATGTTGAACTCATAATGACACAGAATAGGTTAACATTGGGGCAACTGAAATGTGGTTTTTAAGAAGAATGTTGAGTTCCATGGACAAGCAAAGAAAACAAACAAGACAGTCTTGAAGGAGGCAGACACAAGAAGATCATTAATAAAGAAGATTAGAAAAAAGACGAGCAACATTTATGGGACATTTTATGAAGCAAGAGAAATTAGGGCACCTGGTCACAACAGGAAAGCTGGAGGGAAAGAGAGCACCAGGTAGACCCAGGGAGAAAATATTGGACGGACATGCAGGGTGGCTGAGGACAGAGAGGGTGGGAGATATACTTGCAGCGACAAGGGATAGATACATATGGAGGGCCATGATCGCCAACGCCATGAGGCAGGGCACATGATGATCATGATGACAGAACAGACAACGGTTGAACGCAGATAAGACTGAAGCAATGCTCATTAGTGTCATGCACAAGTTTTCCACCGTAACAGTCAGTTCTACCCAACTTGGTCACTACAGTATTATACTTCTGATTCAGTCAAAAACATAGGCGTAGGTCTCGATCCTCAATTCTCTATGCAGAAGTTATCGCCCATACCTTTAAGTCTTGTTGTTACCGTCAACTACGGCGTTTCAGCTCTGTTCGCTAGCATTGTTCAAATGAAGCGGCATTAAAGTCTTGTCTTGTCTCGTATCGATTATCGTAACTCTCTGCTTTCTGGCTTGTCTGCATCTTCTCTAATTTGCCTCCAGCGCACCCACACTTCTGCAGCTTGTCTCGTCCTTCGTGAGAAGCACGATCATGTCAGTCCTTTGGGTCAGTACCTCCACTGGTTGCCTGTCACTCAGAAAATGTTTTATACAAAGTTACTACATTCTGTTACAAGCGTGATAACGTTCTGTATCTGGTTATCTCTGCACCCACCTGGGAATATCACCCAAGTCTACCTCTCCATTCTTCTTGTGATACTATTTGTTTTATATAAATTTCCTAATACAAATTAATGTTCCACAGTTGGTCGCCATTCCATTTTCTGTCTTGTCCATAAAACTGACACGAGCTTCCCTTGTCTCTGTGACAGCTGACGCAAACTCTTCCTTCAAGTCAAACAGAAAAAACATAGGTTTTTGTCTACCCTTCACGTACCCAGCCCTCCATCCCAGTCCCTCCTGTCCTCCCCTCCCCCTCCCAGCGTGCTGCGTGTCCTTAACAGGTTTTTGTCATCGTGAGTGAATGTTGGAGTGTGACGTCGAGAGAGTGCGTTTTGACTTGATTTATACATCTGATTTAACACCTTATCATCATCGTCATCATCATCATCATCGTCGTCCTCGTCGGTCGTCGTCATCATCATCATCATCATCATCATCATCATCCTCCTCCTCCTCCTCCTCCTCCTCCTCTCTTCCTCCTCCTCCTCTCATCATCATTGTCGTCGTCGTCGTCCTCCTCCTCCTCCTCACCATCACCATCACCATCACCATTATTATTATTATTATATTGTTGTTGTCATTATTCCACAAAAGTGCCAATTTTAGGCTTTTTGTGGGTTTGTGTGACTTTGACATTGGCGCAATGAACAGCTGAGAAATTTGGATATTTGGTGATCTCTTATTTTGTCTTGGACAGATTGACAGAAAGGCAGATTCCACCTCCCCCCTCCTCACGAACACACGCACCCACTACTCCAACACACACCAACACCACACACACACACACACACACACACACACACACACACACACACACACACACACACACACACACACCCCAACACACACACAACACACACACCATTCCACACCTCCATTTGATATAAAACAATCTCCCTTTCAATTTCCTTGAAAAAAAATCGGGTAGGGCAATGAAAAGAAAGGGGAAACAATGCAGTCTGTCCCTACAACTGCGCTATTGTTCCGAAGATTTTAAAAAGGTGTTTGTAATTGTGTAAGGTGGTAGTGGTTGGTGGTGGTGGTAGTGATGATGATGGTGGGTAGATATGTGAGGAAAATGTGTGTGTGTGTGTGTGTGTGTGTGTGTGTGTGTGTGTGTGTGTGTGTGTGTGTGTGTGTGTGTGTGTGTGTGTGTGTGTGTGTGCGTGTACGGCAATGAAAACAAAGAACAAAAGGGAAGGCGGGAAACAATGCAGTCTAACCCTAGAACTGCGCAATTGTTCCGAAGGTTTTAAAAGAGTGTGTGTAGTTGTAGGAGATGGTGGTGGTGGTGGTGGTGATGATGATGATGGTGGTGGTGGGTAGACTTTGTGAGAAGGGAGGGGGAGAGAGAGAGAGAGAGAGAGAGAGAGAGAGAGAGAGAGAGAGAGAGAGAGAGTGCGTTTGTGTGTGCGTGCGCATGTATGTGTGTTTATATTGTGTGTGTGTATTTGTGCGTGTGTGCGTGCGCGCGTTTATGTGTGTGTGTGTGTGTGTGTTGCGCGCGCGGGCGAGTATGTGTGTGTGAGAATGTGTGTGTGTGTGTGTGTGTGTGTGTGTGTGTGCATGCGCGCGTGTGTGTTTGTGTGAGAATGTGTATGTGTGTATGTGTGTGTGTGTTGTGAATGTGTGTGTGTATGTGTGTGTGTGTGTGTGTGTGTGCTTTTGACTATCCAAGTGCCTGTGTATTGGCAGAGTGGGGGGGGGGGGGGGCAGAAAGAAAAAAACGTACAAGTTATATGGCTATTCTATTTCAGGAAACAACTGGCAGCTGCAAATGTTCAGAAGTTTTAAATTCCTTGATTAAACAAATATTAACGATAACGTATAAACAATTTTGACAACAATTTGGTCGAAAAATTTAACAACGTACAATAAATCAATTATGTCAGCTGGATGTTTCTACGCACGCACGCACACACGCACACACACACACACACACAACACACACACATACACACACACGCACGCACATGCTCACGCGCTCGTACGCACACACCACTCACATACGTATACACACACGCTCTCTGACTCTCTGACTTACCAACATACATACACACGCGTGCGCATGCTCAACACAAACATACGCTCACTCGCATATACACACACACGTCACATAAACATACACAGACACACAACACAGACACACCAGACACAGACACAGACAACACAACACACACACACACACACACACACACACACACACACACACACACACACACACACACACACACTCACACACACACGCACACACACACACTCAGAAACACACACTCGTACACACAAACACACATGCACACACACTCTCTTTCTCTCTCAAAACCACACACACACACACAAACACAAACACACACACTCACAAACATCTCCCCTTCCTCCGTCCCCCCCCCTCTTCCACACAAACAACCCCACACAAATCTGCCTCAGTTTAGTAAGTGAAACTATTATTCCCTAATATGGGAACATTTGCATTGAGATGGGCAAAGCTAAAGAGAATACTATGATACCATGTAGGCGTTTATGATGTCTCTGTTGTGGAGATGGGCAGACGATGATCGTTCCTTTCAAAGGACAAATTACACACATAAACGAGAACTTACCTCGTTTAAACTCCTCCACAAACGGGGAAAGTGTTTTGTTTTTTGACTTCGCTTCTTTCTGGCCTATTCCTTGTGGTCTGACTACATCACCGAAGGAAGTCTTCGTCCTGCGTAGTAGTCTGCTGTCTGGACTTCAGATTTATATCTCAGGTCTTTTTCATTTTAACCCTTTAACCCTACCACCAACTGCAAAAAAAAAAAAAACACACACAAAAAAACTTAACTTCTTGACTTCAACATCCTACCCACCAGGTCTTTTTCATTTTAACCCTTTAACTCCTGCACCCTATCCACCAACTGCAAAAACAACTTAACTTCTTGACTTCAACATCCTATCTACCAGGTCTTTTTCATTTTAACCCTTTAACTCCTTCACCCTATCCACCAACTGCAAAAACAACAACTTCTTGACTTCAACATCCTATGCAACAGGTCTTTTTCATTTTAACCCTTTAACTCCTGCACCCTATCCACCAACTGCAAAAAAAAACCCTTAACCTTTTGACTTCAACGTCCTATCCACCAGCTTTCTGTAGGAAGCTTGTGGACTGGGTGAGAGTGAAAGGGTTAAGTTTTTGCTTCGCTAGCATGGTTGGCAATGCAGGATGCTGGTGGACAGGGTACAGGAGTCAGAGGGTTAATGTCGAAGTTCAACTCTTTTTGACTTTTTTATTTTCTGCCATAAAGTAGACATTGCTGTTGCCATGGCATTGCATACCGTCTTACAAGACCGGCTGACTGACTAACTGACTGGTTAACTAACTAATTGATTTAACTGGCTGACAAACTTATTAACTAACTGCCTAATTAATTAACTATGTAACTGACTGACTAATCGATTAATGGATTGACTGACAGAGTAATTGATCTGCCGACCAAATAACGAACTTGACCAACCCATAAACTAACCAACCAATCACTCACTACCCACCCACCCACCCACCCGACCGACCGACCGACCGACCGACCGACCAACCACCCAACCAACCAACCAACCAACTAACCAATCAACCAACCCCCACCCACCCACCGAAGCGACTAAATAGTAAATAAACCAACCAACAGACAAACCAACCAGTCAACCAACCAACAAACAAACTGACTGAGTGACTGTCGTAAATGACTGACTAGCTGACTGACTACCTGGCTGACTACCTGACTGACTACCTGACTGACTACCTGACTGACTACCTGGCAAATGAACGCACGAACTAACAAACGGACGGACGGATGGATTGACTACCTGACCGGCGGGCAGACCGACCGACCGACCGACCGACCGACCGACTGACTGATTGACTGACTGACTAAGAGACTGACTGACTGACTAAGAGACTGACTGACTAAGAGACTGACTGACTGACTGACTGACTAAGAGACTGACTGACTGACTGACTAAGAGACTGACTGACTGACTAAGAGACTGACTGACTGACTAAGAGACTGACTGACTGACTAAGAGACTGACTGACTGACTGACTGACTAAGAGACTGACTGACTAAGAGACTGACTGACTGACTGACTAAGAGACTGACTGACTAAGAGATTGACTAACTGACTGACTAAGAGACTGACTGACTAAGAGACTGACTGAATAAGAGACTGACTGACTAAGAGACTGACTGACTAAGAGACTGACTGACTAAGAGACTGACTGACTAAGAGACTGACTGTCTGACTGACTAAGAGACTGACTGACTGACTAAGAGACTGACTAACTGACTAAGAGACCGACCGACTGACTGACTGACTGACTGACTGACTAAGAGACTGACTGACTGACTAAGAGACTGACTGACTGACTGACTGACTAAGAGACTGACTGACTGACTGACTAAGAGACTGACTGACTGACTAAGAGACTGACTGACTGACTAAGAAACTGACTGACTGACTAAGAGACTGACTGACTGACTGACTGACTAAGAGACTGACTGACTAAGAGACTGACTGACTAAGAGACTGACTGACTAAGAGACTGACCGACTGACTGCCTAAGAGACTGACTGACTGACTAAGAGACTGACTGACTAAGAGACTGACTGACTAAGAGACTGACTGACTAAGAGACTGACTGACTGACTAAGAGACTGACTGACTAAGAGACTGACTGACTAAGAGACTGACTGACTAAGAGACTGACTGACTAAGAGACTGACTGACTGACTAAGAGACTGACTGACTAAGAGACTGACTGACTAAGAGACTGACTGACTATCTAAGAGACTGACTGACTGACTGACTAACTAAGAGACTGACTGATTGACTAACTAAGAGACTGACTGACTGACTAACTAAGAGACTGACTGACTAACTAAGAGACTGACTGACTGACTAACTAAGAGACTGACTGACTGACTGACTAAGAGACTGACTGACTGACTAAGAGACTGACTGACTGACTAAGAGACTGACTGACTGACTGACTAAGAGACTGACTGACTAAGAGACTGACTGACTAAGAGACTGACTGACTAAGAGACTGACTGACTAAGAGACTGACTGACTGACTAAGAGACTGATTGACTGACTGACTGACTGACTAAGAGACTGACTGACTAACTAAGAAACTGACTGACTAAGAGACTGACTGACTGATTGACTGACTGACTAAGAAACTGACTGATTAAGAGATTGACTGACTGACTAAGAGACTGACTGACTGACTGACTGACTGACTAAGAAACTGACTGATTAAGAGATTGACTGACTGACTAAGAGACCGACTGACTGACTAAGAGACTGACTGACTAAGAAACTGACTGACTAAGAGACTGACTGACTGACTGACTGACTAAGAGACTGACTGACTGACTAAGAGACTGACTGACTGACTAAGAGACTGACTGACTGACTAAGAGACTGACTGACTAACTAAGAGACTGACTGACTGACTAAGAGACCGACTGACTGACTAAGAGACTGACTGACTGACTAAGAGACTGACTGACTGACTAAGAGACCGACTGACTAACTAAGAGACCGACTGACTAACTAAGAAACTGACTGACTGACTAAGAGACTGACTGACTGACTGACTAAGAGACTGACTGACTGACTGACTAAGAGACTGACTGACTGACTGCTAAGAGACTGACTGACTGACTAAGAGACTGACTGACTGACTAAGAGACTGACTGACTGACTAAGAAACTGACTGACTGACTGACTAAGAGACTGACTGACTGACTGCTAAGAGACTGACTGACTGAGAGACTGATTGACTAAGAAGAGACTGACTGACTGATTAACAGACAGACTGACTGACTAAGAGACTGACTGACTGACTAAGTAATTGACTAACAGACTGACAGATTGACTGGCTGACTGATATACAGACTGACTAAGTAACTAACTGACTAACAGACTGACTGATTCACTGACTGACTGACTAAACCAACCAACCAACCAACCAACCAACCAACCAACCAACCAACCAACCAACCAACCAACCAACCATTGCTCACATCTTTCCCTCCTGTCTCCCGGTACATTTCATTATTTCATCCCTAACTGTCCTCCTCCTTCTCCTTCCCCCAACCTACCCCCTACCCCCGTCATGTAGCAGGTCGTGCACTAGAAAGTAGAAGTTATTAACCGACAAAGACAGAAAAAAAGCAAACAAACAAACAAACAAACAAACAAACAAACAAACAAACAATGTATGAATAAAGAATATTTACCGATCACCATGGCGAAGTGTGTTACGCGATAGACTGCTGATGGGGAAGTCGTGGGTTCAACCCCCCTCCCCCCCCCCCCCCCCATCGGTCAGAAAGAATATGTTGGGAGCGTTCAGTATTGACCGGCTCCTACCCACAGTGAGGCGTGCTATGGGCCTACTGGGAAGACAGGGACCACACAGTCCAGTCTCATCCACTTTATAGACGCATCGTTGAGAATTTTACTCACATTTTCCTGACCAACACTGCAGGTGTCTGTTTCTCTCGGTTCTGGTGGACACCGGGATATATGATGATGCTAAAGCGTAGTGTACAACGCCTTGTGATCATCATCGTCATCATCATGAAATCTTCACTCGTCACAACACCGCGAAAGTTTTCCTAACTTCTATGACTTTTCATGCCCTGAACCCGTAGTGATTTTAGTTTCGATTTCCTCTACCAGTATCATCATCATCATCATCATCATCATCATCATCATCATCATCATCATCATCATCATCATCACCATCATCATCATCATCATCATCATCAGGTGCCTTGCGGAATGGCGTTGGCGATTATAGACTTCCATCTGTCTCTATCACTTGTTGCTTCAAGCATCTCTTCCACCCTCCCTATCCCCAGCCACTCTGCAAGTCCGTCTAGTATCTTCTCCCTGGGTCTACCCGGCTTTCTTTCCCTCCAGCTTTCCCGTTGTGCCTGTCTTTTCCTAATCTTCCTTATAAACGATCTACTTGTGTCTGCCTCCATCAAGACTGTCTCGTTTGTTTTCTTTGCTGTCCATGGAACTCTCAACATTCTTCTTAGAAACCACATCTCGACTGTCTCAATCTTGTTCTGGCTTTGCTTGTTGACCAGTACGATACCTGAGGTTAATTTAAATTGGGGGGTTTGGTGTTGATGGTTCATGAGGGCTGTCGTTGGTGGTGGTCTGCTTACCGGGAGGTTCTCTTATCCGGTCTGGCTCCCCGTGGGGATGCCGGGGGCTCTTTCAGTATGAATAGTATCCCCACCTTCTGGAAATTCTGTGCTAAAAATTTCCTCTTTTCTGTCACTCTCCTTGTTGTTTCTTTCTTCCTCCTTTGCTTTGTGTCATTTCTTCCTGTTATTTTCTACCTTGCTGGTCCATTCACCTGTATGTGTTCGATAAAGTCTTACATATTTTCTCTTAGGATTGATAATTGGGTACATGTATTGAGTGCATTTTTGGCTCTAGGGAAGTGAGATATGCCGAAGCAATTTTAGGTAATTTAGGCCTGTTTTTATACATGTTTTAGTGTCCTTAGTTATGTTTAAATTTGTATTCAGTCATGTTGTTTAATTCCCCTGTGCGATAAATTGGACGGAATGGTCAACGCCAGGGGCATCCCCTTAGATTAAGTGCGCGAATGCATTGATATGTGTACTTAATTTTCTTTTCCTTCGTTTCCTGTTAAAGTATTGTGTGTGTTTTTAAACTGGTTACAGCCCTGATATAGCTCTACGCAGTCGGCTGGGCTTTAAACAACAATATCAATAACAATGTGTCGCTGTGACTGAGTGATTACCATCGTTAGCAGAAGGCTTAGTGGCGCTGTTGAACCCCACCAAGTGATCCCACGACAGTCAGAGTCTTCTTTGGTGGGTGGCCCCTTGGTTGGTTTGACATTTCTGGCTCCTGTGGGTTTCTTGGCATGGGGTTTCGACAAAATATGCTTTGAGTTGGCGGTGTGTTGTGGCTCTGTAATGAGGGGTGTGGAATCAACAACACTGAGGACAGTGAAACACAACACACACACACACACACCACACACACGCACACGCACACACACACACCCAACACGCAACACGCACACACACACACCACACACGATGCACACACACATACACACACACACACCACACACACCACACACACACACACACACTCACACCAACTCGCACACACACATACAACACACACACACACCACACCACTCACACACACACACAC
>JAPXFY010000021.1:28615924-28618424 GCA_030674185.1 Monoplex corrugatus
GCTATATCTGTACCTGTGTGGCTATATCTGTACCTGTGTGGCTATATCTGTACCTGTGTGGCTATATCTGTACCTGTGTGGCTATATCTGTACCTGTGTGGCTATATCTGTACCTGTGTGGCTATATCTGTACCTATCTGGCTATATCTGTACCTGTGTGGCTATATCTGTACCTATCTGGCTATATCTGTACCTATCTGGCTATATCTGTACCTATCTGGCTATATCTGTACCTATCTGGCTATATCTGTAACTTCAAGTGCGTCAGCTATTATTCTCTCAAAGAAGATGTTAAAGAGAGTGGGGAGAGCAGGCATCCTTGGCGTACTCCAACTGTGGTTCGGAACCATTCTCCTATGTTGTTGTCATGGTAGACTGCACTGGTCGCCTTTTCGTAGAGGCATTCTATGGTTCTGATCAGGTTGGCATTGATGTTGTACAGCCTCATGGTTGCCCACAAGGCTGCGTGCCAAACTCTGTCGAATGCCTTCTTGAAGTCCACGAAGACGTGGTAAAGGCCTTGCTGGTGTTGCAGGTATTTCTCACAGAGCAATCTGAGATCGAAAATTTGCTCTGTGGTACTTCTTCCTGGTCTGAAACCTGCCTGCTCTTCTTTTATTATCTCCTCAGCTTGTGGCTTTAGTCTACTCAGGATATTTAGCATGACCTTACTTGGATGGCTGATCAGGCTGATGTACCTATATATTCCTATATTTGTACCTATGTGACTATGTCTGTACCTATGTACCTATATTTGTACCTATGTGACTATATCTGTACCTATATACCTATATTTGTACCTATGTGACTATATCTGTACCTATATACCTATATTTGTACCTATGTGGCTATATCTGTACCTATATACCTAAATCTGTATCCATGTGGCTATATCTGTGCCTATATCTGTATATATATGGCTATATCTGTATATATGGCTATATTTATACCTATCTGGCTATATCTGTACCTATCTGGCTATATCTGTACCTGTGTGGCTACATCTGTACCTATGTGGCTATATTTGTACCTATGTGGCTATATTTGTATCTATGTGGCTATATTTGTATCTATGGTGGCTATATTGTACCTATGTGGCTATATTTGTACCTATGTGGCTATATTTGTACCTATGTGGCTATATTTGTACCTATGTGGCTATTTGTGTCTATGTGGCTATATTTGTAGTCTATGTGGCTATATTCGTATCTATGTGGCTAATCTTGTACCTATGTGGCTATATCTGTACTATGTGGCTATATTCTGTACCTATGTGGCTATATTTGTACCTATGTGGCTATATTTGTACTATGTGGCTATATTTGTGTCCTATGTGGCTATATTTGTATCTATGTGGCTATATTTGTATCTATGTGGCTATATCGTACCTATGTGGCTACATTGTATCTATGTGGCTATATTTGTATCTATGTGGCTATATTTGTACCTATGTGGCTATATTTGTTCTATGTGGCTATATCTGTATCTATGTGGCTATATTTGTATCTATGTGGCTATATTTGTATCTATGTGGCTATATTTGTATCTATGTGGCTATATTTGTATCTATGTGGCTAATCTGTACCTATGTGGCTATATTTGTATCTATGTGGCTATATTGTATCTATGTGGCTATATTTGTTATTACCTATGTGGCTAATCTTGTACCTATGTGGCTATATTTGTACCTATGTGGCTAATTTGTATCTATGTGGCTATATTTGTATCTATGTGGCTAATCTGTACCTATGTGGCTAATTTGTACCTATGTGGCTATATCTGTACTATGTGGCTATTTATTTTGTTATTGACCTATGTGGCTACATCTGTACCTATGTGGCTATATTTGTACCTATGTGGCTGACTATCTTATGTACTCTAATTGTACTATGTGGCTATATTTGTACCTATGTGGCTACATCTGTACCTATGTGGCTATATTTGTATTGGGGTATTGCTATGTGGCTATATTTGTACTATGTGGCTACATCTGTACCTATGTGGCTATATTTGTACCTATGTGGCTACATCTGTATCTATGTGGCTATATTTGTATCTATGTGGCTATATTTGTATCTATGTGGCTACTATCTGTACCTATGTGGCTACATCTGTATCTATGTGGCTAATTGTATCTATGTGGCTATATTCTGTACCTATGTGGCTACATTCTGTATCTATGTGGCTAATATTGTATCTATGTGGCTATATTTGTATCTAGTGGCTATATTGTACCTATGTGGCTACATCTGTATCTATGTGGCTACATCTGTATCTTGTGGCTATATTTGTCTTGTGGCTAATTGTACTAGTGGCTATATTTTGTATCTATGTGGCTATATTTGTATCTATGTGGGCTAATCTGTCTATGTGCTATATTGTCTATGTGCTATATTTGTATCTATGTGTGGCTATATCTGTGGCTACATCTGTATCTATGTGGCTATATTTGTATCTAGTGGCTATATCTGTATCTATGTGGCTATATCTGTACTATGTG
>JAPXFY010000021.1:28630924-28633424 GCA_030674185.1 Monoplex corrugatus
ATACTGTTATACGGTTATGAGGCGAGGACAGTCAACAAGCAAAGCCAGAACAAGATTGAGGCAGCCGAGATATGGTTTCTAAGAAGAATGTTGAGAGTTCCATGGACAGCAAAGAAAACAAATGAGACAGTCTTAATGGAGGCAGACACAAGAAGATCATTCATAAGGAAGATTCGGAAAAGACAGGCAACATATATAGGCCATTTTATGAGGAAAGGGAAATTGGAGCACCTGGTCACAACGGGAAAGCTGGAGGGAAAGAGAGCACCAGGTAGACGCAGGGAGAAGATACTGGACGGACTTGCAGAGTGGCTGAACACAAAGAGGGTGGAAGAGATGCTTGAGGCAACAAGACATTGAGACAGATGGAAGTCCATGATCGCCAACGCCATGTGGCAAGGCACCTGATGATGATGATGAGTGTACGTATGTACGTGTGTGATATATGTCAGTGTGCGGGATTAAATGAGGTGAGAGTGATAGAACAGGAAAGATCTCCAGGCAGCTTTTAAGTAAAAGAAACAGAGTCAGAAAGAAAGAGAGAGAGATAGAGAGAGAGAGAAAGAGAGAGAGAGAGAAGAGAGGGGGGAGGGATGGGTGAGAAGTAGAGACAAGCGTGGAAGGCTGGGATTGGAAGAGGAAGTATCAAGACAAGATGTTAATGAGATCGTTTTTAAGCCCTTCGCCTGTTTGTTGTCAAGACAACATATTAACCCTTTCACCCCTTCATCAGAGGGGTTCATTAGCCAAGTGGACCGTACGTCAGACCACAAGTCTAAAGGCTGGAGTTCGATCTTGCCTAAAGGTAGGTGAAGGGCAGTTTTCCCTGCAAGTCATTGTATGTACAGATCTGGTGGACCCCAAACTTGTGCACGTTAAAGAGCCTTAAGACCACGTCAGTGATTTGAAGGAAGCAGCCAGTGTACACATCTCCTGCAATTGGAATATGACTGTGTGTATGGTGGAGTAAGAAGAGAGAGAGAGAGAGAGAGAGAGAGAGAGAGAGAGAACAAACAAGCAAAGAAAGAAAGAAACAAAATCATCACCATACAAACCCTAGCCTACACAGCTGTATGCACGGGCACACTTGTGAGTTGAAGCGAAAGAGAACCAGAAAAAGAAAACACGCAATAAATAAATAAATCAAAGCGTATTTAATACGACAAGACAAGACAGGCGCAAATTTTCGGCCAACTGACCTTTGTCAAGTGTAAGATCACAAACAAACAAACACCAGACACAAAAATTAGGAGAAAAAGACTGAAACTTCCCTGCTGCTCCGTCCAGTTTCAGTCTTTTTGTCCTATTTTTGTATCTGGTGTTTGTTTGTTTGTGATCTTACGCTTGACAAAGGCCAAGCAAAATTTGCGCCTGTCTTGTCTTGTATTAAATACGCGTTCTTATTCTTTTTTCTTGTGTGTGTGTGTGTGTTTCTGGTTCCTGTTTGTTTGAACGCGGGCAGTCACACTTGTTTTGAAGCGAAAGAGTTAATATTTTTTGCAGTTATTTATCATTCTCAGACAACTCCATATGCGCTATGTCTCTGCAAAAACTGTACGCTAGCAAGGTCCTGCAATGGGGAGAGTAGACGAGACACACAAAATGTAAAGTGTTACCACTAGTAATGATATGAGCATTAAGACAGAAGGTACACAGACAAGATTTTAAGTTGTGGGCTAGGATTGAACTTGAGACATCAGATCTTTAGTCCATAAACACAGAGCAAGACTCACTCTCTCTCTCTCTCCCTCTCTACTCTCCGCCAGGTCCTTGCTAGAATGGAAAGGGTTAATGAGATCACGTTAAAGCCCTTTGACATGTTGCAGGCAAGCACTGGAAAGGGAGGTAATTGGCGTGTCCGGACGAGACAGCCAGCACGTGTTGGATCACAATCCCACTGACACACAAAATCCTCCCTCCCTCTCTCTCTCTCTCTGTCTCTCTCTGTCTGTCTCTCTCTCTGTCTCTCTGTTTCTGTCTCTCTCTGTGTCTTTATGTCTCTCTGTTTCTGTCTTTCTCTGTTTGTCTGTCTGTCTGTCTGTCTTCTCTCTCCTCCTCTCCTTCTGCGACTCTCATTCTATCAGCATGCCTGTCTGTCTGTCTGCCTGTCAGTCTTGTCTCTCTCCTTCTCTCTTTCTCTTTCTCTCTTTTTGTGCCTGTCCTCTAGCTCTGTCTGTCTGTCTGTCTCTGTCTCTGTCTCTGTGTTCTGTCTCTGTCTCTCTGTGTCTGTCTCTGTCTCTGTGTCTGTCTCTGTCTCTCTGTGTCTGTCTCTGTCTCTCTGTGTCTGTCTCTGTCTCTCTGTGTCTGTCTCTCTGTGTCTGTCTTTATTTAAGTGAATACGTCTGGTTCTCTCTTGACTCTTTGTGTCTATGTATCTATCTGTGTGTGTGTGTGTGGTGTGTGGTGTGTGTGAGAGAGAGAGAGAGAGAGAAGACAGACAGACAGAGAGAGAGAGAGAGACAAGACAGAAACACAGACAGAGAGGCAAGTTCACGTCTGC
>JAPXFY010000021.1:28650924-28660924 GCA_030674185.1 Monoplex corrugatus
GTTTAATTGCATTACATGAATGTAGGATTTCTGTCCGGATCAGGACGCAAGGCTTTTGTGCAGGGTTATAACACTTGCTACGATTGTTTACATTCTTGGGCGCTGGACTGCAGACGCGTTTTGTAGCACATTTGAAATCATAGTGAAATTAAACTGAAACTAAAAATTCTGAACAATGACATTTGAAATCTTAAAACCTGAAATGTTGAAATCTGGACTACCCTACCAGACCTGTGATTTTAAGGGTGCTCAATTGAGTTCCACTTGGTGAGAAAAAGCTATGTTGATGCGGATCGTTTACCGACGTCAAGACAGACGAACAAACACAAAAATAGAGATAACACTGGTCGATAGGAACCAGCTTCCCTATTTTTAAAAAAGAAAAACTGTCTGTCTGTCTCTCTCTGTCTCTCTGTGCGTGCTTGCATGCGTGTGTGTGTGTTGTGTGTGTGTGTGTGTGTGTGTGTGTGTGTGTGTGTGTGTGTGTGTGTGTGTGTGTGTGTGTGTGTGTTGTGTCTGTGTGTGTGTGTGTGTGTGTGTGTGTCTGTGTCCTGTGTCTGTGTCTTGTCTGTGCGTGTGTGTGTATGAAGGGGTAGGCGAAATGAGAATGTGTTTTTACACAGCACATAGTGGAAATATTTTTTGCAGCCTTTTCCCTAAGAATTTGCAACGTAAACGAAGCATGTAGATAATGCCATACATTCAGAAACCAAGACCTACCCCACACGCAATAACGGGTTTTCCCGCCATTTATTCCCGGTAATCACTTTCCAAACTTCCGGCTGTGAACAGTCCCTGATTTATTGACTTTTTCTCCCTTCCTCCCCCCCCCCCTTATCTCTCCTTCCCCCTTCCCCCGACCCACCAACCTTTTTCTTCGAGGTTTTCACTGCTGCCAACCACCGCCACTGTTGTTGTTGTTGTTGTTGTTGTTGTTTGCTATTGTTGTTGTTGTTGTTATTGCTGTCGTTGTTGTTGTTATTATTTTGTTGTTGTTGTTATTGTCATCATTGTTGTTATAATTGTTCTTGTTGTTATAGTCGTTGTTGTTACTGTTGTTATTGTTGTTGATGTTGTTGGCATTGCTCTCGTTGTTGTTGTTATTGCTGTCGTCGTTTTTGTTATTGTTATTGTTGTTATTCCTATTGTTGTTGTTGTTTTGTTGTTATTGTTATCGCTGTTGTTGTTCTTATCGGCCGTTGACAGTTTCAGCAGAAAGGAGTTTTCCTTGACGTCACTGTATTTCCGACGTTGATTATTTACGATTTGTTTTTATCAGACTGGTGGAAGAGGAGGAGGCCACAAAGCCTTTGACATAAATATCCTGACATCACTTTGCCACAGTGACTAAAAGCCTGCTGCATATAACTAACAAACGGACCGGTCCACCCTCTCGCTAACCACAAAACAAAACAAAACACACACACACACACACACACACACACACACACACACACACACACAGATATATATATATATATATATATATATATATATATATATATATATATATATATATATATGCATACACACACATACACGCACAAAGAAAAAAAACACAAACAAAACAGAGAAACTAACAAAGAGACAAAGAAACAATCAACCAACCAAATCAAACCAAACCAAACAAAACCAAACCAAACCAAACCACACCACACCACACCACACCACATGAGAAGGAATCGAACCGAACCGAACCGAACCGAACTGAACCGAACCGAACCGAACCGAACCAACCGAATAAACAAACAATATCATCAACGGGAATAACATCGGGAAGAATGAAATAACCGCAAACAAACAAACAGACAAAGAAACAAACAAACAAGCAAACAAAAACAAAGAAGAAAGAAAGAAAGAAACAAACAAACAAACAAAGCAAATATGCGAACATGCAAACAGACGACTCAGTTACCAACCTTTGACCAACAGACTAACCAACGAATCATTCATCACATCCCCAACTGACTGATTAACAAACCAGCCAATGATCCACTACGTAAAAACAACTACAAAAAAACAAAAAAGAAAATAAGGTATATGACAATTTCTACAAAATCACTGCTAACCAGTAACATTGGTATCAAAGAAACGAGAGACATGAAATCATAAAGAAAACCTTTAATCGCCGTTACAGATAATACTAGAAGAACGTTTGAGACAAATCATCACCAGTTAACTAACCAACGGGTGGCTGAGGACAGAGAAGGGTGGGAGATGTACTTGCAGCGACGAGGGATAGATTCGTACAGGACATGTTATGAGGAAAGAGAAATTAGAGCACCGGTCACAACAGGAAAGCTGAAGGGAAAGAGAATACCAGGTAGACCCAGGGAGAAAATATTGGACGGACTTGCCGAGTGTGTGACGACAGAGAGGGTGGAGATGTACTTGCAGTGGCAAGGGAATAGATAGACTCGTGTGGAGGGCCATGATCGCCAACACCATGCGGCAGGGCACATGATGATGAAGATGATGATGATGATGATGATGATTATAATTATCCAACAAACTACACAGGTACGCACGCAACTGAAACAGATTAGAAGACAACTCACCTACCTACCTACCCACCAACCCTTTAGCCAACCAACTTACCAGCCTCCACAGAGACCTGTACAACAGTTTCTCGATCACTCCTGACAGATATCAAAACCAGAGGTACAAAATAATGATGATGAACCGTTTCTCACGGTTTCTGACTACTTGCAGAACAGTTGAAGTCCAATCTCAGTGTTGCCTACGGTCACTGCAGAATCGTTAAATCCACCCGAAAACAACCACAACTTGCTGGATAATTGCAGCAATTTTCAGAGCGGTGCTTGCACCAGCAGTTACAGAGGAAAACGGAATATTGATGTCTTCTCCTTCAGTGTTACACTGGGGGTGTATGTTATCGGGATTTAAAGCGAGAAGCAGACCAAAGAAGACTTGGATCGTTGGAGTAAAAGAGACTTTGATGGCACACAGCAGTTCTCCACTTTAGGCCTTATAGCTCGCTTGCCGACTGTCAACTTTTTCTCCCTGAGGCATTAAAGATGGCACAAGCGCGGCAGATAAAGAAAGAGAGAGAAACAGGAGAGAGAGAGAAAGAGAGGAGAGAGAGAGAGAGAGTGAAAAAGACAGACAGACAGACGAAGATAGATAGATAAGAATAGAAGATAAGAGATAAAAGAGAATAAAGAGAGAGAGAGAGAGAGGGGGGAGAGGAAGAGAGAGACGAAGAAGAAGAGATATAAGAGAGAGAGAGAGAGAGCGAAGAAGAGAGAGAGAAGGGAGAGAGAGAGATAGAAGGAAAGATGGAGAGAGAGAAAAGAGAGAGAGAAGAGAGAGAAGAGAGAGAGTAAAAGAAGAAGAGAGAAGAGTAGAGAAGAGAGAAGAAAGAGAGATGAAAGAAGAGAGAGAGAGAAGAGAGAGTGAAGAAAGAGAAGAGAAGATGAAGAACGAAGAGAGAGAGAAGAGAGATGAAAGAGAGAGAAGTGAAGAAGAGAGAGAGGGGAAAAGATAGAGAGAAGAACACAGCATGAGAGAGAAGAGAGGAGAAAGAGAGGAGTAGTGTGTTAAGGAAAAAAGAAGACAGTGAGTGATGAGTGACAGAGAATAGACAAGATGGATGTGTGACAGGAGACAGTGAGACAGAGGGCTCACACACTGTGACTGACTATTACAGAATATATTATTAGCCAACAGCTGAGCAAACTGAGAGACGTATAGAATTGATGTAAGACTTGTTATTGAGGGGTGTGTATATGTGTGTGAATGTGTGTGTGTGTGTGTGTGTGTGTGTGTGTGTGTGTGTGTGTGTGTGTGTGTGTGTTGCGCTGGTGTGGGTGTGTATGTGGAGTGTGGTGGTGGTGGCGGTGGTGTGTGTTATGTGGTTGGGTGTGTGTTTTTGTGTGTGTGTGTGGTGTGTGTGTGTGTGTGTGTGTGTGTGTGTGTGTGTGTGTGTGTTGTGTTTGTTGTGTGTATGTGTAGTGTGTGTGTTTATGTGTGTATGCGTGTGATGTGGTGTGATGTGATGGGATGTGGTGCTGGTGTGTGTGTGTGGTGTGGTGTGTTCGGGGATATGTGTGAGGTTGGCGGTGTTTGTAGTTGGAGGTAATATGTGTGTGTATGTGTATTATACTATTGTTGTGTGATGGTGATGGTGTTTATGTTGTCTGTGTGAGCGCGTGCCTGAGACATGAAAATACAGATAAGTGGAAATATCATCGATTTAATATATATTGATATGTAATATGTTATATATATTATTGTAAATATTATATACTCTACATACATCACATACACAACACCTCACAATATACTAAACATATGGAATGTATATGTATTTATGTGTGTGTATGTGTGTGTGGCTCTCTGTCTGTATGTCTTCTCTTCTGCGTGCGTGTGGTGCATGTGTGTCGTGTGTGTGTGTGGTGTGTGTGTTGTGTGTTTGTGTGTGGTGTGTGGTTGTGTGTGATGGACTGAGTGTTTGTGTGTGTGGTTGAAGGTGCTGTACATAATGTATGAATTAAGTAGAACATGTGTAAGGGAATGCTATATGTTGCTATTTTTTTTTGGTCTATTTAATGTCTTCTGACCTTTTCGCCTCGAGCTGCAGAATATCGGTAAATCCACTTTCGAAATGACCAGAACTTGCTTTTCGGTAGTTTTCAGAGCAGCGGCTCTATAAGGAAACGGAATACTGATGTTACTTTTTCTGGCAATAGAATATGGATGTATGTTACTCCTGTTAGTCGACCAAATGGCTTAAAGTTCTCATTCAGGAGAGACAAAAATAGAATAAATAAACAGGTAAAACAGATGAACAAATGAAAAGGACACTTTCAAAATACTGGATGTGGACACTTACAGTTCCCACTTTCAGTTTCAGTTTCTCAAGTTAACGTCTCTGCTCTCAGAGTGAATTCCATATATACACAGATGTCACTGGTCCCCTGTTATGGAGAAGATCCAAAATGATCATGGCACAAGCATTAAGCCTACACTGAGCCCTATGGGCTGGCAAGGTGAAGGGCAATTAGAGAATCATCGATGACTGCATTGGCAAAACGTCTTGAGTAAAGTGAGAGGCACAGATAATGATGTAGAACTCTTATTGGTGGCTTCAGGTTATTGGCAATAACCGTCTTGCCTACTGTAGCTGCAGAGTTGTTAAATCCACTCGGAAACAACTCGAACTTTTTTCAGTAATTGGGTTAATTTTCAGAACGGTGCTTGTACCATGGGAACAGAATATTGACATCTTTGGTGTTGGGATATAGACTTACACTGTGTTTGTCCTAACGATTGTTTTTCCCTCTCTGTTTACAGTTTTTAGAAGAAACGTCAAACTTCAAACTTCAGAACACTTTATTACTCAAAGATAGTTGCATTTTGGTCTAAACTGAACATGTGCTTATAGAATGTAAAATAAAACAATCATGTCCTTCCGCGCCTCGGAATGAATTCCATATGCAATAACGTCACATGTGCCATGTGATGAGATCATGGCACAAGCCTTAACCTGCACATAAACCCATCAGCTTGGCCAGTCCTGAGGTCCTATCTAGCTTATGTTTTACCTAGTCTATATTTTTTCTTTTTCTTTTCTTGTCAGACTGACCAGAAATCTAGGTGTCGTGGATGGTCAACACTGAATCGTTAAACCCACCTAAAAAGTGAACACCAAGTGTGGGTAATGGGGCCAATTTTTGGAATGGCGCTTGCACCGCCGGTACAGGAGACCTAAATATTGACGTTTTCTTCCCTGTAGAATTGGGATGTGGACGTATGTTAGCTCTGTAAGTTAACGAAAGTTTCCTAATTGCTTGTGCATTTCCCATGGCTGGTTGCTCATTTTCAGGGGAGAAAGATTAAGGCTGCTAGAGGTGATCAATGTTCTGTCTTGTTTCCCATCCTTTCTCTCTCTCTGTCTGTCTTGCTGTCTCTGTCTCTGTCTCTGTCTCTCTGTCTTTCTCTGTCTTTCTCTGTCTGTCTGTCTGTCTGTCTGTCTCTCTTTGTGTCTCATGTGGTTAATGAAGAAGTGTTACTGATGATGACACTGATGGATGCATACAATGGAGATATTAATTTTATTGTCCTTCAGAATATTTAGGAAAGAACTCTAGCCTGATACATGTATCAGTATTATCAGTCAGTTTCTTAAGAACTTTAGTAATCAGGTGTTGCAAGTTTTCATAAAATAACTTTAATATTTGAAAAAAATGCGAGCTTCTTCAAAACTGGAAGAAAAACAAAAGACAGAAACAGGAGAGACAAAAAACAAACAAAACAAAAACAACAAACAAACAAACAAACAAAAAACAACAAAACAAACAAACAAACAAACAACACAAAAAACAAACAAAAACCACAAGAAAAGTAAAAGAAAAGAAGAAAGGACTATGAGGAGTCAAGAAAACTGACAAGAGAAGTTACAGTGGAGATCCAATGCAAAAGACCAAGGGACAACGAACAACAGTGGGTTACACAGCTAACTGCAGCTTTCCTGTCTTTAACAAGCAGTTCACCCTTCTCGTCTTGTCCTTATCCGTTAGACGGTACAGGCTGTTCATATAATCTTCAGGTCGTAGAGGATGAGGTGGTAGTGACCTCAAATTTTCTTGAGGCTTGCATTATGAGGGCAGTACCGATCCCCTGAATGAGGTTAAATACCCATTTAAAATTGGTTGTACTGGAAGCCGCACAGTTTAGGATTTTTGGATTTTTAAAAAAAATCAAGATTCGCACCTGTGCAGAAAGTGGAAGGTTTACCTGTACGCCAACCAGACTTCTTCTATCTGTACATCTTTTTACTCAACATAAGATGGCCCAAGGCTTTCAGTTCACTAGTGGGCCTACAGTTTGCAGTTACAGACATGAAGAGCGTTTAGAAACATTGAGGAAGGAAAGAAGTGATATGAAGGAAGACAAGCATTAGGGGACAGAGACTCGCCAGTAAAGATGTTGGGAGCGTTTGATGATGTCGTTTACTGTCTTTTAAAGTCAGCTTTCCTCTTGCATAACCTGCCATGTGTGTGTGTGTGTGTGTGTATGTGTGTGCGTGCGTGCGTGCGTGCGTGCGTGCGTGTGTGTGTGTGTTTGTGTAT
The DNA here is from genome assembly GCA_030674185.1 of Monoplex corrugatus. Taxonomy (NCBI): domain Eukaryota; kingdom Metazoa; phylum Mollusca; class Gastropoda; order Littorinimorpha; family Ranellidae; genus Monoplex; species Monoplex corrugatus. The sequence continues at coordinate 28,658,019 of JAPXFY010000021.1, forward strand.
GTGTGTGTGTGTATTTGTGTGTGTGTGTTTGTGTGTATGTGTTTGTGTGTATGTAAATGTTTGTCGTCTATTTTTGTGTGTGTCTGGCTGTCCGGCTGTCTCTCTCGCTGAATGGTTTCTATATGTCTGTCTGTCTGTCTGTCCGGCTATTTGTTCGACTGCCTGTCTGGCTGTTTGGCTGTCTGCTTGTTTGGACGTCTGTCTGTCCGGCTATCTGACTGGATGGCGGGCTGTCTATTTGGCTGTTTGTCTGGAGGGCTGTCCGCCTGTCGTAATGGCTGCTGTCTGCCTGATTAGTTGTTTGGCTGTCTTGGTGCCTGTCTGCCTGAAAGATTGCCTGTCTGTCTGTCTGTCTTGCTCCCTGGCTGTTTCTGTCAGGCTCGCTGTCTGGTTGTCTGTCTGTCTGACTGTCTGGTTGTCTGTCCTGTCTGTCTGGTTGTCTGTCTCGCTGTTGCCTGTCTGCTGTCTGTCTGACTGTTGTCTGGTCTGTCTGTCTGGTTGTTTGTATCTCTGTCTGGTTGTCTGTCTCGCTGTCTGGTTGTCTGGCTGTTTTTCTGTCTGGTAAATATTTTCGTTTACCAAATCTTTCAAGTCTCTACACTCTTTTCCCCACCCCCAGGCATCACCCTCCTCCCTCACACTTCTATGTGAAGACGCTAAAACGTTTATGATGCCAGTTACTACCATTTAAAGTCAGCTACTGTTAGTGGTAACACTACATGTGTACCCTCTGTCTGTGCTACTCTGTCTACACATTTGTCTTTGGGTTTCTGCCCTTGTTTCTCTCTGTCTCTGTCTCTCTCTGTCTTTGTCTCTGTCTGTCTGTCTGTCTGTCTCTGTCTCTCTCTCTCGTTGTGTGTGTGTGTGTGTGTGTGTGTGTGTGTGTGTGTGTGTGTGTGTGTGTGTGTGTGTCTGTGTGTGTTGTGTGTGTCTGTGTGTGTCTGTGTGCGTATGTGTCTCCCTCTCTTCTCTCTGTTTCTCTGTCTGTCTCTCTTCTGTCTCTATGTCTTTCTCTGTCTCTCTGTCTGTGTGTGTGTGTGTGTGTGTGTGTGTGTGTGTGTGTGTGTGTGTGTGTGTGTTGTTTTCTCTCTCTCTCTCTGTCGCTCTCTGTCTGTCTCTGTCTCTCTCTGTCTGGTGTGTGTGTCTCTCTCTCTTCTCTCTTCTGTCTCTGTCGTCTTTGTCTTGTCTGTCTGTCTCTCTCTGTCTGTGTTGTGTGTCTCTCTCTCTGTCTCTCTTTCTGTCTCTGTCTGTCGTCTCTCTCTGTCTCTCTCTGTCTCTCTTGTCTCTCTCTGTCTCTCTTCTGTCTTGTCTGTGTGAGTTAGCTTTTGTGAATTGTGTACGTACGTACACCTTGTGTATAAGTAGATCTATGTGCGGAGGTGTGTGTGCGTGTGTGTGCGTGTGTGTGCGTGTGTGTGCGTGTGTGCGTGTGTGCGCGTCTGTGTGTCTGTGTGTGATTGTTCTCTGTGTGCGTGTGTGTGTGATACGCGTTTGGGTGTTTGTGAGTATGTGTATGTGTGTGTGTGTGTGTGCATGTGCACGTGCTCATGTATCAATTTGTGTGTGTATGTGTATATGTGCGTGTGTGTGTGTTTGTGCCTGTGTGTGTATGTGTGTTTGTGTGTCAGTGAATGTCGCTGTGTTTGTGTGTGTACGTGTGTGTGTGTGTGTGTGTGTGTGTGTGTGTGTGTGTGTGTGTGTGTGTGTGTGTGTGTGTTTGTGTGTCAGTGAGTGTCGCTGTGTTTGTGTGTGTCGTGTGTGTGTGTGTGTGTGTGTGTGTGTGTGTGTGTGTCTGTGTGTGTGTGTGTGTGTGTCTGTGTCTGTGTGTGTGTGTGTCTCTGTGTGTCTGCGTATATCTGCATCAGTGTGTAACTGCCAGTGTCCTGGCATGAATTCAGAATTTCTGGAATTCCCGGCAGGCTCATCTGGCCAGAGATTGAAACAAAACAAAAACCAAAACATTCAATCAAACAAAGAAAAAGCAACAACATGAAAAAAAACTTTATTTATAATTGTAGAACCGTTTGTTTCAAGCGTGATGTCTGCGGCAGATGCTGTCTGTGTTTGTCTAAACAACGTTCTTTTGCCAGCAAAGAAATAATGCCAGTGAGGCCAACATCACTGCGCGAGCGTAGGTGCTATGATTCACACTGACATACTGTAGGCGGGCAAAATGCGATCGCGCTGGAATGCGCACACCCATATTGGCACGTGTGCTTAAATTAAAGGACACGCATACAATGTGAGTATCGGCGCCACACACACACACACACACCACCACACACACACACACACACACACACACACACACACACACACACACACACACACACACACACCACAAAACACATGTCTAAACACACACATATGTATATATATATGATATTTATCTTTATTTTCTTCTTCTTGTTGTTCTCTTATTTTTCTCCCTCTTGACGCATTTCTACCATGGCCACCCTGTCTGCCTGTTCTTTCTCTCTCTTTCTCGCTGTGGACGTTTTTGCTGACTTTGCATATCTTTGAGCAAAATCTTCACGTGTCCTTGCGTTTTGACAGACATGCTGAAAAATTTATAAAACCCTTCAGATTCTCATATGTAACTAAACGTATTTTGCCTGTCACGCGTTTGTGATATGTTTAAAGGTTATCTCCCAATTTTTAAGGTTGGTTCTTTGAACTTTCAATATCTGCACGGTGTTACTTACATTTAAAGGTCATTCTTGGCTTTTTTCCTCTACGGGCATATGTATCAGATGGCAGCTTCAGCCGACAAATAAGGTAGATTATTTGTAAGTATATACATTTTATTGGAAGGCCTTGGTGAGCTCACAAACAAGGCAGATTAAGTCTTCTCTCCTCTCCAGAGGGTATTGTCCTTTCAGAGAAAGACGTGTGGATCTTATCTG
>JAPXFY010000021.1:28675924-28685924 GCA_030674185.1 Monoplex corrugatus
GTGAGAAAAGGAATAAACTGACTCAAATACTACAAAAGAAAGAAACAAACAAAACCACTTTTGCAGACTCTGTGCATGTGAAGTAGCACCTTATACTGAATCAACGTCTGTTTAGAAATGGTACGTCTCAATGTATGGTTTTAGTGGAAAATAAATCGGCAAATTATGCAAGTGAACACGGTTGTCTATATAGCAAACCGAAGAATTCTGACTGGCTGCTGCGTATATTGAATAGCACGAGTACAATGAATCCCAGTTGAATACACTCCAAACGTCTTTCAGGACAGGTGGCAGCAGAACAACGTATCAGTGACGTAACATCGGTGTGCACAGGACCACATAAACACGGCAAGAAACCGACCAATGTCAAGGTCAAGTACAGGATTCCTGATAATCTCAGCAGTTGTTGTTGTCACGACTTGCCAGGAGATGTTAGGCCTAATCTTGCTTAGACAGCATTATGAGCACGAGTCACATCTCTGTCTCACTGCTTTATCTGCTCTCACTACACGTTGTCTTCCCCATAACTAAGAGGGACAGGTACGGATATCTAGCTGGGGGACTGGATGGTGTGTTTTGTTTACGACAGGGAGGGTGGTGGTGGTAATGGTGGTATGTTTAAGGGAGGACCAGGTGATGTGTTTAATAATTTAGGACCAGGTGATATGTTTAAGCCAGGGTATAACTCTGATCATCCGTCCCCTGGGCAACCACGCTCGATCGTTCTTATTCTAGATTTTAGGGAGCAAGCGTTTTCTGACCACTGTGGTATCACGTGCCCACAGAGAACAAGTTCCTGCGGAACATTCAGTCGTCACATTTTTAGGACAAAAAGAACGAAGACAACAACACGTCAATGCTGTACCAACTAACCTACCGACACGAGCTGTCAAGCACGTGCTCTTATGACTGTATCCATTTGCCATCATTACCGAAGCTGGCGGATGGCGTAGCCAGCTAGCTTGAGTGATGTCACTGCCATTGCTATCAGTCACTTCAGGATAGCAAGCACAGAGGCTGTGCAGAAATCAGTGGTGGCATCTACACGGGCAGTGGTACCAGCTGGGATTACGACTTGGTCCATTTGCCGGCAATAGTAAGGTGGCAAGCTGAAGTAGCCGGCATAAGATAAATATGAATGATATCAGTGCACTGTACACAGTCAAACACATGAGCTGTACTAGCGATGCCGTCAGTTCTGTTACTGGTAAAGGTTAGTGTTGTCTCATAGATCTAACCCTGGTTAGTAAAGGAACTGACACACGAGCTGTTTCGCCCGTACAGTTGATGAGAAGAGTTTGAATCTATGTCGTCAGACCTGTCAGTGTAGAACGGTCGGAGTGCTCAACGATCTTTTTCAAACGGATATAAGTTGAACCTTACGTCACCTAGCGAGCCCCAGTAGCTCAGTTGGTTTGAGCGTCGGATTCACATGCTAATGGTTGTGGGTTCGATTCCTGGGGTGCGCCAAATTAAAACTGGCCTTCTCACTGTCATATCTTAACATCATTGTTGTTCTGGTGGTGTCGGTATAGGATTAGATAGGTCCCCTTTCCTCCACTTCCCTGGGATGGTTATCCCCGTCGGCCATATCACCTGAGGTGGGTGTCCACGTAAAAACTGAACCAAATCAATCAATCAATCAATCAATCACCTCATCTCTCTCCCTCGCCGAGATCGGTGGTAAGATCCACTCTCTAAGTCACAGGTCTTCTCCAGGTCACACGATTGAGACATCTGTGGGCAACCTCTAGGATCCCCAGACCACAGACTTCAGCGATGTTGTTGAAATAGGAGGTGTGCGGTCGTCCCTTTCTTCTCCTTGCCTCAACTTCCCCCCTGCAGGACCGTTGGTATCATATCTGTTTTGGGAGTTGTAATTGCATGGCCAACGTAATTATTTCAGTTTTTTTTGTTGATCTCTGTTATCCTGGTGGGTAAAAGGAGCGGACACACAAGCCCGTACGGTTTAGGGGAAGCGTTTGAATCTGTGGGGTCAGACCTGTCGTTGTAGAACGGTTGGAGTGCTGCACGAGCCTTTCAAAACGGTTGTTTAGTGAAGGTCATTGCGAGAGTGGCTGTTTTGCTTATCAGACATCGGAAGCAAAGGCCAAGAACGCACATAATTGTCTTCTTTCACTAAACCTTTGTTTTTGTAATTTTTGCTTTGGCTATTTCAAAGAACATCATTAACTTGAAACGACTATATCAAATACTTCGTTTCCGAATCGGTGAGATTCACGGCTTTACTAGAAGACGCCATTTGCAAAATGGCTGTCAGCTCATTGCTGAGCGTTCATTGGCTGGAGGATGCCAGCCGTCCGTTTGGAGCAGATCACAATCTATTCCGAACGGTCGGCCTCAAACGGCACCAATTTGATACGTTCGTTTATTGTGACAGACGATGCATTTCGGTCCGTTTCACTCCGTCCTCTAGAAACGTACGGTCAAGACAGTTCATGGATCAATACCTTTAAGGATGGAAATTTTCCAATACCTGTAAGGATGGAAATTTTCCAATACCTTTAAGGATGGAAATTTGCCAATACCTTTAAGGATGGAAATTTGCCAATACCTTTAAGGATGGAAATTTTGCCAATACCTTAAAGGATGGAAATTTTTTCCAGTACCTTAAAGGATGGAAATTTTTCCAGTACCTTAAAGGATGGACATTTTTTCCAATACCTTAAAGGATGGACATTTTTTCCAGTACCTTAAAGGATGGACATTTTTTCCAATACCTTAAAGGATGGACATTTTTTCCAATACCTTAAAGGATGGACATTTTTTCCAATACCTTAAAGGATGGACATTTTTTCCAGTACCTTAAAGGATGGACATTTTTTCCAATACCTTAAAGGATGGACATTTTTCAAATACCTTAACGGATGGAAAAGTTTCCAATACCTTAAAGGATAGAATTTTTTCCAATACCTTAAATGATGGAATTTTTTTCCAATACCTCAAAGAATGGAAATTTTTTCCCAGTACCTTAAAGGATGGACATTTTTCCAATCTCTCAGGTAAAAAGTACAAAACCAGAAAGTGGTGATCTGCTAGTATTTGAACCCCCTTCGAGTGTATACGCACGTGAACATCAACTACGATGTTAAAGATCCCATGAACCACGTCAGCGTTCCGTGGCTAATGTAAACACGAAAATTACTAACATGCAGCCCCATGCAGACTGCGCAGCAAGGTACCGCCTGCGTAGTGCGGACCAAACACCCAGAACAACGTGCATATAAGCATCTGAGAAAACATTTCTCCACACGAAAAAAAAAAAGTTGTGCGAAAATCATTGTATTTTCAATACAAGAAGCATAATAACAGATACACCAACGACAACATTGACACAGACAGTAGAAAAATAGAAGCCACAGTCAGACATAATATGTCTGTCACTGTTTCAGTACCGGCAACTGAGGCAGTGACCAACTGAGACAGTGACCAACTGAGGCAGTGACCATCTGAGGCAGTGACCAAGACGTTGCCGAATATCAAAGGAATGGTCATACAGTGCAGTCATCAGAATTTCAGGACAAAAATAACAAGGGCAAAAATATGAACATTTCCAGTAATACATTCAGTCGTTTTTGGGACATAGTCCTATTGAAATAGAAATTGCTTCTGCTTGTTGTATTCAATGTCCTGTTGTAAGCTGCAATGTTTTTCCTTGAATAAAAAATATCTGTTTAAAAAAAAGAAAAGAAAATGCCCTGTAATACCACTCTTTACAAGACAAATTTCCGATTATACTTTAAATGGGGGATTGTCATAGCAGTTAAGATAGAATTTAATATTGTCAAGTTTCTGAGAAAGTGTTGTTCACTCACCTTCTTAAGAAGTTTTGTTCACACACTTCTTCAAGAAGTTTTATTCACACACATTCTTCAAGAAGTTTTATTCACACACATTCTTCAAGAAGTTTTGTTCACACACATTCTTCAAGAAGTTTTGTTCACACACATTCTTCAAGAAGTTTTATTCACACACATTCTTCAAGAAGTTTTGTTCACACACATTCTTCAAGAAGTTTTATTCACACACATTCTTCAAGAAGTTTTGTTCACACACTTTCTTCAAGAAGTTTATTCACAGCCTTCTTCAAGAAGTTTATTCACACACATTCTTCAAGAAGTTTTATTCACAACACACATTCTTCAAGAAGTTTTATTCACACACATTCTTCAAGAAGTTTTATTCACACACTTTCTTCAAGAAGTTTTATTCACACACATTCTTCAAGAAGTTTGTTCACACTTCTTCAAGAAGTTTTTTCACACACATTCTTCAAGAAGTTTTGTTCACACACTTTCTTCAAGAAGTTTTTTCACACGCTTCTTCAAGAAGTTTTTTCACACACTTCTTCAAGAAGTTTTATTCACACACATTCTTCAAGAAGTTTTGTTCACACACTTTCTTCAAGAAGTTTTGTTCACACACTTCTTCAAGAAGTTTTATTCACACACATTCTTCAAGAAGTTTTATTCACACACATTCTTCAAGAAGTTTTATTCACACACATTCTTCAAGAAGTTTTATTCACACACTTTCTTCAAGAAGTTTTATTCACACACTTTCTTCAAGAAGTTTTATTCACACACATTCTTCAAGAAGTTTTATTCACACACTTCTTCAAGAAGTTTTGTTCACACACATTCTTCAAGAAGTTTTATTCACACACTTCTTCAAGAAGTTTTTTACACACTTCTTCAAGAAGTTTTATTCACACACTTCCTTCAAGAAGTTTTGTTCACACATCTCAAAGTTACCAACTTCTTCAAGAAGTTTTTTCACACACTTCTTCAAGAAGTTTTATTCACACACTTCTTCAAGAAGTTTTGTTCACACACATTCTTCAAGAAGTTTTGTTCACACACTTCTTCAAGAAGTTTTGTTCACACACATTCTTCAAGAAGTTTTGTTCACACACTTTCTTCAAGAAGTTTTATTCACACACTTTCTTCAAGAAGTTTTTTCACACACATTCTTCAAGAAGTTTTTTCACACACACTTCTTCAAGAAGTTTTATTCACACACATTCTTCAAGAAGTTTTTCACACATTTCAAGAAGTTTTCACACACATTCTTCAAGAAGTTTTATTCACACACATTCTTCAAGAAGTTTTATTCACACACATTCTTCAAGAAGTTTTATTCACACACATTTCTTCAAGAAGTTTTTTCACACACTTTCTTCAAGAAGTTTTATTCACACACTTTCTTCAAGAAGTTTTATTCACACACATTCTTCAAGAAGTTTTATTCACACACTTTCTTCAAGAAGTTTTCACACACATTCTTCAAGAATTTTTTCACACACATTCTTCAAGAAGTTTCACACATCTCACACACACATTCTTCAAGAAGTTTTATTCACACACTTCTTCAAGAAGTTTTTATTTCACACACTTTCTTTAAAAAATGTTGTTCACACAGAAACAGCTTACAGCATCTCGTTTCATATCTGGGTAACAAAAAAAGAAGAACACAACACACACACACACACACACACACACACACACACACACACACACACACACACACACACACACACACACACACACACACACACACACACACACAGACATATATACACACACGCACACACACACAAATACATACATACATACACACACACGCGCGCGCACGCACACACACACACACGCACGCACACACACATACACACACACACGCGCGCGCGCGCCACACACACACACACACACACCATCATCACAAACTATTTTTTGTTTGATCCAAAACAAGTTTGACTGCCCGCGCCCAAGCAAACACAAACCAGAAGAACAAGAAAACCAATGTAAGCGCGTATCCAACAAGACAAAACAAAACAAGCGCAAATTTTCGGCCAACTACCTTTGTCAAGCGCGAACGCACGGTCACAGACAGATCACAGACACCAAACAATGGATAATAAAAACGGGACTAAAAACTTCCCTGCCGCCTCGTCCAGTGGGTAAGAAATGGAATTTTTTGTTTACTTAACATAAAATGTTGTACTGACATATGAAAATATAACTACCTCGACATGAAACAATAACATTGTGAATAAGACCCGAGGAAAATAGATCACAATGCAACGATTGAGTCTTGAGAAGTTACAGAATAAGTGAAAATGTCTAAACACACACACACACACACACACACACACACACACACACACACACACACACACCACACACACACACACACACACACACACACACACACACACACACACACACATACACACACACACACACACTCAGACAAGCACACGTAAACACGTATACAAACATACACAAACGCAAGCACACACACACACACGCGCGCACACACACACACTCCATTCGATATGTAACAATCTCCCATTAGAAAAAAAAAGGGAGACAAAAAAAGAAAAAAAAAGAAAAAGATTTATTATAAACACTACTATTGCACATTTGTCTAAAACTATAAACAGAAGAGAAATGGGAAGAAACAAAAGAAAGAAATAACAGAAAAGAACGCACGACACAAAGACGGGGGGAAAAACCCCCCAAAAAAACCCTTCAAAAACAGACAGGCAAAGAGAACAAATCAGAGAGTGGCATAATGCGATTAGTCTTTTGGCATTGGTCACTCTCTCACTATGATAATGCTGTAACACTTGACGTGACGGGCTGAACAGACAAGAAAGGTACAGAAGAGACGAGAAGAGAAGAGAAGAGAAGAGAAGAGAAGAGACGAGAAGAGAGGAGAAGAGAAGAAGACACACATATACGATAATAAGAAAATTGGCAGCGATCACTGATTTGTGTAAGACTTGGCATCACTCATCTCTCTCTCTCTCTCTCTCTCTCTCTCTCTCTCTCTCTCTCTCTGCCTATTTATTTCTGGGTCATCTCTCTCTCTCATTCACTCGCTCGCTCTCTTTCTCTCCCCCCCCCCCTCTCTCTCTCGCTTTCTCTCTCTCTCTCTCTCTCTGTTTCTCTCTCTGTGTTTCTCTCTTCCTCGATCACTCTCTCTGTCCGTCTCTATCTGTCTGTCTATCTCCTCTTTCTGGATCACATCTCTCTCTCTCTGTGTTTCTCTCTGTCTCTGACTCTCTGTATCGCGGTCTCTGTCTATCTGTCTGTCTGTCTGTCTGTCTGTCTGTCTGTCTGTCTCTCTCTCATAAACTTCTGTGTCCCTTCTGCAAAAAAAACGCAGGAAGATGAAGTTCATTTTGTATGTTCGTTCCTTGTCTTAAACAACAATGACAACAACAATAACAACTGCCACAACAACAATAATAATAATGATAATAATAATAATAATTTTTAAAAAATAGTAATAATGATGATGATGATGATAATTATAAACAATCATAACAATAACAATAATAATAGTATTAACAACAACAACAATAATAACAATACTACTACTTATAATAATAATTCCATTTATATAGCGCCAAGATACATGTCAGATAATGCTCGATGCACTTTACAAACAGCATAAACATTACCATCTTAGTTAATACAGTAATGCCATACAGCAATATAATCAGACACCGCTGTAATACATCAACGCAGCATAAACGCCAATATAATATAATGCCGTACAAACACATGAGACACATGTATACACATTATTGGAACATAAAGATGGTTCATCAAAAATAACAACAAATATGTTTTACAATTTATCAGAAACAATCACACACATGAAAATACACATATATATCAGCACATACGCACGCACGCACGCGCGCGCGCGCGCGCACACACACACACACACACACACACACACACACACACATACATACATCACATTGCGATACTTCTAGAATTATGAGCCGGAAGCATTACATTAATTTATGATTTTTGGAGATATTGCTGAAAGAAATGGATTTTGGGATGCTTTTTTTGAAAATACGCAGACAACTACTTTGTCTTGATCATATTGGGAGGGAGTTCCATGTTGTTGGACCAAAAACAGAGAAAGATTTCCTTCTGCAAGTTGTCAGTGAGAACTGAGGTACAATTAACAGAGAAGCTTCTTGAGACCTGAGAGCTTCGGTAGGTTTCTATGGCAGGAGAAGTTCTGATGTATATGTTGGCATTGTCTTCGAACTCAGACACTGAAAGCAGAGTGTGGCAATTTTATACTCAGTGCTTACTTTGACAGGTAGCCAGTATAATTTTCGCAAAATGCTTTTGCATTACTTCGTTTGCTCTCCCGTAGGACAAGCCGAGCTTCACTGGTTTGGAATCGTTGGAGTTTGGCTAGTGTATCATCCATCAGAAAGTCCAGCTGAGACAGGGTTATAGTGGTCTGGTCTGGATAGAATGAAAGATACACAGTTCGTCAGAGAACAGTACGTACAACGAGCATATGTTACAGATCCTTGTTTATTTAGACTTTTGTTGTTGTTGCTAATGTCATCAATGAACGAAGAAACCCTAATCCGGTTTCTTGTTTGTTTCTGCAAGGCATTTGAAATATGGAGTATTGTTACAATAACATCATCACTGTTATGTATGAATGTATAGTTTTGATGTTTTCGTGTTCCCCACTTCTAAGGGCTCATGGTCTTTACGTAAAATTTGGCATCACTCTTCTCTCTCTGTCTCTGCCTCTGTCTCTGTTTCTGTCTGTCTCTCTCTCTCTCTCTCTCTGTCTTCCTCTATTTGTGTATGGGCCTTATGGTTTCACGATTAAACTTTGAAGTGTCAGTCTCTGTCTTTGTCTGCGTATCTATGTGTGTGTGTGTGTGTGTGTGTGTGTGTGTGTGTGTGTGTGTGTGTGGTGTGTGTGTGTGTGTGTGTGTGTGTGTGTGTGTGTGTGTGTGTGTGTGTCCGTCCCTCCGAATCCCTACTGAGCCCCTCTCTCTCGCGATCATAGATCTAGACACAGCAATGAATGTTATTTCAGGACAATAAGATGCTATCATTCTATTGATTTCTTAAAACATGTAATTTAGTCACTTTTGGGGTAAGAGCTAGATGCACACACACGCCTCCCCCCCCCCCCCCACATACACACACGAACAATAAACAAAAACCGCAAGTGCTTATCTTTGCCGTCTTGTGTCGTCTTGTTTTGTCTTTTTGTCTTGTTTTATCTCTTTGTATGTGGGTCTTGTTCATATACCTTTGTCTGTCTGTTTATATGTCATATGTTTAATTGTTTTAATTAATGTGTATATTTGTTTCCAGCCAAGGACGGAAGTACAAAATCATCAAAATTTTGAATTCCCTCCCTCCCTCCCATCCTCCCTCTCTCTTTCCCTCCCCCTCCTCTCTCTTAAAATCGTTTTATATCTTATCTGTCCAAGTGTCCTTAGTTATGTTTAAGGCTGTGTTTAGGTGGGGTTTTTTTAAAATCCCCTGTGCGATAAATTGAACGGGGGTGGTCAACGCCAGGGGCATCTCCTTAGATTATGTGCGTGAACGCATTGACATGTGTACTAAATTTTCTTTTCCTTTCTTTTTTTCCTGTTGAAGTATTGTGTATGTTTTGAAACGGTTATAGCTCTGATATGGGTCTACGCAGTCGGCTGGGCTGTAAACAAAAATAACACCAACAAAGGCTCTAAAAATACAAAGTCGTGTTGCAAAGCAATAAGTCTGTATGTGATTTTGAGTGTTTTCTTATCCTTCTCCTGAGAGACCATGGCCTTTATGAATAAATCATCTGTACCGACCTTTCTGTATGTGACGACTTGATGCCAAACAACACAGTGACTTCAGTGACGCGAAATGTTGTTCTCATTATCCATCTTGCACGAGCCACTGCACGCAATTCATGAAGATGTAAGTCTGCTTTCGTCCTGTAGTGCGTGTGGTTCGTGCGTCCATCGCTTATTGTCTATTACCATGTGTGTGCTTTCTGACAGCCGGTTTAGAAATGTGTGTGTGTGTGTGGATTATGTTGAAAGTGGAGGTGAAAAGGTACTGTCGTTATATATAAAACGCTCAAGTATTCAAGACAGAAGCAGTTTCAGGTTTGGAGTAATCAGGTGTGTGCAGTGTGT
>JAPXFY010000021.1:28700924-28715924 GCA_030674185.1 Monoplex corrugatus
CATTCTGTTAACTCATTGTGGTAGAGTTATGTTCATTCTATCGTGTATACCATTCCAGATAAATACACAGTACGTCTTTGACGATCACTCACAGATTCACCAGGGGGATCTGGCAATGAAATCCAGAAGTGGCTTGGAGTAGAAAGAAAGAGAACAGTTAGCGCTGCAACTCTTTATTGGCATAAGCTGTGCTTGGCGGCCACAAAAGACAGAAAAAAAGATAAGGAAAGATAGGAAGAGAAGCATAAAGAAAGTGTGCATGAAAAGCGGCGGAAGGAAGAGAAGAAAAGAAAGAAAAGAAAAAAAAAAGCATAACACTCACACCCATCCACACAGACACATAGACACACAGACACAGACACAGACATACAGACACAGACACACAGACAAATACACGCGCACACACACACACACACAAACACACGCACGCACACACACTGATACACACACACATGCATACACACGCACGCACAAACACACACACACACACACACACACACACACACACACGCTCACACACACACGCATAAAAGAGAGAGAGAGAGAGAGAGGGGCGCGTACGCGCGCGCGCGCACACACACACACACACAACACACAGTCATTCACACACACACACACACACACACACACACACACACACACACACACACACACACACACACAACACAGGCAGTCATTATTTCTTTGTCTGTCTGTCTGACTGTCTCTATCTGTGTCTGTCTGTCTGTCTGCCCCCCCCCCCCCCCTCTCTCTCTCTCTCTCTCTGTGAAAAATCTAAAGATCGCACATGTGCGTGCAGGCATAAATGCACTTGGGATTAAAACTATATAGTTTGTGTACCATTGAAGTATGTTTATATGACACAACATATCATTTATACAGGGCTTGTGGTCTGATAAATTGGCTTGTTTGAACTCTTCCGCTGCCACCATTTTTTCACTCTCTTGTTATTTTTCTTTTATTCTCTTTCCCTGTTTATCTATCTTTCCGTCTGTCTGTCTCTCTCTCCCCTTTCTTTTGTCTGTCTCTATCTGTCTGTCTGTCTGTCTGTCTGTATATGTCTCTCTTTCTCTGTCTCTCTCTGTCTATCTGTCTCCCTTTCTCTTCTCTCGCTCTCCGTGCTATCTCTGTCTCTGTCTCTCTGTCTCTGTCTCTCTCTGTCTCTCTCTGTCTCTCTCTCTCTGTACTCTCTCTGTACTCTCTCTGTCTTTCTTTCTTTCCATACTTTCTCTCTCTCTCTCTCTCTCTCTCTCTCTCTCTCTCTCTCTCTCTCTGTGAAGAATCTGAAGATCGCACATATGCGTACAGGCATAAATACACTTTGGATTAAAACTATATAGTTTGCCTACCATTGAAGTATGTTTATGACACAACATATCATTTATGCAGGGCTTGTGGTCTGATGAATTGGCTTGTTTGAACTCTTCCGCTTCCACCATTTTTTCACTCTCTTTTTCTTTTTCTTTTATTCTCTTTCCCTGTCTGTCTATCGTTCCGTCTGTCTGTCTGTCTCTCTCCCTCTCCTTTTGTCTGTCTCTGTCTGTCTGTCTGTCTCCCTTCCTCTTCTCTCGCTCTCTGTGTTCTCTCTCTCTCTCTGTCTCTCTGTCTCTATCTGTCTGTCTCTCTGTCTCTCTCTGTCTATCTCTGTCTCTGTGTCTCTGTCTGTCTGTCTCTGTGTCTCTGTCTGTCTCTGTCTGTCTCTGTCTGTCTCTCTCTGTTTGTCTTTCTCTCTGTGCTCTCTCTCTTTCTCTCCGTACTCTCTCTCTCTCTCTCTGTCTCTGTCTCTGTCTCTGTCTCTCTTTCTCTCTCTCTCTCTCTCTCTCTCTCTCTCTCTCTCTCTCTCTCTCTCTCTCAGTCTGTCTCTGCCTCTGTGTGAAAAATCTAAAGATCGCACATGTGCGTGCAGGCATGAATACTTTTTGGGTTAAAACTATATAGTTTGTGTACTATTGAAGTATGTTTATATGACACAACCTATCATTTATACAGGGTTTCTGGTCTGATAAATTGGCTTGTTTGAACTCTTCCGCTTCCACCTTTTTCTCACTAACTCGTTATTTCTCTTTTATTCTCTTTCCCTGTCTGTCTGTCTGTCTGTCTCTGTCTGTCTGTCTGTCTGTCTCTCTCTCACAGACTCTCTCTCTCCTATCTCTCATTAAATTTTTTCACTCTCTCTCTTTTTCTGTCCTGCCTCCCGCCCCCCTCCACCGCTCCTTGCAGACTGCAACTGTAGAATTGTAAGTTGGCCTTTATGCTTATATCTGTAGCATTGGAAAATAAAAGTTTTATTTGGTTTTATTTTCATTTCTGTTCTCCATCTTTCCTCCTTCCCCCTCCCTCCTATCCCTTCCTCTCTTTTCCTCTCTTCTCTCCTCTGTCTCTCTTTTTCTCTCGCCCCCTCTCTATCTATCTCTCTCCTCTCTCTCTCTCTATCTCTCCTCTCTCTCTCTCTGTATTATCTACCACCACCCCTTCTATCCTTCTCCATCTCACTCTGTTTCTCACTCTGTCCCTGCCTGCCTCTTTCTCCGTCTCTCTCTCTGTCTGTCTGCCTGTCCCTGCGTCTGTTTTTGTCTGTTTCTCTCTCTCTCTCTCTCCTCCTCTCTCTCTCTCACCGTCCTCTCTTCTGTCTGTTTCAGACACGTCCCACCTACGCCGCCCCTCAGATTCTCAATTATTCCACGTCTCCACTTTACCTGTTCCCACCCCCACTCCCTTAATCCATCCCTTTACTCCCGGCATAGATCCCCTGGTTCTGCTGAAAGGAAAGAAAAGCAAGGAGAAAGATGTTTCATTGCAGCACGCAACGTCCCGATGGTTTTGATGCACCTGCGACAAATGTAAACATGGGGGTCGTTTCCTGGTATCTCTGGCCCTATTTCCTGTCTTTGGAATCGGTCTAGACCTCTTCCTGTCTCTTCTGTTTCTTTCTTTGAGCTGATGAATTCCACCAGAGATACGGATAGGGAGACCGACTGATACGTAGTTTCGTTGTTTAGAACACTCTCTTCGCTTATGGTCCCAGTTTCGTTATTTACTTCTTGCCTGTTATGCTGTTGGAATGTTAGGTAGCAATGTAGGTTCGTCGTTTATGTGTGTTCTGGCACAAGTGTGTTTGAAGGTGCTATGGTTTCCTTTTGTTGTTTGTCGCTAGATGTTCTTGGGTTTTTCCCTCTAGCGTCTTCTTCATGTTATCCAGTGCTAGACAATGCAGGTAGTGTGATATAGATGGTGAGACCGACTACTACGTAATTTCGCTATAGATCACTCTCTTCGCTTGTAGTCTGTTTCCTTATTTACTTATTGCCTGTTACAATTGGAATTTAGGCAGCAACTAAGTTCGTCGTTCATGTGTGTTGTGGGTCAAGTGTGTTTGAGGTGCTATTGTCTGCTTCTATTGTTTGTCGCTAGGTGTTCTTGGGTTCTTCCCTGTAACGTCTTCTTCATGGCGTCCGGTGCAAGGCAATGCAGGTAGTGTGATATAGATGGTGAGACAGCCTACTACGTAGTTTCGCTGAAGATCAGTCTCTTCGCTTACAGTCCCAACTTTCTATTGCTTTTCGTGGCGTTCCATTGCTAGGCAATCAGTAGAGTTACCCGTTATCCTGCTTCTCTTCGGATGATTTTCCCAATCCGTGGTCTCCTACTCCATCGTCTTTTCGTGATGATGGTGTCCATATTGTCTTTGTTGTGCTGGGAAAGTAGTTGTTGGTAACCAGTCGCCGTGGTGTAGTGGTTAACGCAACGGACTACCAACTGGAAGGTTGTGGTTTCGAATCCCCATCAGTCCCTTCAAAAATATCAATGTGGAATTTTTCGGCTGTAACCGGCTCCTGCCCAGAGTTGGGCGTGCTATGGCCTCATTGGGAAGACCAGACCACACAGTCGAGTCTCATCCACTTCACGGATGCGTCATTGAGGGTGTTGCTCAAATCTTCTAACCAGCACCGCAGGTGTCTGTATTTTCGGGCCTGGTTGACACCAGGATATATTATGATTGTAAGCGTAGAGTACATCCCTGTCACGCAGTCTCAATCCTAGATGGAATTCCATAACATCATGATTATTATCCTCATCGACATCATCATTATCGCATTGTAAAAGAAGAACTGTGTCAGCTTCTGTGGCCATTAATGATGGCGTAGAAAATGGGACCAGAAAAAAGTGACCACACAGGTAATCTTCACTGACTGCAATGACCCTTAAAAAACTTGTTGGCTGGAGATGGTGTTGGACCAGAAGATTTCTATGATTTTTCAGAAGTTCTTCGTTGTTTTGCTGTTGTTGTTTTTTTTTTTTTTAAAGTAACTCGAAGCAGAAGACGTAATATCGCTTTATATTTGGTAGAATTGTGGCTGTTTTTACTTTCCAACCTTTCTGCAAATACAAGTTACGTATATCCGAAAAGCGATGATAAATAGGTAAAACGTTTCGATTCGAAGCAAATTTGAGTGGTGGTAGATGGACGTTACATACTTTGTGTGTGAGTGTGTGTGTGTGTGTGTGTGTGTGTGTGTGTGTGTGTGTGTGTGTGTGTGTGTGTGTGTGTGTGTGTGTGTGTTATGTGTTTGTGTATGTGTGTGTGTGTGTGTATGTGTGTGTGTGTGTGTGTTTGTGCGTGCACGTGTAAATACCTTGTGTACCGTGTGTACCTTGCGATGGCAAAAAGCCCGCCCATTCATTATACGGAACGCCCGATCGGTAATGAGGCCACAGTTAAAACAACAGGGGTATATTAGGCGAGAGGCAGTTCAGAACACATGTTATACAATGGGAAAAAGACGGGAACCTTCTGCAGTGCTTGTATACCAGGCATCGAGTGTTAGCTGTGAAACACTCGAGCTTGACATGGAGCATGTTACCGATCTCCCTTTGTCATGTTTCTGACTCAGAAACACAACGTTCTCTTACTACATAGTTACGTGTCTTGTCAGTGTTGGTTGGGCGCCTTAAAGTAACGTTTTATGTTTGTAATAAATGCTTTGGTGTGGGCTATTTCAGCCTTTCATGCCGGCACTGAATGCCTACTTTCCCTTCTTCTTTATACCGTATTGTCTCTTCCTTTAAGCAAGCAAGACACCATTTCTTGGGGTTCCAGACTGCAGAATTGGTCGTCTGGTAGCAGTTAAAGTAACTATCTATAGATTCAATATGTGATGTATCGAATTCATTTCCAGCCCGTAACAAAAAGATGGCCTTGTTTCAGTATGCATAATGATTCTTGTGGATCCGCTTGTAACATCAATGGCCTGCTGATTGCCGATCTTAAATGTGCCGGTTATTCTGGTGGCGTCACGTTATTGTTTGATGTGGAAGCTAAAGTCACGTTCTCTACCGTTTGGAGCCTGATTCTGATTATGAAATGAACTTTGCTAGGCAAAGTCCCAAAGATCTTCCAGATAATCACTAGCATTTACGGGGAGTGGCCCAAATGCGATGTGTGGCTTTTAAACACATTCCAAATTCCAATCATGTCTCCATACACGTAAGAGCCAACTCTGTATATATATACACAAGTGCATGGGAAAGCTGCAGGCCACGAACGACGCATGACGTAAAGAAGAAGGATCCTTCTAGAGCTGTTTACAGCAACATGGGTTTGAGTTGATGCAGTTATCTGTTGTGGTGCAATAGATGCCTGCTTTCGGTGTTTGTTCATACGATCACTGTCTGTTCTGTAAAGTAAGGAAGGCGCCATCTCCTGGGTTCCACATTGCAGGCTGTCTGACCGTTTGCTTCATTGATAGAGCCGTCTGTTCAAGGTTCAGTCTCAGTGTGCATCATAAGACTGACCTCATTTGAATGTGTCAGATATATTATAGTAATTCTGCTTACAACAGAAACAATTGCCTGCTCCTTTGCTTTTCATTAACCCTTTGACTCCTGCACCCTGTCCACCAGCATCCTGCATTGTCAACCATGCCAACAAAGCAAAACCTTAATCCTTTGACTCCCTCACCCTATACACCAGCTTCCTGCATGAAGGTGGTGGATAGGGTGAGGGAGTCAAAGGGTTAAGTTTTTGCATTTGGTGGTTCGGGTGCGGGAGTCAGAGGGTTAATGTAACCAGTGTTAAGCAGAGAATTAACATCTCCTCCTCCTTCAAATCAAATCTTGATTATACATCGGACTTTGACTTGAGGTCTTCTGAATGATCTTTAGTAGGTTTGGTTGGAGCTTTCACTGAGCTTCTGAATACGATGAATCGCACAAGAACAGATGTGAAATTCCGGTTCCTGGTTTCTGATACTTCTACAACTGTCTCCTGCGATACAGGTTTGTGTTGCAATTAACTTTCGTGGTGTAATGAATTTTTAGCTCTCCATGTTTGTGTGTGCAACCATTCTCTGTTCTGTAAATTAAGCAAGGCACCATCTCTTGAGTTCCAGACGGCGAGGAAGTCTGGCTGAGTCAGTTTATAGAACCGTGAACTTCACATCTGATGTATTGGAATTAATCCCAACTTGCTGTAAAACAATTTGTCTGCTGGATGCTGCCAACCTCAACCCTATCGTTACCTCACGTGTACATGTATGTTACTGGCGGGTTACTGGCGCCTGAAAACCAGTGCTTTGGGTAGATGGGGCTCATCAGTCTGGGAAGACAGCTCATCTAAGAGAAGGAAAACTCAAACCTCCGCTGCCTTGCGGCCATACCCACTCATAGGAAAGCTTCGGGAGTCAACCCTGAGGAAAAATCCGGAGTTGGAGTCCCTAAGGCAGTTCGCCGTTGTCTACAACCTCGTTCTGGCAACTCCTGCGTCGCCCCTGGTACCAGGCTTACAGGCCTCCGTCTTTCCCCTGGATTCTACTAGTGGCGAGGAGAGGGGGGATCTGCTGCATGGGCAACAGCTCGTCCTCCATATTGACTTGCCCAGGCCTGCACCTGGAGAGGTCACTCCAGCTTCGCTGGTAACACAGCATCGACACAACACGAGAGTAGCAGATACCGGTTTTAAGCCTAGGCTTTTTTGGCGTAAGTGCACATCATGACCACAACGCCTCCTGGTGCAGACTATCATCTCCTGAGATGTAAAGAGGCCGACGACAACGACATGTATGTGTTCAAAAGCGACATATCGCATGTGGGCAACTAAATGCCAGCGATAATCCGGAAGGTCTGTAGATCTCAGGCAAAGTCCATGTCATAATCAAAATCAAATGTACATGTGAGGCAATGAAAGGGTTACCGTTGGCAGCAGCATATGTGTTAATATGATGGACGACCGGGAAAGTGAAGGTTAAAACAAGTAAAACATTACCGGTGGTGTTGGGTTAACAACCTGAAAAATGGCTTTGCTCGTTGCTCATCTCCCGATATTCATTGTTTTGCTGTTTTGTGGGTTATGAAAATTATCGATATTTGTATTGTTTTGTCATATTATGATACTTACATTGTTTTGCAATATTGTGGGTTATGAAAAGTGTCGATATTTGTATTGTTTTGCCATATTGTGACACTTGTATTGTTTTGCATATTTGAACTTTAAATTTTTTTGCATATTGTGACTTGTATGTTTGCCATATTGTGACATGTATTGTTTTGCCATATTGTGACACTTGTATTGTTTTGCCATATTGAGGGTCATGAAAATTATCGATATTTAAATTTTTTTGCCATATTGTGGGTTATGAAAATTATCGATATTCATATTGTTTTGCCATATTGTGGGTTATAAAAATTATCGATATTCATATTGTTTTGCCATATTGTGGGTTATGAAAATTATCGATATTCATATTGTTTTCCCATATTGTGGGTTATGAAAAATTATCGATATTCATATTGTTTTGCCATATTGTGGGTTATGAAAATTATCGATATTTATTGTTTTGCCATATTGTGGGTTATGAAAATTATCGAATCATATTTTGCAATTTGGGTTATGAAAATTATCGTATTCATTTGTTTGCCATATTGTGTTGTTCGATTTCATAGTTTGTATTGTGGTTATGAAAATTATCGATATCAATTGTTTCCATATTGTGGTTAAAATTACGATATCATATTGTTTTCCCATACTGTGAGTTATAAAATTATGGATATTTATTGTTTTTGCCATATTGTGTGTTATGAAAATTATCGATCCCGCCTGATCTTGGAACGGCAGAAGCTTGTCGTTTTATCGTTGTTCCATTTGTTTGTATCTGCTGTCTTGTCTTGTCTTTTCTGTCCTTAGTTTATGCTTACCAGCTCGTTCAACTGAGCACACCTGAAAGGATAACTATGTTTTGTTTTAAATATACCTGGCCCAACACACCTGGTAAGAGCCTACGTCATATACGCAGAGAGTGAGAGCAGAAGAGCCAAAGGTGCGAGAAGAAAATGGTTTGTGCCACGCTCCTTTTGTACATTTTTTCTCTTCGAGATAACCGGGTTCTGACCCCGGCCGTTCATTACAGCCGGCTAAACAGCCGCCTTGTCTGCACTCCATGTCTTTGGCGTAAGCAAGCGATGGGTCGTGGTCTCTAATTGTGTTTATCTCTCGGGTCTTTTCCTGTGCTAACCATAGGGTTCCATTCATTCATCTCCTGTGTGTGGGTGTGGATGGGTGGGTGGGGTTGATGGGTGGGTGGTGGTGTGTGTGTGTTGTGGTGTGTGGGTGTGGTGGTGTGTGTGTGTTGTGTGTGTGTGTGTGTAGTGGTGTGTGTGTGTGGTGTGTGTGTGTGTGTGGTGTGGTTAGTGTGTGTGTGTGTGTGTTGTGTGTAGGTGTGTGTTGTGTGTGTGTGTGGTGTGTGTGTGTGTGTGTGTGTGTGGTGTGTGGTGTGTGTGTGTGTGTGTGTGGTGTGTTGTTGTGTGAGTGCGTGTGTGTGTGTGTGTGTGTGCGTGTGTGTGTGTGGTGGGGGTGTTTGTGCGAGTGTTACAAGAAGGAAGCAAGCAAGCGAGAAAGCAAGCAAGCAAGCGTGTGTGTGTGTGTGTGTGTGTGTGTGTGTGTGTGTGTGTGTGTGTTTGTGCGTGTGTGTATGTGTGTGTTTGTGGGAGTGTTACAAGAAGGGAAGCAAGCAAGCAAGCAAGCTAGCGTGTGTGTGTGTGTGTGTGTGTGTGTGTGTGTGTGTGTGTGTGTGTGTGTCTGTGTGTGTGTGTCTGTGTGTGTGTGTGTGTGTGTGTGTCTCTGTGTGTGTGTGTGTGTGTGTGTGTGTGTGTGTGTGTGTGTGTGTGTGTGAAAGCGTACATTTATGTGAATAGGGGAGTCGTGGACGTGTGTTTGTGTCTGTGCGTTAGTGCGTGCGTGTGTGTATGAATGTGTGTGTGTGTGTGTGTGTGCTCGTGTTGTATGTGTAGATAACGGTCTTTGATCAATGATTGAAACCAAAACCAAAAACAAAAAAACAAAAAAACAAAAAAAATACCACACACACACACACAAACAAAGCAAAAAAATCTGCATGACAGATAAAGAATAAGAAGAATGACGACTGACTGATTGAATGAAAGAAAACACCAGTCAGCCAACCAACAACCCCGCCCTCCCCACCTGTGGGGATGCCGGGGGCTATTTCAGTATAAATAGTATGCCCATCTCCTGGAAATTCTGTGCTAGAAATTTCCTCTATTCTGTAACTCCCTTTGTTTCTGCCTTGTTCCTTTGATTTCTGTCATTTCTTCCTATCATTTTCTGCCTTGCTGGTCCATTCACCTGTATGTGTCTTACGTACTTTTTTTTTCGTAGGATTGATAACTGGGTACATGTATGAAGTGCAGTTTTGGCTCTAGGGAGATGAGATATGCGGAAGCATTTGTAGGTAACTTATGCCCCTTTTTTTATACACGTTTTAGTGTCCTTACGTATGCTTAAATTTGTTTTCAGATGTGCGGAATGGTCAACGTCAGGGGCATGTCCTTAGATTGTATGAATTAGAATGCATTGAAACGTGTACTTTAATTCTCTCTCTTTTTTTTTTTCCTGTTGAAGTTTTGTATGTTTTGAAGCAGTCAGAGCCCTGATGTGGCTCTACGCAGTCGGCTGGGCTTTAAACAACAATAAGAATAACAAATACCCAACCAACCAATCAACTCGCTCACTCACCCGCTCGCTTATTCACTCACTCACTCAGTGACTGACCTACAAAATCAACACAATCACTGACCAACTTGAAACCAAGCAATCAAGCAAGCGCGTGACCACCATTTAATTAATCAGCCAACCAAGCACTAGGTCCTTGATGAGGTCATAGGGAAGTGAAGTGGTCAAGACTTCAAAGCCTCTTAGGGCCAGTTTTTTATCATCTCTTCTTCCTCGTTGCTTGACCTGTCTTCACTCTGAACAGGGCCAAGTACCCTTTACAGCTGGGTATACACCGTCTTTGTGTCGAACGAGAATCGAACCCGTGCACACTTGTGCTGTCAGAGTAGAAGCCTCACAGCACAGCATCTTCTTCACAGAGGCGAATACCATCATATTAAGGAGAACCTTCCGTCCTGAACACAGCAGGGATGATCTCATCTATTACTAGCTTCTAACTGAAGACTGAAAATGCCGTCAGTTCCGACGATTGTGCCGAACTGGGCTGGTACCACACTGAACAGTGTCCATGCCACACGGGATCACAGTATCCATGCCACACGGGATCACAGTGTCCATGCCACACCATGCCACACGGGATCACAGTGTCCATGCCACACCATGCCACACGGGATCACAGTGTCCATGCCACACCATGCCACACCATGCCACACCATGCCACACCATGCCACACGGGATCACAGTGTCCACGCCACACCGGATCACAGTGTCCATGCCACACCGATCCAGTGTCCATGCCACACCATCCGCACCATGCCACACCATGCCACACCATGCCACACGATCACAGTGTCCAATTGCACAACCGATCACAGTCTCATGCCACACGAATCACGTGTCCAGCCATACGATCACATGTCCATGCCACACCAAGCCACCGGTCACAGTGTCCATGTCATACGGGTTTACAGTGTCATGTCACACGGATCACAGTTCCATGTTCACACGGGACCACAGTGTCCTGTCACACGGATCATCACATGTCCATGTCACAAGTCACATGCCATTCAGGATCACGTGTCCATGTCACTACGAAATCACAGGGGTCCATACCCTATGGATCACAGTGGTCATACCACACGGGATCACAGTGTCCATACACAGGAATCACAGCCACACTATGCCAACGATCACAGTGTCCATACCCACGGATCAGTGTCAAGCCACACGGATCACATGCCAATCCATGCCACAGGGATCACAGTGTCCATACCACACGGATCACAGTGTCCATACCACACGATCACAGTCACCATGCCACACGACACAGTGTCCATGCCACACGATCACATGTCCATACCACACGGATCACAGTCTCCCATACCACACTGATCACAGTCACCATCACACGATCACAGTGTCCTGCACACGGATCCATTGCACCATACCGACACGGGATCACAGGTCCATACCACACTGACACAGTGTCCATACCACACGGGATCACAGTGTCCATACCACACGGGATCACAGTGCCATACCACACGGGATCACAGTGTCCATACCCACACGGGATCACAGTCTCCATGCCACACGGATCACAATCTCCACAACACGTTTACAGTTTTGTCCATTCAGAGATAAAAAAGAATGCCGCAATGGCCGAATAAGCCAACTGTGGAAGAACAGCTCTGGAACAACAAAGAGGACTTCAATATTGAACACCACATCCTTCTACCAGACCAGCGTTACCATGCTCGAACGGAAAGAAAACAACAAAACCAAGAAGGCAGGAGCTCTACCTCTAAGCTAACAAGGACTTTAATGGGATGTAGCAAAACAGGTCGGGACGCAAAACACTGCACTGACGTAAGTTTTACGTTTCAGTTTCAGTTTCAGTTTCTCAGATGATGTCCTCGCGCTCGGAACGAATTCCAAATGCACCAACGTCACAGGTATCACGTGATGGTGATCGTGGCACAAGCCTTAATTAGTTTTCACATAAACCCATGAACTGGCCAAGTGATGAGGACCTACTTAGCCTATGTTTTACCTAGCCTACATTTTTTGTGCTAGCATTGTATCAGTCTCTCTTTGGAACAAGGAAGTTTCAACTGAATGGAAAACTCAGTCTAGATATAATTTCTGTGGAGCTGTCACCTGCACCAGACTTAAGGGCATGTTCAGGTGCACAGCAGACAGTGAAGTGTTATGGTGCGGACCGGACTAGGATTAAACTCAAGACATTGGTTATTGAGTTCTCCGTTCTTTCAACTGCCAGCCGCCAGAACTGTGAAACAGACTTTTTTGTTTATTTTCAAGACAGACCCGTTTTACTGTAAGGAAGCTGAGAATTCACCAACCAACAAACAAGTCAATTTGCCAGTCAACCAATCAACCAGTCAGATGGCACACGTCTTCTTTCACCTATTGACTGACTGATTGAATGACTAACTGATTGTGTCACAAAACGTGCTGTTAGTTTACCAACTCGCTAACCACGAAACATCTAGGCAAACAAAGAATGTTCAGAGTCTGTTCAAACATACAAACAAGCAACCCATTTATCTACTGTTTCACTTATCAGTTCACTCACTCAGTCACTTATCCACAACTGAATGTCAACAATTTAATGACTAACTAACTGACTAACTGACTAACTGACTAATGACTGACTAACTGACTGACTGACTACCTACCTATCTACCCTACCTACTATCTACCTAACTGACTGACTGACTGGCTGAATGACTGACTAATTGGCTGACTAATTAATTAAGAGGCTATTTCAATTCTGTAGGCAGCTGCATGATTTCTGTCATAGGCAGGTAGTACATGGTATCCCAAATGCGTTGGATCAGAACAAACAGTACTTAACTCAGATTTCCAGTCCAATTGAATGGGACTTTTTCTCGTTCTATTTCATATTTTCTTCAAATTGAACACCACACCACACACACACACACACACACACACACACACACACACACACACACACACACACACACACACACACACACACACACACACACACACACACACACACAACTTTGTGCCCCGACAATCAACAAAAAAACAAATAAATAGACAAACAAAAAAAGAAGAGAAGGAAGGAAGGAAGCAAGGAAGGAAGAAAGAAAGAAAGAACTTTTGGTCAGCATCCCGGTAGGCCACCAAGGTCATCAGCGTGACTATCATGCAACAACATGATAAATATTGCATTACAAGTGTAACGGTGCTGAAAACAGAAAACACCCCTTGCTTGGATCTGAAGTCTGGGACAAGCCACTGTCCTTGTGTCTGTATATGGCTAAACATTCCCTTCATCACATGGGTCAGATGAAAATGACCCTGATGTCCAGTTTCAGTGATAGATACATTCTGTACCGGTACCGCTTGTTTCTCTCCTGATTTAGCTATGTGTGTGTCTGGAAACATACACCTACATATAGTAGAATGTAAACAGAGACAGAGAGAAAAGAAATCGTCATCATCATGTCGAGCTTGCTCGGCTATCTATGACACGTTTCTTCCATCCTTCTCTGTCAGACATTGCAGTAGGTAGTTCATCATACTGACAGCCCGTATCATCGATCATTGGTCGATGAAGGTCTTCTTTGGACGTCCTGGCCTTTGTTTGCCATGCTGGGTCTCCATAGTAGAACATCCCCCACCAGTTCTTCTTTGCTATGACAGCAGTGTCCCACGAAGCGCAGTCTTTGTTGACGTATTGATTTACTGATTGGTGGGATCTTACCTTATAACTCTTTGTTAGTTGGATGTTCTCTCCAGGATTTGTTCAGGGCTGCACGCAGCATTCGTGTGTATGCTCCATCAATCTCTTCTCCAATGTCGTTGTCAGGGCCCAAGAGAATGAGCCATAAAGGAAAGAAAGATAGAAAGAAAAAACAAAAAAAAAAACAAAAAAAAAAACGATTCCACAATAAGAATTGTATATGCTAAGGAAATCGTTTAATTTTAATTTGACATTGGTAAAGTGTGTGTCTGTACTACGAAACGTCAACCAAGTCTTTGTTGCTGTTATGTCTTGTTGTTCTTATTGCTGTGTATTTCTTTTCTTTTTTTTCTTTTTTTTTTCACTAAGTTTTGTGTATTTCTTCTTTGTTGTCGTTTGTCTACACTTGACAAATGCAAGTTGACCGGAACTTAGCGCGTATCTTGTTTATTGTTGTATTGAGTACGCTTTCTGTTTTCCTGTGTTTCTGATTCCTATGCTAAGTATTATGATTATTTTGTGGTCTTGCAGTCACC
Organism: Monoplex corrugatus; assembly: GCA_030674185.1. Classification (NCBI taxonomy): domain Eukaryota; kingdom Metazoa; phylum Mollusca; class Gastropoda; order Littorinimorpha; family Ranellidae; genus Monoplex; species Monoplex corrugatus. The sequence goes on from JAPXFY010000021.1 coordinate 28,715,161, forward strand.
ATAAGTTTGTCATAGGAATAGAGAGAGGGGGGGGGGGGGAGAAGAGTTGCAGCAGAGGACAATATATTCAAATAAACAAACAACAATAGCAACAACACCACCACCACCAACAACAACAACAACTACCACGACCTGATGGTAATAGGGATATAATTTAGCATGGAAAAGAAATGCATTGTGCTTACCTTAAAAATGGAGTATTGTTCACACAAACACAAGACAAGACGCATACAACCCACAGGTTTCGACCTTTAGGTCTTCAGTAGTTTACCATCGTCAAAACAGGTTGTATACGTCTTATATCGTGTGTGTGTGAACAACATTCCATTCCTAAGATGATTACAGTAAATTTCATTTTCATACCAATTTTTTTTATCTCACCTGCTGTCAGTCTTGTTTTTGGTATACAGAATATGATTTTGTTTAGCTGAATGATTTGAACGTCTTTTAAAAGTAAGTTTAGTCCAACTGTCCGAGTTTAATACATATATCATAGATTATGACATCTATTTTATCATATCCTTTAAATCTGCTCCGAAGACTCATTTTTTTCGATCACAATCTCTCTCTCTCTCTCTCTCTCTCTCTCTCTCTCTCTCTCTTTCTCTCTCTCTCTCTTTCTTTCTTTCTTTCTTTCTTTTCTTTCTCTCTTTCTTTGTCTGTCTGTCAGTCTGTCTGTCTGTCTGAGAGAGAGAGAGAGAGAGAGAGAGAGAGAGAGAGAGAGAGAGATGTACTTTTAAAACTTTTCTTTTCATGACTGATTG
>JAPXFY010000021.1:28725924-28733424 GCA_030674185.1 Monoplex corrugatus
GCACACACATACTCGCATACCATAACGCACATACATCCAAGCGCAAGCGCCCCCCCCCCCACCACCCACCCACAAACAGGGACTTTGCACATGCATGTCAAGCAGATACATGCGCACATACACATACACATTGCGCATACATACCACAAACACACACACACACATAAACACATACACACACACAGACATTGCACAACATACTATTTCACCACACTATTCATAACACACACACAACACACACACACACACACAAGAGCAGAAGAGAAGAGAGACACACAACAGACCAGACAACACACACACAGAACAGACAGAAAGACAGATGCACAGACAAAGAGAGGTGGATAGAAAACAGAAAATGAACAAGCAATCAGACCATTCAACATGGCAAGTGGTTCAGCACAATGAACTACTGACTGGGATGTTGTGGATTCCAAACCCCCAACGGTCAGAAAACTTATTGTGGTATTTTGCAACCTCGACTTGATGTCTCTCCAGAGCGGAGAGTGTATGGGCTCTGTGGCAGACTGGGACCACATAGTCCAGTCTCATCCACTTTGTCTGTTCTTTAATCCTTTGATTCCCGCACCCTATCCAACAGCTGCAAAAGCTTAAACTCAGGAAGCTAGTGGATAGGGTGAGGGAGTCACAGGGTTTTAAGTTTTTGCTTTGCTGGCATGGTTGACAATGTCCGATGCTGATGGACAGGTGCGGGAGTCAAAGGGTTAAATTTCCTAACACTGCAAGTGTCTGTATGTCGAAGACCAGAATATAAGTTATGAAAGTACCCGTAGAGATACTCCTGTCACTCACAGTCCCAATCCAAAAAAGGGAATTCCATAGTTTTCAACACTGTCATCCTTATTTCTCATCATCACAGTATTATGAAAATATGCCCATGCCATACTGTAGTGGTGACCTCAGTGTCGGTGTAAATATGAAGACATGTTGAAGAACTGAAATGAGCAAGGTGTCAGGTTATGACGCAGAACGGTCTAGGAACTGTGGCAACAACAAAAAATTAACCCTTTGACCCCCGCACCCGATTTACCGACTGCAAAAACTTAACCTTCAACTCCCTCACCTGATCCACCAGCTGCCTTGCAGAAAGCTGGTGGATAGTGTGAGAGAGTCAAAGGGTTTACTCTTTTGCTTCGCTAAAATGTTGACAATGCAGGAAGCTGGTGGATAGGGTGAGAGTCAAAGGGTTAACTTTTTGCTTCGCTAACATGGTTGACAATACAGAATGCTGGTGGACAGGTGCAGGAGTCAAAGGGAGACAGACAGACAGACAGACAGACAGACACGAGAGCACAGACAGAGAGACAGAGAAAGAAAGTCTAGTAGTTATAAGACAAAGAAAGCAAAGCAATGAATTACCAGAAGACATCCTCCAAAGAAAGAGATGGACGAGGATGATTTGATGGAACATCGATTGATGTGTCGCTCATGTCTGATGACAGATAAAGGCCATGATTGCAGATGGTCATGTTTCTCGCTTGATACTCACACGATAAGTGACAGTCACTAAAGAATTCAGTCTCAACTGAAGCCGTCTGTGTCGTACCAGATTAGCGTCTGTCGCCACCATGCCAGTGCCGTTATTACCCCTATCTTCCCCTTCTTTGAGAATGAGAATGTTGCGTCGTACACTGTCTCTGTCTCTATCTCTCTGTCTCTGTCTCTGTCTATCTGTCTGTCTTCCCTCTCTCTGTCTCTCTTTCTCTCCCTCCCTCTCTCATGTCTCTCTTTCTTTCTCTCTCTCTCCTCTAGTCTCTCGCACTCCTCTCTTATTTTCTCTCTGTGTTCTCTCTATTCCCTCTCTCTCTGTCTCTCTGTCTGTCTGTGTGTGTGTGTGTCTCTCTGTCCCTGTCTCTTTGTCTCTCTGTCTGTCTTCCTTTCTCTCTCCCCCTCCTCTCTCTGTCATTCTTTCTCGCTCTCTGTCTGTCTCTGTATGTCCCGTCTGTCAATCTCTCTCTCCCTCTCTCTCTCTGTCTGTCTTTCTCTGTCTCTCTGTCTGTCTCTCTGTTCCTGTCTCTGCCTGTCTGTATGTATGTCTGTCGTGTCTCTCTCTTTTCTCCCCCCCCCCACCTCTCTCTCCATCTCTCTCTCTTCTCCTTGTTTCTGTCTCTGTCTGTCTCTGTCTCTATCTACCTCTCTGCCTCTCTGTCTGTCTGTCTGTTTCGGTCTCTCTCTCTCTCTCCTCTCTCTGTCTCTGTCTCTGTCTCTCTCTCTCGCTGTTTCTCTCTCTGTCTGTCTCTGTTCTCTCTCTCTCTCTCGCTCTCTCTCTCTCTCTCCTCACTCTCTATCTGCCTCTCTGCCTCTCTGTCTGTCTGTCTGTCTGTCTGTTTCGCTCTCTCTCTCTCTCTCTGTTTCTCTCTCTCTCTGTCTCTCTCTGTTCTCTCTCTCTCTCTCTGTTCTCTGTCTGTCTCTCTGTCTGTCTGTCTGTCTCTCTCTCTCTCTCAGTGTAAATTGCCTACAGGCGAGGGTTGAATGTAATATAGGAGAATTGCATTTGTAAGAGACGTGTCATAGTAATTTCAGCTTGTCATTAGAGCTGTAGGTTGTCTGTCTGTCTGTCTGTCTCTCTGTAAAGAAAGAAAAAGAGACTGTATGATAACGCATTACAAAGAATGTGAAAGCCTGTTTGACTGTCTCCCCTCCTCTCTGTCCGTCTGTCTGTCTGCCTACTTGCCTGCCTGCCTGCCTGCCTGCCTGTCTGTCTGTTTGTCTGTCTGTCGATCTCTCTGTCTCTGTCTCTTTCTTTGTCTCTGTCTGTCTGTTGTCTCTCTCTGTCTTTCTCTCTCTCTCTGTCTGTCTCTCTCGCTCTCTACCTCCCTTCCTTTCTCTCTCTCTGTGTCTCTCTGTCTTTGTCTGTCTCTCTCTCCCTTTCTCTCTCTGTTCCCCCTCTCTCAATTTTCTCTCAACCCCCTCCCTTCTTCATCTCCATACTTTGACTACTCAGACGCAGAATGACACTCGGCTAAAGAACTCTACGTGACCCTGGACCTCATGTGTCCCAATGTGTTAGCTACAGGGAGACCAAGTCACACCCACCCACCCACCCCTCTTCTCACGCCATGTCATGTTAAATTACCTTATCGGTTCTATCCGTCAGACTCCCCAGAATGGGTTGTCCTTGCCTCAGATTTGGGTTATTGACCCAAACCCTACCATTGCCTGGATTGTTGTTGAGTCTGATTGGCATTCTTTCTTTCTTTCTTCTTGTGTTATATTTCTTGTCTTTCTATCTTTATTTGGTTTTATGTTTTATCTGTTTTCATTGAGAGAGAGAAAGGGAGGAGGAGGGGGGAGAGAGTGAGAGAGAGAGAGAGAAAGAGAGAGAGAAGGAGAGAGAGGATGAGAGAGCGAGAGAGAAGAGAAAAGAAGAGAGAGAGAGAGAGAGAGAGAGGAGAGAGAAGAGAGAGAGAAGAGAAGAGAGAAGCAAGAACAAAGACGAATATGTTACGAGAGTGTGAATAAGCATGCAGCTTGTTACAGTCAATCAATTTCATCCAGAGAGGAATAACACTATACATGAATACATGAATGAACAAATATGTTAACATGCGCAACATTAAATATCGTCCGAAAAAACATTTGTTCTATGCTAGCATTTGATTAAAAAAAAACAACCATATATAGAAAAATAGGTCAACCATTATAAAAAATTGAATAGTTACTGATATTGAGGGAGAAAAGAGATAGACACAGAGAGACAGAGACAGAGAGATGAACACAGAAACAAGACAAAACAGACAGATAGAAAGACAACAGACAAGCAACCAACAAAAAGGTAGATGATGAGAGGAGAGAAGAAAGAATGAGACACAGACAGACAGAGAGAGAGAAAAAGAGAGAGGAGAGAAGAGAGAGGGAAAGATTAGACAGACAGACAACAGAAGAGAAGGAGAGAAAGAGAGAGAGAGGAGAAGAGAGGAGAGGAAGAAGACAGAAGAGAGAGATAGAGAGGAGAAGAGAGAGAGAGGGGGAAAGAGAGAAGACAGAGAGAGAGAGAGAGAGAAAGAGAGAGAGAGGGAGAGAGAGGAGAAGAGAGAGAGAGAGAGAGAAGAGAAGAGAGAGAAAAGAGAGAGAGGGGAGAAGAGAGAAAGAGAGAGAAGAGAGAGAGAGAGAGAGAGGAGAGAAGAGAGAGAAGAGAGAAGAGAGAGAAAGAGAGAGAGAGAGAGAGAGGGGAGAGAGAAGAAGAAAGAGAGACAGAGAGAGAGAGAGAGAGAGAAGAGAGAGAGAGGAGAGAGAGGAGAGAGAGAGAGAGAGAGAGAGAGAGAAGATTGTAAATGACACACTGGGATACACACCAAATATACTGTTTGAATGCCGTAGACTCAGGATCCTATGTCTGTAGTCTAACCCACACCCTGCAACATAATACGAGTATCTGGCCTGTTCGCTGCCCATCTTAACGCGCGGGCCCCAGTAGCTAGTTGGTTGAACATCGTATTCACATGCTAATGGTTGTGGGTTCGAATCCTGGGGTGCGCTACACTAAAACTGGCCTTCTCATTGTCCCATCTTGAATTAACATCATTGTTGTTCTGGTGGTGTCAGTACAGGGTTAGATAAGTCCCCCTTCCCCCACTTCCCTGGGATGGTTATCCTCGTTCGGCCATATCACCTGAGGTGGGTGCTGACGTAAAAAACTGAATCAAATCAATCAAAATCAAAAAGCATCTTAATGCTCCAATCATTGTGGTGGTGACAATGTTTAGTAGGTCCCTGTTCCTGTTTCCATTTCACCACCTTGCCAGAGTGCAGGGTTTTACACAGCCTGAAGGAGTCTGCCAGATGATTGCTGGCAGCGCAAATATAGCTGAAGCGCATATGGAACTGTGTGAATGCGATGAATTTCCCTTCAATAAACTCCTAACTCCTAACTTCTATCTTGTCTCCTCCTCTCTTTGTCTTACGTTTCGTTGATAAGTCAGATTGAATGATTGATAGTTATTTTCTACCTAAAAGCAATGGCACAATATAAACAAACCAGAAACAACACACACACACACACACACACACACACACACACACACACACACACACACACACACACACACACACACACACACACACACACACACACACACACACACACACACACACACACACTGTCTTTACAGCTGAACTCTTTGCAATATTAATGGCTTTAAACTTTATGATAAGTCTTCCTAGGGCAATTTTTCGGATACTTTTTTGCATTGATTCAAAATCAGTACTTCAGGCTCTTGAATTATCAAAATTACAAACAAGGTCTGAAATGATTCTGGAAATTAGTCACTTGATTCTTAGTTTATCCTTAACAGGCACTGATATTACTTTCTGCTGGATACCTTCTCATAGTTCTTTTAGTTATAAAGATAAGGTCGACAGGGCTGCTAAGGGGGGGGGGGGGGGGGGGGGGGTCAAAAAGCTCACCAGATTCGAACAATATACAGCTTTCTCTCTCGTTGCATGAGTATTACACCTTAGTGGACACCTACGTCTGGAAGCAGTTCCAAGAAAAACAGAAAAAATATGATAAATGTCACATGAACTTTGAAGTTAGCAATATAACCAAGCAATTTCCTGCCAGCAGAAGTATACAATCCTTTATGTATAGATGGAAACTTGATGCATTCAAAACAAAATACACCAGGGATATAGTGTGTTTGTGTGGAAAGAAGATAACACATAGTCATATTCTTTCTTGTGTTAGGGTAAAACGACATATTCCTACACTATCCACGAAGACAGTTTCTGACATATTTGCCTCATCATCATTGATGTATGAATTTTTTATTAGCCTGTCAAAAAGTCCTATCGCGCATTATCTTTAAAATGTTATTTCACTTGTTAACTGTTATCAATAGTCAATTTTTAGCTTTGTTTTTATTCATTTATTCTATATATTTCTTAATTTTGTTTGTTAGTTTGTTTGTTTAAATCGTTAATCATGGTAACGTTATTTGTTAGTTTTACCTTCCCCTCCTCGAGACAGTTGTTTTCTGGATTACCTTTTCTCAAGATCACAATCGACTATTTTCAAATATCCTCTTAACTCCTCCTCTATCCACCCCCACCCATCCCCAACCCCCCCCCCCCCCCCCGTTTTTTTCTTTCTTTTTTTTTGTGGTCCAAAATCACTTTAGTGAATAGACATTAAATCAAAGACCACCACCACCACCACCACACACACACACAGAGCAGAACGCGTATTTAATGTAACAAAAGAAGACAGGTGCAAATTTTCACCCAATTGGACTTTGTCAAGTGTACACACACACACCACACACACACACACACACACACACACACACACACACACACACACACACACACACACACACACACACACACACACACACACACACACACACACACACACACACACACACACACACACTCAGGTCGTCTATGTCGTGATATATTAGTCTCAGACAGACCAAGTCACACACACCCAATTTCAGCAACTGATGTACAATTTCATTATCAGTCTTGTTTTCACAGCCGATGGGGAAAGGGATTGTCAGGTGGTTCAGTTTCTCTTGTGTTTCTTCCTGAATTGTCTTCTGTCTGTCTGTGTGTCTGTGTATCTGTCTGTCTGTCTGTCTGTCTGTCTCTCTCTCTCTCTCTCTCTCTCTCTCTCTCTCTCTCTCTCTTTCTGTCGAAGGAAAGAAGAAGAGGAGTTGTCACTTCATAATGTTGGTCTACAATTTATACAGTACACAATAACTTTATTGTTGTTATTCAGAACTGCATTGTTCATATTATCTTGTTCACATAACCCTTTACTGGGGGTCATGGACTATGAATAAACCATCTAACTCTTTCTGTCTGTCTGCCTGCCTGTCTGTCTGTCTGTCTGTCTGTCTGTCTCTCTCTTTCTCTCTCTCTCTTCTTCTTCCTGTTCTTCTTCTCGCCCCCTCTCTCTCCACCCCCTCTCTCTCTCTCGAACTCCCTCTCTCTCTCCATCTCTCTCTCTCTTTCCCTTCCTCTTTCTCTCGCTCCCTCTTTCCGCTCCTTCTCTATCTTTCTTTATTTCTCTCTGTCTCACCATGTCATTCTCTTTTCTCTCTTCTCTCTCTCCCCTTCCTCTCTTTCTTTCGCTCCCTCTCTCCCCTCCCTCTCCATCTCTCTCTCTCTCTCTCTCTCCTCTCTCTCTCTCTCTCTCTCTCTCCTTCTCTCACCCTACTGTTCACTCTCTCTGTCTCACTCGCTCCCTGCCTTCCTCTCTCTGTATTATTCTTTTTTTTTCTTTCCTTCGTTATCTTTTTCTTCTTTCCCTCAATTTCTGTTTCTTTGTGTCTTTCTTTATTTCTTTCTTTCTTTCTTTCTTTTTTTCTTCTTTCTTTCACTGTTCTTTCTTTCTTTCTTCGTTTCTTGTCTTCCATTCTGTCAGTCTTTCTTTCCTTATTTTGTCTCTTTGTTTCTTTTTCACTTTCTTTATTTCTCTCCTCATTTCTTCTTTCTCTGTTTCTTTCTGCCTGTCTGTATATTACGCACAGGCCGGCT
>JAPXFY010000021.1:28745924-28750924 GCA_030674185.1 Monoplex corrugatus
AGAAGAGAGGAGTTAAACAGAAACAAAGAAAATTGAAACCAACAATAACAGCACGCCAAAACAAATTACGTCGCTTTTGCCCACAGTATCTTCGCATTATACCGTAACGATCAAGATGAGAGAGAAAAGAGAGAGGGAGGAGAGAGCAGAGAGAGAGAGGGCGAGAGGGGGAGAAGAGAGGAGAGAGAGAGAGAGAGAGAAGAAGAGAAGAAGGAGAGGAGGGAGAGAGAAGAGGACAGAGGAGAAAGAAGAGAGAGAGAGAAGAGGAGAACGAAAGAGAGAGAACACAGATAGAAGAGAATAGCGAGAGAAGTAGAAGAGAGAAAGAAGAGAGAGAAGAGAAGAGGAGAAAAGAGAGAGGAGACAGAGAAAGAGGAGAGAGAGAGAGAGAGAGAGAGGCAAGAGAGAGACAAGAGAGAGAGAGAGAGAGAGAGAAAGAGAGAGAAGAGAGGAGAAGAAAAGGGCGAGGAAGAAAGAGAGAAAGAGAGAGAGAGAGAGAGAGAGAGAGAGAGAGAGAGAGAGAGAGGAGAGAGAGAGAGAAGAGAGAGAGAGAAGAGAGAGAGAGAGAGAGGAGAAGAGAGGAGAGAAGAGAAGAGAGAGAGAAGAGGGGAAGAGAGGAGAAGAGGGAGAGAGAGAGAGAAAGAGAGAAGGAAAGAAGAAAGGGAGAGAAAGAGAGAGAAGAGAGAGGAGAGAGAGGAGAGAGAGAGAGAGAGAGAGAGAGAAGAGAGGAGAGAGAGAGAAAGAGAGGAGAGAGAGGAGAATGGGTGGGCGAGAGAGGGGGGGAGGGAGGATGGGGAAGGTAACGGGTTAAAAACAAATAAACAGCAAGCTGCACACTACAACCAATTAGATCGTTTTAAAACAGGCCCAGAGACTTCAGCCTTACACTCCTCCCTCCTTCCCTCTTTTCTACCCCCCTCCCCCCACCTTCCCCATTTTACACCTGACTTTCTGTCTGTCTCTCCGTCTCTGTCTCTGTCTGTCTGCCTGTTTCTGTCCTTTCTCTTTTTTCTTTTTTTCTCTATCTTTTTTTCTTTCTCTCTTTCTCTCTGTCTCATGTCACTCTGTCTCCCTGTCTCTCTGTCATTGTCTCTGTCTCTCTTTCTCTGTGGCCATGTGAACAAGCAAGCAAGCAAGCAGCATGTGTGTGCACATGTGTACGTGTGCATGTTTGTGCATGTGTATATGTGTGTGTGCGTGTGTGTGTGTGTGTAGTGTATTTATGTGTTGTGTGTGTGCGTGCGTGTGTGTGTGTGTGTGTGTGTGTGTGTGTGCAGTGTGTGTGTGTATGTGTGTGTGGTGTGTGTGCAGTGTGGTGTGTCGTGTGTCGTTCGTTGTAGATTTAACGTACTTTTCACTATAATGTGATATTGAGTTCGTGTTGTGTTTGTTGTGTTGTTTTTGTTGTCGTGCTTGTTTTGTTTTTAGAAAGTCTTAACCTAAAACGTATCTACAAAATCATTTTACATGGTTTTTGCATATTTTTCAAGTTTTTTTAATAAAAAGCTTTATGGAATATGTGTATGCTCACTAGGCCGATTAAGTGAGAAATGCAACATGTAGGTCAGTATTGGTGTTTTGGAAGAACAAACTCATGAGCTGATAAACAAAACAAACAACAAACGAATTAAAATATACATAAATGAATGAAAGAAATACAGATGGAGAGGAAGGTAGAAAAAGAGAGAAAAGCAAGACAAAAACAAACATTATGTGTCAAGTGAGAAAAACAAGAAAAAACAAACTAAACAAATAATATGTGTCAGTGACTATTGTCATGTGAGCAAGATTTCAGTCTTGGTGGCGTATTAAAGCCAAGAGAACCAAGAACACTAAAAAAGCTAAAATCAGCTCAGTCTCTGAAGAACTGAGACATTAACTAACTTACCAAACAGCTGAACGAAAAGAAAGAAAACATTGGAGTACAAAAAGACACATAATGACATGTCGATGAGTGAAAGCAAATGAAAACACGGAATTTATGTGTACGTATGTTTGTGTTTGTGTGTGTGCCTGCATGTGTGTGTGTGTGTGTGTGTGCGTGCGTGTGTGTGTATGTGTGTGTTTGTGTGTGTTTATGTGCGTGTGTGTTTGTGTGTGTGTTTGTGAGTGTGTGTGTGTGTGTGTTTGTGTGTGTTTGTGTATGTTTGGGTTAATAAAATTATGTGTGTGTTGTGTGAGGGAGAAAGAGAGAGAAGAGACAGTTAGAGAGAAGAAAGAGAGAGAGAGAAGATGAGAGAAAAAGGAAAAGAGAGAGAGAGAAAGATGAGAGAGAGAGAGAAAGAGAGAGAGAGAGAGAGGAGAGGTGCGTGTGTGTGTGTTTGTGTGTGTGTGTGTGTGTGTTGTGTGTGTGTGTGTGTGTGTGTGTGTGTGTGTGTGTAATTTGCTGTCTGACTTCGGATTACAGTTATATGTAAACCGGTAAAGGTCTGCTACAAATGAATGTAAACACCGTAGAACGTTTCTCCTCTGATGTGTACACTGAGTTTTTTCTTAAAGAATATTGCTTTATGTTTTTATGTTGTTGTATTCTCATGTTTCATCTCATAATGATGAGCATTTGATGTATGATTGCAGTCTTGTACAAACATACAATGTTTTATGTTAATATCCGCTGTATGGCGTGCCATGTAATTCGTTTGAAAAAAAATTGCAATAGCAGCCTCCCCCTAACGAAAAACAACAGCTAACCCAACAAAAACAAAGCAATAATGAAAAGCAAGACAGAAAACAAAGAAGAAGAGAAGATAAAGAAGAGAGAGAGAGAGACAGACAGACAGAGACAGAGACACCGAGATACAGAGATACAGAGAGACAGAAAAGAGAGAGAGAGAGAGAGAGAGAGAGAGAGAGGAGAGAGAGAGAGAGAGAGAGAGAGAGAGAGGAGAGAGAGAGAGAGAGAGAGAAACACAGAGGCAGAAAGTCACGATGGAACTAATATAGACAAGGGTAAACACATTCCCGAAAAAGAGCCACTAGTTCTCTGTTTTGATAATACGTGCGAAGAAATTCTGACTTTAGACTGATTCATTTGTCATTCGTAGCTGGTAGCAGTTTGAACGAGATCAGACTTTTGACCGTACGTGTACAGGGGAAGCTGCTTTTAAACTTATTCATTTGACACTCGTAATCCGTATTCGTAACTTTAGGCAGACAGACATCTTTGTGTAGTGATGTCAGCGTTTCGTACATAGTACAAAAGCAGCAACGTTACAGAACTTAATCCGGACAATTTCTAGTGTGACAGTAAAACAAAGATATGTTGAGTTTTATTTTACAAATCTTGCCTTTTTGGCATCGTACTTTGGGCGTAGCTTTTGATGTATTTTGATGGAGAAGAGTGGCAGATAAAGTTGCGATAAAGTCTGTCAATGTATAGATATGAATATTATAAACAAAGGTGTGTTGCAGTTATTGTTTAAAAAAAATATATAATATATATATATATCACCTCTCCCCCCCCCCCCCCCATTTTCTACGTCATCTAAATGGTAAAATTTTATTTTTAAAAAAGCTGGCACAGTTTTTACAATGCGATGAAAATGATGTCGATGAGGATGATAATCACGATGCTATGGAGTCCCATTTAAGATTGAGACTGCGTGACAAGGCTGTATTCATTGCTTAATATAATAATGTTTCTTGGCGTCAACCAGGCCCGAGAGAGGTCACAAAATTTGAGCAACACCCTCAATGACGCATCCGTGAAGTGGATGAGACTCGACTGTGAGGTCCCAGTCTTCCTAATGAGCCTGTAGCGCGCCCAACTCTGGTAGGAACCGGTTAGAGCGAAAAATCCCACAATGATTTTAAAGGGACTGATGGGGATTCGAACCCACAACCTTCCAGTCGGTAGTCCGTTGCTCTAATCACTACACCCCGGCGACTGGCACTATTATTTTATGTTCAATACTATGCTAACAGTAAGAAGTGAACTGAAACGAAAATAGAATTTGGTGTCCACAAAAACAGCAGAGGAAACATGATTATCTGTCTTGCTCTTCAGTGAAACTTGAACCAATTGGTTCTGGCATCTCTGACTTTGCTGCCTGTCTGTGTTGCTGACTACCTGTTGACTCGGGTATTCACACAGGTATGGCTTGTTTGAAGTTCACTGACCTCTCTCCCACCGGCTGTATCAGATTCCTGTAAATGGAGATGGCTTTCACTGTAGCGTGAAATTAAGTGTTCTGGTTCTGTGTGTTTGTTGGTTGGTTGGTGGATTGGTTTCTTACTCTCAAATACAAGCGGTCCATTGGACACTTTTGGCTTTTAAACACATGTGCTCTCATTCCCCATGTTTCTTGACTGCTGCCTCTTCTTGCTTCACTTCTTCCTCAACTTTCTGTACTCTTGCTACATCTTTGACTTCTCTTTATGCATCTCAACATTCTGATTCTCACTCTTCTTGTTCTTGTTCTTCTTGTTACTTGTGTTCTTCTTGTTCTTCTTGATGTTCCTCTTCTTGTTCTTGTTTTTGGTCTTGTTCTTCTTCTACTTCTTCTTCTTGTACTGTTGTTCTTGTTGTTCTTGTTGTTTTGTTCTTCTTGTTCCTCTTGTTGTTCTTGTTGTTGTTCTTGTTGTTTTTGTTCTTGTTGTTCTTGTTGTTCTTCTTGTTCTCCTTGTTCTTGTTGTTCTTGTTGTTTTGTTCTTCTTGTTCCTCTTGTTGTTCTTGTTGTCGTTCTTGTGTTTTGTTCTTGTTGTTCTTGTTGTTCTTCTTGTTCTCCTTGTTCCTGTTGTTTGTTGTTGTTGTTGTTGTTGTTGTTCTTCTTCTTCTTCCTCTTGTTCTTGTTCTTCTTCTACGTCTTCTTCTTGTTTTCTTCTTGTTCTTGTTCTTGGTCTTGGTCTTGTTCTTCTTCTCTTGTTCTTGTTCTTGTTCTTGTTCTTGTTCTTCTTCTTCTTCTTCTTCTTCTTCGTCTCTTTCGTCTTCTTCTTCGTTTTCTTCTTCTAATTTCTTCTTCTTCTTCTTCTTCTTCGTGTGTATCCCCCACTTTCTTCTT
>JAPXFY010000021.1:28758424-28763424 GCA_030674185.1 Monoplex corrugatus
CAACCAACCAATCAACCAACAACCAACCAACCAACCAACCAACCAACCTACAACCAACCACCACCAGCCAGCAGCCAACCACAACCAACCAACCAACCAAACCAACCAACCAACCACCCACCAGCCAGCCAACCAACTAACCAAACCAACCAACCAACCAACCACCAACCAGCCAGCCAACCAACCAACCAACCAACCAACCAACCACCCACAGCCACCAACCAACCAACCAACCCACCAGCCACCAACCAACCAACCACCACCACACCAACCAACAAACCAACCAACCAACCAACCAAACCAACAATCAAACAAAAATTCAAACTTGAGCATCCAGCACAATGACTGACAGTTGCAATAGTGACAATGTATTTTAACCCTTTTTCAGGAATTACTGAAAATTTGCTTTCACACACCTTCTTGAAAAAAAGTGCTGATTGTAGGCATTCCTGGCGAGTTTTTTTTTAAATTTTATTTTTCTTTCTTTTCTTCTAATACGTGTGACTTTCGGCATGCGCCGAAAACTTCCAAACTTAAACATTCGCAACTCCTTAACGGTCTACACGTATGACTCACATTTCACAGAGATCCATTCAGAAACAGCTGAGAAAATCTTGCTTACCGTTTTATCACAGACATTGTTATTGTTATTGTTATTGTTATTGTTATTATTGTTGTTTAAAGCCCACCCGACTGCGGTAGCGCCATATCAGGGCTATAACCGCTTCAAAACATACAAAACTTCAACAGGAAAAATAAAAAAAGAGAATTAAGTACACATGTCAATGCATTCGCGCACATAATCTAAGGAGATGCCCTGGCGTTGACCACTCTGTCCAATTTATCGCACAGAGGACTCAAAAAACATACCTGAATACAAATTTAAGCATACCTTAGAACACCAAAACATATATGAAAATGGGCCTAAATTACCTCAAATTGCTTCCGCATATCTCACCTCCCTAGAGCCAAATATACACTTAATACATGTACCCAATTATCAATCTTAAGAGAAAGTACATAAGACTTTATCGAACGCATGCAGATGAATGGACCAGCAAGGCAGAAAATGATAGGAAGAAATGACAGAAAGCAAAGGAACAAGCAGAAACAAGGAAAGTGACAGAGAAAAGAGGAAATTTCTAGCACAGAATTTCCAGAAGGTGGGGATACTATTTATACTGAAAGAGCCCCCGGCATCCCCACGGGGGGGGGGGGGGGGGTATCGCAGACATACAGACACTCACCTTTCTCAGGTCTGTAGAAAACAACTCCCCCCCCCCCCCCCCCGTTAGTTTTCTTGACAGGCCATTGGCGAGACAAGGGAGTGGGGATGGGGATGGGGGTGGGGGTGGGGGTGGGGGCTGAAGGCCATCCATTCTGGTGTAACGAATGCTGACACTTTCTAAGTGAACCACAATGTTTCCATTTCAGTCAATGAACAAAACACAAGATGTGTGCTGAGGGGGAAAAGAAAGAGAGGAGAAAGAAATGGGCGGGGAGTGGGGTGGAAAACTGAACAAACAATTAGATAAAAGAGTAAAAGATGGACAGGTAGACAGACAGACAAAAAAAAAAAAAAAAAAGAAAAGAAAAAAGAAAAAAGACAAATTAAACCGGAACAACCAAAGGAAAAGGAAACACGATATGAAATAAAAAGATCTAATAAAACAAGGGGACAAAACAAAGTCGAAAAAGTCAGAAAGAAAGAAAGAGTAAAAAGGAAAGAAACTGAACTGAGAAAGGAAGACAGTAAGAGAGAAGGACAGAGAAGAAAGAAAACTCCACCATCACTCATTCTGTTGTAACGAATGCTGTCAGTCTGTGAGTGAACCACAATGTTTCCATTTCACTCAATGATTAAAACACAAGATCTGTGGCTATACAGAGTGGGGCGAAAAAGAAAAGACACTTTAAAAGTGGGGAGAGAGAGAGAGAGAGAGAGACAGACAGACAGACAGACAGACACAGACAGAGAGAGAGAGAGAGAGAGAGAGAGAGAGAGAAGAAAATGCAGAGTGGAAATGACAGATAAAAAGCAAAGAAAACGAGAAAAGAAAAAAAAAAGGAAAAAATTAAAAAAAGAAAAGAAAGAAGACACGAAAGGATGTGCAGGTGGATAAAGCACATTGACAAAAGAAGGAAAGGAATATAAAAAAAGAAGGAAATGACAGGGGAAAAAAGAAGAAGAGGAAGAAAAAGAAGAAAGACATGAAAGAAAAAAAAATAACAGACAATAGAAGTGATAATAATAATGATGATGATAATAATGTAACTGTGATAAAGACGATAATATTTATGTCAGCAATAATGATAACAATAATCATCAGCATAACAACAACAAAAGCAACAACAGCAACAACAACAACAAGAACACGAACAATAATAATAATAATGATAATAAATAATAATAA
This sequence comes from Monoplex corrugatus, assembly GCA_030674185.1. Classification (NCBI taxonomy): domain Eukaryota; kingdom Metazoa; phylum Mollusca; class Gastropoda; order Littorinimorpha; family Ranellidae; genus Monoplex; species Monoplex corrugatus. Next base: position 28,760,839 of record JAPXFY010000021.1, read on the forward strand.
TAATAATAATAATAATAATCAGAACAACAACGACAGTAATAATATTAATAATAACAATAATAATATCATCATCATCATCATAGGAATATAATACTGATGATGACAATGAGTATATTAATGTTGATAATTATAATGAACAAAGAAATATAAAAAACAAAACAATAATAATCATAGTAATGATAACGCTGACGACGACGACGACGATGCTGCTGCTGCTGCTGATGCTGATGATGCTGATGAAGTGTTTAAAGGATTGGGCAAGGCTAGCCAAGCTCAGGCAGGGCAAGTTAAGCCAAGCCAAGGCAAGGCAAGCCAGGGCAAGACATACACTTTATTACCGGGAGAGTAATGGTAAATAAAGTAACGTATGTTTATTTTCGTGTCCAGCCCTCGTCCCAAAGAGGTAGTACACTACGAGAAAGGAAGGAAAATCCCAAGTCAGATAAAAAATAAACGACCAGATAAGTCAAGCACCTACCACCATCCCACTCCCACATACTCCCACATACACACGGCTGTACCTACATGCACAGACATACATGACTGACAACATCAAAGGGAAGGAACTGCAATGAAACGAGAAAACTGATAGAAATGAAAGAAAAGGAGAAAAAAAAATATCAAGGCACAAAAAAGAGAAAGAATCAAAGAAAGAAAACCACAAGAAAGTAAACTGAAAAGAAGAAGAAAGAACAAATGGAAAGAAACAAAGAAAAAAAAAAGAAAAAGGGAAGAGAGAAGTAGAGAGAGAGAGAGTGAGGTAGAGAGAGAGTGAGGTAGAGAGAGAGAGAGAGAAGAGAGAGAGAGAGAGAAAGAGAGAGAGCGAGATAGAGATAGAGAGAGAGAGAAGAGAGAGAGAGAGAGCGAGATAGAGAGAGGAGAGAGAGATAGAGATAGAGAGAGAGAGAGAAGAGAGAGAGAGAGAGAATGGAGAAAAAGAAGACGGAGAAATGAAGAAAGGAAAAATGAGATGAAAACGAAAAGAATAAAAGAAAGATGACAAGACAGATTAAGGAAGAGGAAAGAAGAGAAACAGAAGTAAACGCGTAGGAGAAACAGGTGGAGGATATCACACACACACACACACACACACACACACACACACACACACACACACACACACACACACACACACACACACACACACACACACACACACACACACACTTATAAACACACACAAAGACAGAGAGACAGACAGACAGACAGACAGACAGACCACACAGACCACACAGACAAACAGTTACGCAGACACACAAACACACAAACAGTGACACAGACACAGATAAATAAATAAATCAAGATAGACACACATAAACGACGAAAATAACCAAAACGTTCAAACATCTGGCAAAGATATACACCAACAGAAATAACATGCAAACATGTATTGCTCACCATTCTGTATACACTGCTCACACCCATCCCAGTGTTCGTTCTTTGATTTAACGTTGCAGGAAGCTGGTGGATAGGGTGAGGGAGTCAAAGGGTTAAGTTTTTGCAGTTGGTGGATAGGGTGCGGGAGTCAAAGGGTTAAGTGTTGTACCTGAACTCTGCCAAGTATTAACCTGGACACTGGACATTTCTCTTTCAAGTTACCGTAAAGCTGAGTCAAAAGAATCCAAAAGACAACTACAGCAATTGTCGCATGACCCACATTAATTAATAGGTAAAATATAATACATGCATATAGGAATAAAAAAAAAAAGAAATGGGTGGCACTACGCTGTGGCGACATTCTCTGTCCAGGGAGAGCAGTCTGGTAAATCCACTGTGAAAAAATGAACAAATAGATAAACAGTTACAACAGAAAACTATCGTCTATCGTGACATGTCTTCCATGTCTTGAAGATCCACTTTCCACCACTGTTCCCTTGTGGATGAGCTTCAAGGTATGTCATGTTTATTAACAATTTCTATTTGTATTCTCTGTAAACCTACAATAGATAGATGAATAAAGAAACATACAACAATGAAATGAAAATATAAAGATAGATAAATAAATCAACAGATAAACAAAATGAATGAATAAACAAATAATAAATGGATAAATAAATAAATAAATAAATAAAATTAATTAATTAATTAAGTAAGTAAGTAATACATAAATGTAGATATATAGATAGACAATAAAAAGATAAGTCAGTAGACACATACATAAATAGATCAATAGATAAACAAAAGCATAAATTCCCGCGTAAATCCATAAAACAAATAAGTAGATCTAGACACATAAAAGATAAACAACAAGAACCTAATATCCGTAGTTGCCCTCCTCCCCCCCCCCCCTCTAACGGTCTCTCCTCCTCCTCACACCCCTTCCCCCCCCCCCCTCCGTCCCCACTCCGATCCCTTGTGCTGTTTGTTCAGTAATGAGGGAGGGGGGGGGGGGGCAATAGCAGTGTAGTGAGCAGTGAAACTGATCAGGCCGGCAACCCATAACGGCCTCACCACGCTTGGCTTGAATCGCACGTGCACGTATGGCTGGCAGTAGTATCTTGCTGGCTTCATTCATCCCATGCACGGCATGTACGCACGTGTGAATGTGCAAAATACGAATAATACGACTTGTTCATCCGCGTAGAT
>JAPXFY010000021.1:28770924-28773424 GCA_030674185.1 Monoplex corrugatus
ACAGACAGACAGAGAGGTGATGATGGAGAGATGGACAGAGATAGAGACAGGAACAGACAGACGTAGACAGACAGGTGACGTCAGTAGGTGACAGGTGGATATCTTTGAGCTTAGTGTACTCAAGGGAGAATCTCACGACAAATGACTTGTGATTCAGGAAGAGGAACAGAAAGACGAAAAAGAAAACAGAAACAGAGAGAGAGAGAGAGAGAGGGAGAGAGAGAGAGAGAGAGAGAGAGAGAGAGAGACAGACAGACAGACAGACAGATACAGAGAGAGACAGAGACAGAAACAAGCAGACAGAGAGAGAGAGAGACAGAGAGAGAGATAGAGAGCGAGACAGAGAGAGAGAGAGAGAGAGAGAGAAAGAGTGAGAAACAAACAGACAGACAGGCAGACAGACAGAGAGAGAGAGAGAGAGAGAGGGAGAGAGAGAGAGAGACACACACACACACAAAGAAGAGAGAGAGACAGACAGAGAGAAAAAGAAAAGAGAGAGAGAGAAGGAGAGAAAGAGAGAGAGAGACAGACAGAGAGAAAGAGAGAGAGAGAGGGAGAGACAGAGACAGAGACAGAGAGAGCTAGAGAGCTGGCGATTTGTCATGATTGGTATAGAGAGACAAGGCACGTGTGAGACACATGTTCACCTAGTCATAACAGTGCCAAGGGAATCCATCTCCTTCCACTCTGTCAGTGGCTGTCTGTAGTCAACAGGTGACAGACTCATCAATAATTCCATCCCTTCTCCCCCCCCCCCCACCATCAACCTTCTCTTTCCCTCCCTTCTGCTGACCCCCTCTTCTCCCCCCCCCCCCCACACTGTTTCTCTCCCTGCCCTTGTTCCACTGATCTGACCGACCTGCCAACTACCATCATTTCTCACACCTTGTAGCTATCATGGGAAAGCTGTTGTCGGATTCTCAGAAAATAAATCATTCTGTATGAAAGGAAAAGGTCAGCTTCACATTTCTATCACCACAGTACCAGGCCTATCACCACAGTACCAGGCTATCACCACAGTACCAGGCCTTCTAGAGGATCAGGGTGGTGGTGGTGGTGGGGGGGAGGACGTACATCCCATGTAACAACATTGAAAACAAAGTGTGAGAGGCAGACCAAGGAACACCTGGCTGGACGTATGAAAGAGATTTTAACGTCACACGGCAAGTCAGATCAATTCAGCAACTGTTTAGTGTTGGATGCACACACGTCCAAGACATTTCTCCTTTGCTGTATACTTATATGTTATTTTAAAGTATGCAGTTAATCTTCTCTCTTATATACAGTTATATCTGCTCTCTTGTTTGTAGTTCTGTTTTAGTAGGATCTTTTACTGGATCTGAACATTTTTGATTGTTGTAGTGTAACATTGACTGATGTGATTTTTAAAGTAGTGATAGTTTTCTTTTATCTCTGACCTTTCCTAGTGGCAGAGGACAGCCCTGATTTGACCATTTACGGGGTTTTTAAGCAATAGGACGTGAATTGAATCTCCTCGTCAGGCTGTTAATCGTCACCTCAAACTCCCGACAACATCCAAGATAGTACAAGGAGGCAGGTAAAAGAAAGAAAAGAAAAGAACAAGAAAAAAGCCAGCCTGATTTGTGAATTCCCTCTCAACCCTTTAACACTGTACATCTACGCTCGTTTACTCGGCTTATGGAGCTTTTCCCACCTGATGGCAGACCAGACCACCCAGGTGATCATCGCCTAACCTCCTGAGCTACCAGACAGAGGGAACAAAGTCTTACAATGGATACGAGACCCGCCACTGTCAGTCCTACCTTTTGTCTCTTTTTGTTTCACCTTCTGGTTAGAATTAGCGAGACCAGTGCTGCCCTTCAGAAAATAAACTGTTTCTCAAGGAGATGACAAAGTCAGTTCCACTTCCCTATCTCTGTAAGCACAGGCGGGCCAGGAAATATCTTCTGTTGAAAGAATGATTGATTGGGCTCGGTTTTACGTCAGCACCCACTCTTATGTGATATGACCTTCTGGAATAACTGTATCAGGGAAACGAGAGAAGGGGGACAAAGGGAACTTATCTGATCCTACACTAACGGACTTGCAGAGTGGCCGAGGACATTGAGAGTGGGAGCTGTACTTGCAGCGACAAGGGATAGATTCGTATGGAGGGCCATGATCGCCAACACCATGCGGCAGGGCACATGATGATGATGACACTAACACCAGCAGAACAAACATTATGTTAAGATGGGCAGTACTAGTGCCAGTTTTAATGTAGTACACCCCGCGTTTCGAACCCACGACCGTTAGCATGTGAATCTGACACTTAACCAACTGAACTATTGACGCCAGCCATCTTCTACATCATTCCTTCTGTCTTTTGACCGTCCGCCTCTGCCGGCGTGAGTGTCACGTGGAAATATAGTTGACATCAGCAGCGAATCAGACGTTTTGAAGAAATGAAATGACGCATGACGTTAATAGTATAGTTTCCTTCACTCAGTTGATTGCTGTTACTGTTATTTTCGTTTAA
>JAPXFY010000021.1:28778424-28788424 GCA_030674185.1 Monoplex corrugatus
TTCTATGCACATACGTGTGTGTGTTTGTGTGTGTGTTTGTGAATGTAGTGTGTGCAAGAGCGTGTGTGCGTGTGTGTGTGGGCGCGCGTGCGTGTGTGTGAATATGTGTGTGTGTGTGTTTGTGTGTGTGGGCGTGTTTGTGTGTGTGTGTGTGTGTGTGTGTGTGTGTGTGTGTGTGGTGCGTGCTGTGTGTGTGTGTGGGTGTGTGTGCTGTTGTGTGTGTGTGTGTGTGTGTGTGTGTGTGTGTGTGTGTGTGTGTGTGTGTGTGTGTGTGTGTGTGTGTGTTGAAGGGGTTAGCAAAGTAAAATTTAAAAAAGCGTTTATGATAATCATATGTATGTATGCGTGCGTGGATATGTGTGTGAGTAGACCTGTTTGTGTGTTTGTGTATTTGTCTGTGTGTACATATATTTGTGGTATACATTTACGTCTGTTTGTTACAAGGTTCTACTTGCCAGTAAACATTTCTATGTTTTTGTGTGCATGTTACAGCAAATGCATGTAGTCAGGGAACTCCTGAATGTCTTAAACTCTTTAAGAAACACTCGAGCTCCCTGGGAGTTCTCAGTCTGTGGATAAAGTGGCTGGAAATGTCAGGATTTTCGTGAATTTCCTGACTTTGCATAGTAAGGATTACAGAAATGTCCAGAAACTGCATAGCAAAAAGTAAAGAAACTTCCTGCAAATGCATCGCGTAGATTTACATAATTCCCAAAAATGCATGGTAGAAATTACGTGAATTTCCTGAAATTGCATAGCAAAATTTACATTCAGTTCTTGAAACTGTGCGAAAGAGACTACATAAGGTTATTGAAAACAACATGCAAAAATTGTATGGATTTTGTAATTAACCCTTTCACTTCTGCCGCCTGTCTACCAGCATCCTGCGTTGTCAACCTGCAAACAAAGCAAAACCGTAACCCTTGACTCTCTCACCCTCTTTACCAGCTTCCTGCAGGAAGCTGGTGGCCAGGGTGAGGGAGTCAAGGGGTTACTTTTTTACAGTTGGTGGAGAGGGTGTGGAAGTCAAAGGGTTTTAAATCAAATTTCTTAATTAGCATCGATAAGATCAAATGGATTTCCTGAAATTGTGTGACAAAGATTACATAAATGTCATGAAATTACAAGGCACAAATAACATGGATTTCCTAAATCCGCACAACCAAGAGTTCATAAATTTCACACAATTGAATGGCAAAGATAACACAAATGTCCTGAACTGTCCAGTGTCATTTTTCCATGGCAAAAAAAAATGTTTTCACTGACTTAGCTTTGTGCTGTGATGTGCCTTTGTTTGTGTGACAGTGACTGTATGCCTACTTGTTTTGACTGTTTATCAAGACAGTACACGTGTTATGATTTTCGCTTTTAAAAACTTGCTCTGCAGTTGAGGTAATTTTACAAGACAGTACTTCTTCTTCTTCTTCTTTGCGTACGCTGCTACACAATCATCTGAGTCCGGGCGATGAATGCAGCCGTCTTTTCCAGCTCCTGTCTGCAGCCATGGAGTTTGGTTGTCAGCGGAGTGTCTTTCGGCCACACGTCCTGTCTTGCCACCTGGTGAAGGGGACATCTTTGGAGTATATGCTCCGTGGTTTGGTCTTCTTGACCGCAGGGACAGGTTGGGGAGGGCACCAGCTTCAGTTTGCGGTACATGTGGCTGTTCAGCCTATTGTGACCAGTGCGCAACCTCACCAGGACAACTTGCTGCTCTCTAGACAACAGGTGGTAGTCATCCCTGTGTCGTCTCGGCATGGAAAGCGCCCTGATGATGCCCTCTTCTCGCTGTAGCTGACGCTGTTGTTAGGTTGTTCTTCTGTGGCAGTACTGATTTACTGATTTACAGTTGTGGTAATTCTACAAGACAATATTGATTTACCTCTCATCTTGTATGTTGATATATACACCTTAACATCAAATTTGGCTAGAAATTCGGAGATTACTTCCGTTACTTCGTCTGTAGTATTAATAGGTCTGCGTATAAAAGATTATCTTTTAAAGACGCTTTCAACGCATAATCATTTCTTCACACATTCTCTGACTCAGCGTCAACCACAACAAGAACGGTAACAAAAGAACATTCATGCTTATTCACGTCCGTTATTTACGTGTAGGGGAAAAGACGGGTTTGGTGAAAAAGGTATCGTTTCATCTCTCGCTTTTCTTTTTTCCAGCAGAAAAAAAAAACACTGAAAAAAGTCAACTGGACAAAAGGTAAAATGTTATATGTTGTTCTCTGCTTATCAATGGCCTCTTTGTCTAAGCATCTGACGGCTTCCCCACAAAGAGTCTCAGACCCACCAAAGATGAATGAACTCTTATCTTCTTGTTCCTTGCTTATCTCCCTTCACCTGTAAGAGAATCCTGGGTAAATGTTCTGCCTTTGAGGAAGATTGGGTATATATGTCTCACGAATATTTAGATCGTTTTCTGAATTTCAGCGATTTTTTGGTTTTCTTCGCAGGCATATTTAGATCATTTTCTGACAATCAGGAAGTCCATGCTGTATGGATGTCTAGACTGTTTTGTTTGTTTGTTTGTTTGTTTGTTTGTTTGTGCGTGTGTGTGTGTGTGTGTGTGTGTGTGTGTGTGTGTGTGTGTGTGTGTGTGTGTGTGTGTGTGATAATCAGGAAGACAATTTTTCAGGCAAATTGAGATAATTCTTTTTGGTTTAGTTCAAGAAGGTTCTGTGCTTGGGTATATATTGAGTCTAGGTTTGAATTTCACATAAATCTGGCCCGCGGGTATACTATACATTTGGATCGCTTTCTGAATTTCAGAAAGATTTTGTTCCCTCAGGTAAATGATTCAGATCGTGCAGCAGATCTGTATAGCTTGGGTACAGATGTCATGTTGCAAGCCTGATGGTTGTAGGAAGGCAGGTTTTGATGATCTATCAATAAACACATCGGCCCTGTCTGCTCTTGGCGGTTTCCCATTGTGATTTCCGCCTCAGCTAACGGCTGTATGTCTGCATAAACATGGACCACTTGTTTGTGCGTCTGATGGGACTATAGGGGATGAGGTGGAAAAGATTGTGCGTGTGTGTGTGTGTGTGTGTGTACGAGTGTGTGTGTGTGTGTGTGTGTGTGTGTGTGTGTAAAGCGAGAGAGAGAGAAGGGGAGCGAGAGAGAGAGGGGGAGCGAGAGAAAGGGGGGGAGCGAGAGCGAGAGAGAGAGAGAGAGAGAGCGAGAGAGAGAGAGAGAGAGAAGAAGAGAGAGAGAGAGAGAGAGAGAGAGAGAGAGAGAGAGAGAGAGAGAGAGAGAGAGGTACCGTATTCTGCATCGCCAAAATGCTCAGCCCCGAAAACTTTTGTGGACAGAAAAAAATGTTAATTGTTTTAGTACTCTGCTCGTCTCGTCATCCCATGTTAATACTAAATACGTGAAACTAATAATAATATAAAAAAAAAAGTGTATAAAAATTCATTCCGTCGAAATGCCAAAGTCAAGAACTCGAAAGAAAACCTTTTGTATACGAACAGTGTCAAGTCCAAAGTCCACCCAGCTGTGAACGGGTATATATTCTACCCCAGGTCAGTGTCAGGAAAGATAACCCAGACAGAGAGAGAGAGGAGGTTGGGTACCGCCCCTGTCATACTGGCTTCCGAGAACTGTTGAGGTCTCTATACCACCTGCAACTCCCAGGCGTATGGAACACCCTTTACCTCACGTCTCTGAATCTGCTCCATATTGTGAACACATTTGTGCACAGACAGCATAGTTATCGTTGTGGAGGTGTCAAGCGTGTGATGAATCCCCCCTTCAAAAAAGTCCAAGGTGCATAGTCTATTTCGAGTTCGGTGCACACACACACACACACACAACACAAAACACACACACACACACACACACACACACACACACATACACACACACACACACACACACACACATACACACACACATACACACACACACACACACACACATACACACACACAACATACACACACACACACACACACACACACACACACACATACACACACACACACACACACACACACACACCCCACATACACACACACATACACACACACACACACACACACACACACACATACACACACACACACACACACACACACACATACACACACACACACACACACACACACACACACACACACACACACACACACACACACATCTGTTTGCAAGTTTACCGTCATACTGCTCTGAGAACACATCTAGGACTCTTGCGGTTTGGATTGTGTATAACCCTTTGTCTCCTGCACCCTATCCACCAGCTGCAAAAAACTTAACCCTTTGATTCCCTCTCACTATCGACCAACGTTCTGCAGAAAGCTGGTGGATAGGGTGAGGGAGTTAAAGGGTTAAATTTTCCTTTGCTATTATGCTTGACAATGCAGGATGCAGTAGGACAAGATGTGGAAGTCAAAGGGTTAACAGGTATTTATCGCGATGGAACGATTCCACATGCGCTCCATTTAAATCTGCCAGGAATGATCGAGCAGACTCCTTTAGCTTGCGCAGAAACCTGTGCAATGGCAAGGTATTGAAATGGGGAAAGGGGAGGGGAAGGGACTTGATAACTACTAAACTGACACCACCAGAACAAAATGAATGAAGTATCAACATACATGTACATGGACAGCGGGCTGGCATTGTACAGGAGACATTCGATTTCGATTCCGCGGCTCTTCAAAAGAAACACTAAGCCTGCGTATAAAACCAATCAACCAACCAACCAACCAACCAATGAACCAGCCAGCCAGCCAGCCAACCAACCAACCAACCAACCAGCCAACCAACCAACCAATCAACCAAACAACCAAACAACCAGCCAACCAACCAACCAATCAACCAAGCAAGCAAGTAAGCAAGCAAACAAGCAAGCAAGCAAGCAACCAACCAACCAACCAACCACCCAACCAACCAATCAACCAACCAGCCAGCCAACCAACCAACCAACCAAACAAACGAATAAGCAAACACACAAACAACAAAAAACAAACACACAATCAATCAATCAAACAGACATATAAACAACAATATCAACGAAATCAATCAATCAATCATCGATCAATCAATCAATCAATCAATCAGACAACTAATCAATCAATCAATCAGACAACTAATAATAAAGGCAATTTATATAGCGCTTTCCAGAGCACAAAGCGCTTCACATAAAATCAGTATATAACTAAATACAAATAGATACACCAACATAAAATTTAAACATACCGCTGCTAACACTATATAACATAAAACATAAAATTTACGTTCAACAAGACATATTAACATAGTAAATTCAAATATTACTAAAAATAGTGACAATCATACAAAAATATTTTCTCTCTCTTTCTCTTCACACACACACACACACACACACACACACACACACACACACACACACACACACACACACACACACACACACACACACACACACACACACACACACACACACACAGACCCAAACACACTCCCTCTCTCAACCACTCAGTTTCTCTACTATCAAATTCTATCACGCTTACACATACTCTTACTCATACTCTCACTCTCTTGCCCCACCCCAACCATACTCTCGCTCTCTACCGTGCTCCCGATATTCCTTGCTCACTCTCTCTCTCTCCCGCACAGCCTCTCTCTCTCTCTCTTTTCCTCTCTCCCTCTCTCTCCCTCTCTCTTGCTCGCATAAACATGATTCACACACACACACACACACACACACACACACACACACACACACACACACACACACACACACACACACACACACACACACACACACACACACACACATATATGTAGGAACGATGATCAGGGCTGAGAGAGAAGAGAAAGAGAAGATCAATGAAAGTATTGAGTGAAAAGATAGGTCTTCAGACTAGACTTGAAAGAAGGAAGACATTGCTTATGGCGAATATGATAGGGAAGGGAGTTCCAGGTCATGGCAGCAGAGTGGGAGAAAGCTCTCTGACCATGCAGTTTCCGGTTGAAACGGGGAACACAGAAAGTTCTTGTGTCGGTAGAGGATCGGAGAGTTCTGGATGGTACATACACTTGAAGAAGTTCAGACAGATAAGAGGGAGCGGAGCAAGTAAGAATTTTGTAACAGAGACAGCAACATTTGTATTTGATTCTTTGTTCAACTGGAAGCCAATGCAACTTTTTCAGAAGAGGAGAACATGACTGGGATCTAGGGGCTTTACAAACAAGCCTAGCTGCTGAATTCTGAACACGTTGGAGAGGTTGAATGACAACTGAAGGGCAGCCGATTAGAATAGAATTACAGTAGTCCAAGCGTGAAAGAATATAAGAGGAAATAAGAGTTTTAGTGGCTTCCTCAGTAAGAAAGGGGCGGATAGAAGCAATACGTCTTAGTTCCATATAAGAAAGCTGGCATATCTTAGTGACATGTTTTTGCATAGAAAGATCATGATCTAAAAGAACTCCTAAATCCCGGACACAGTCAGAAAATTCAATGGAACTAGAACCTATAGGGAGAGAAGAAGAAAGTGTGTTGATATCATGATGTGAGAAACGTATAGCCTCCGTCTTGTCACAGTTAAGTTTCAGTTTATTTGATGACATCCAGAGATCAATGTCAGAGGTACAGTTTTGGAGAGAAGAAATTGCATCAGGATAGTCATCAACAGAAGCTGAATGAAGGAGCTGAGTGTCATCCGCAAACATTTCATGCGAAATGGAATGGCTGCGGATGACATCAGAAAGAGGGGTAGTATACAGAATGAATAAAACAGGACCGAGCACGGAGCCCTGAGGCACACCAAAATCGAGGGAGGTTTCATTTGAACGGTGACTATCCACTAGCACAAACTGTTTCCTGTCTGAAAGATAAGAGTGAAACCAATTAAGAGCTAAGTCTCTAATTAAGAGCTAAGTCTAATCAATCAATCAAACAAGCAAGCAAGCAAGCAATCAATCAAGCAATCAATCAATCAATCAAATAAACAAACAAACAAACAGACATGCAAACAACAACAATATCAACAACGACAACAAAATCCTGCGACAATGTGTAGCAAACAGGAAGACTAACAGGAAAATTGTAATGGTTCAGTGATAAGAACCCAAAGAGAAGAGACGTTCTGCTTCAATTCACGAATAGGGGCAGGCGGTTTTTGTTTTGTTTTGTTTTGTTTTGTTTTGTTTTTTGTTTTGGTTTGGTTTGGTTCGTTTGGCTGAGACGACAAACAATGTACGACAAAAGTTCGCTTCAATTCAGGAATGGAGGCATTTATTTTTATTTTTATTTTTTTTATTTTTTACTTATTTATTTATTTATTTATTTATTTATTTATTTATTCATTGCTCCTCCGTCAAATAAATTTCGAGTGGTGTGTCTAACAGTTGTCAGGATGTTCATCGTCTGGTCGAGGCGACGAACAGTTTATTTCAAACGTTAAACGTAAAACGTTTCAATACAATTGTAGTCTTGTCCACTGTGTAGAAACTTCATTTTGATGGGTGAACCCAGCTTTGATAACAGTCTTGTATTTCTCTGTTTTCAACCTTGGGCCTGCAAAGTGTGCATTTTGGACGTAAGGAATATTAACTTACATTGAAGAGACAAATGTCTTTGCCTGTCCAATTTTCCCCCATTCTGTTGGACATGAAGCCTACGGCGATTTTTCACAATATATTGATGATGATAATGATGGAGATGATAATTCTCTATCCCTGTCTCAGTCTGTTTATGTCTTGCTGTCTGTCATTGTCTCTCTGTCTGTTTATGTCTTGCTGTCTGTCATTGTCTCTCTGTCTGTTTATGTCTTGCTGTCTGTCATTGTCTCTCTGTTTATGTTTTGCTTTCTGTCATGACAACTTGGGTCAAGGGTCTCTCGCCTAACAGGCTTGAGTGTACCCTACCTCAGCATCTTTGTGTGTATGCGCGTGTGTGTGTGGTGTGGTGTGTTTGTTTGTTTGTTTGTATCTGTGTACGTGTGTGTTTGTGTGTGTGTGTATGTGTATGAATTAATTAACGCAAAGCGCAGTGAGTCCTTACCTATATGTGGGAGAATAGCGCTATATAAATGTGATTTAGTATCATTATTATTATTATTATTATTATCATTATTATATTATTATTATTATTAATTATGATGCTATGGAGTTTCATTCTAGATTGAGTCAGAGGGGGCTGTGATCTACGCTTCCGTATGTACACACACACACACACACACACACACACACACACACACACACACACACACACACACACACACACACACTCGTACACAACAAACACACACACGTACACACACACACACACACACACACACACACACACGCGCGCGCACACTCGTACGTGTGTGTGTGTGTGTGTGTGTGTGTGTGTGTGTGTATGCGCGCGCGCGCCACAGTCGACTGCCGTTCCTTTTGTGTGTCTGGTCCTTACAATTGAAACGATCTTCCCCTGACTATTGGACAAACTCTGTGTTTCTCCGAGTCTAGCTTGAAAACACTTTTTTCCCCAGCAGTGATTCCCCCTCTACATGTTCACTCTTGTGCCCTACTGTTCTCCTCCTCCAGTTTGCAAGCTTCGTACCCTGGAGTTTTGGTCGTTGTTGGGTCATTGCTTTGGTGAATGATCAGAATGCGAGTTTTGGTTTGATTGTTGTGTCAAGATTTGGCGCTTATAAATGTCATTATTATTGTTATTGTTATTTTATTATTATTATCATTATATTATTATTTTATTATTATTATTGTATTGTTGTTGTTGTTGTTATATACAGATACGCACACATACATACGTACATATCTACTTACCTACCTACCTACCTACATACATACATACATACATACATACGTATAATATATACGTATATGTGTGGGGTGGGGGTGGGGGGTGTTTTCCGTCTTTCTTCTGCCCTCCCCGCAACCTTCCTCTCTTCTCTCTCTCTCTCTCCTCTCTCTCATACGCTCGCAGGCTCACTCGCTCATTCGTTCGTTCTGGTGTATTAATAATCATTCACAGCATATACAGGATATATATATACATATATTAGTTCTGACATGTCAACAGTGAGTGTGGCACGCCCTGCTGTTGATAAGGCAAAGGTTAACGGAAGGGGTGGGTGCCCCCCCCCTCTCTCTCCTCTGTCTGTCTGTCTGTCTCTGTCTGTCTGTCTCTTCTCTCTCCTTGTCTGTCTGTCTGTCTGTCTGTCTCTTCTTCTGGTCCTCTCTTTCTCTTTTTTCTCTTTGTCTGTCTCTCTTGTCTGTCTGTCTCTCTCTCTCTCTCTCGTCTCTTCTTCTCCTTTTCTCTCTCTCTCTCTCTCTTTCTCTCTCTCTCTTCTCTCTCTCTCTTTTTTCTCTGTCTGTCTCTCTCTCTTCTCTACCTGTGCGGGGGGTAGGGAGGAGAGGGAGGGAGGGAGAGAGAGAAAGAGAAAGAGTGAGAGAGAAAAGGAAAAGAAAGAAGTGAGAAAAAGAGAGATTGAGAAAGAGAGAGAGAGGAGTGTGTGTGTGTGTGTGTGTGTAGGTGTGTGGGTTTGTGTGTTTAACGCGGGTGTGTATGTATATATGTGCTGTGTTGGGTGTTGTGTGTGTAGCGCGGGTGTGTGTTGTAATATGTGTGTGTGTGGTATGTGTGTGTGTGTGCGCGGCGGTGGGTGTGTGTGTGTGATGTGTGTGTGTGTGTGTGTGTGGTGTTACGTGCGTTCGGATGTGTGTGGTTACCTATGTGTGAATGTCGCGTGTCTGTGTGTGTGCGCGCGTGCGTGCCTTGGGTTTTTATATGTGTGTAATGTGTATACTATTTGTGTATTTTGTTTTGTGTGTGTGTATGTGGTGGGGGAGGTAGGGGGCTAGCTGACTTGTGTTTCAGGGTCTTGGGCGTAAATTTCTTGTCAAAGACGCTTTTGTCTGTGAGATAAAGCCGCTGAGTAAAACAAACGTTTCGTTGTTGTACCTCTGAACCAACTGACTAGCTGGCCTGTCTGATAAACCTTTACACTTGTGATGACTGGGCAAATTCTGAGATATATCATGCACACAGAAACACGTGC
>JAPXFY010000021.1:28793424-28825924 GCA_030674185.1 Monoplex corrugatus
TCCTGTCACACTTTTTCTCACAAGATAATAGATAGTTATGTGCCTGTCTTACATTTTCTCACAAGATAATAGATAGCTATGTTCCTGTCATACATTTTCTCACAAGATAATAGATAGCTATGTTGCTGTCATACGTTTTCTCACAAGATAATAGATAGCTATGTTGCTGTCATACATTTTCTCACAAGATAATAGATAGTTATGTTCCTGTCATACATTTTCTCACAAGATAATAGATAGCTATGTTCCTGTCATACGTTTTCTCACAAGATAAGAGATAGCTATGTTCCTGTCCTTGTCTCTTTTTCTCACAAGATAATAGATAGTTATGTTCCTGTCATACGTTTTCGCACAAGATAATAGATAGCTATGTTCCTGTCATACATTTTCTCACAAGATAATACATAGTCATGTTCCTGTCCTTGTCTCTTTTTCTCACAAGATAATAGATAATCAGGTTCCTGTCATGCTATTTTTTCCCACAAGATAATACATAGTCATGTTCCTGTCCTTGTCTCTTTTTCTCACAAGATAATAGATAATCAGGTTCCTGTCATGCTATTTTTTCCCACAAGATAATACATAGTCATGTTCCTGTCCTTGTCTCTTTTTCTCACAAGATAATAGATAGTTAGGTTCCTGTTATGCTCTCTTTTCCTCACACGACGTTGTTATCTCTGCCTTCCAGATCACCTTATTTCTTTCAATTTCTCTCCTTAGCTCCCCAAAGACGGGAGTATGACTGTCTTTAAGGAGAGATAAAGAATGGTCATACACGCAAAAGTCGGCTTCTTCTGCTAGATAGATATGTTTGTAAGCACTCACAGGAGTCTAGTCTGTGTAAGAAGGAGTAGAATAAGACAACAGAACTCATTATAAAAACACCTGTGTTTATTCATCACTCAAAAATTAATTGCTGGGCAGATAGAATCTGTTCAGATATCAGTAGTAATAATAAAGATAACAATTATGATATAAAGGATTATCAATCTATCAAATGAGGGAAATCGTCTGACAGCATTTTTTACCTTTCTCTCGCATTTCTGTTTCTCCAGAGAAACTACGAGACTTGCTGGACCGCGTGTACCACGAGAGATGGCGAGAGTTCCCAGAGTACGCCACCTACAGTGGTTACCATCGTTACGATGACGTCCTGGAATCTTTTACGTTGGACGCCTTCGACCAGCGGAAGGTCAGAGAGTCTTTCCTTCTGTGTTGTTCAGTCATGTTCTGCTATGTTCTGATCTTTCGTGTTTTGTTTCCTTTTATTTTGTCATTCTTTTTATTTTCCTCCCTTCCTTCGTGTTTCTGCGTTCGTTCTTTCTTTCTTTCTAACTATTTTTTTTACTTTTCATTGTCTTTTATGATCCTCTTCCGTTGTGCTCTGGCTTGTCTAATTTGCTTAGCTTATTCTGAATCAAAGTGCCTGGTAAGTCATTGTATTCATGGCATGAATTTCGACAACACGTTTGAAGTTCAGCTAGGTTCTGCGAAAGAGTGAATTAAATATTCATGCAAAGAAACTAACAAACAAACAGTCTGGACAAACAACCAAACAAAATCAAACGCACAAGTAAGCATGCAAACAAACAGACAAACAGATAAAGAAAGAAACCAACACAACAAAATAGCTAACCCAAACAACAAACAAAACAAACAAGTAGGCAAGTAAACATACAAACAAAAAAAACGTACAATTAGAAACACAGCCTCTCTGTCATTCTTTAACACACACACACACACACACACACACACACACACACACACACACACACACACACACACACACACACACATACACACACACACACAAACACACATAATACACACACACACACACACACACACACAAACACACACACACACACACACACACATACACGCACGCACTCACACACACTCGCGCACACGTACCACACACCACACAAACGCACACACACTCTCACGCACACTTTCTCTGTCTGTGTCTGTGTCTGTGTCTGTCTTTCTGTCTGTCTGTCTGTCTGTCTTTCTGTCTGTCTGTCTGTCTTTGCCTGTCTGTCTGTCTGTCCCTGTCTGTCTGTGTCTGTCTGTCCCTGTCTGTCTGTCTGTCTTTCTGTCTCTGTCTCTCTCTGTCTCTGTCTGTCTGTCTGTCTGTCTGTCTCTCTCTCTCTCTCATTCTCACTCTCTCTCTCTCTCTCACTCTCACTCTCACACTCACCCAGCATCCACCCCACCCCTCCTACTCACACGCATACATGGACATATTAAAAGAACAAATCACACACGGGGCTGACAAAACGAATCACAACGTAAAGCACCACACATTCATAATCCAAAGTTCTCTCTCCCTCCGGCACACGCTGCCTATTCCCAGACCATAGACATGAATACAGAGACAAGCAACTAGTTCACTCTTTGATACCACCGGCTCGTTATGCTATGGGCCTGGGAGAATAAAGAGTGAAATACTGTTGCTGTGTCATTAAACTAGCTCCAGTTCAATTTGAGAGCTAGTTTTTGTTGTTAGAAGAAAATGTGGATGGTATATCATATCAAACTGTGGATGGTATTTAACAGTCAAACTGTGGATGATATTTAGCAATCAAACTGTGGATGTTATTTAACAATCAAACTATGGATGATTTTACAATCAAACTGGATGTATTTAACAATCAAACTGTGGATGTTATTTAACAGTCAAACTGTGGATGTATTTAACAATCAAACTTGGATGTTATTTAACAATCAAACTATGGATGATATTTAACAATCAAACTGTGGATGATATTTAACATCAAACTGTGGATGTTAGTTAACAGTCAAACTGTGGATGTTATTTAACAATCAAACTATGGATGTTATTTAACAATCAAACTATGGATGATATTAACAATCAAACTGTGGATGATATTTAACAATCAAACTGTGGATGATATTTAACAATCAAACTGTGGATGATATTTAACAATCAAACTGTGGATGATATTTAACAATCAAACTGTAGATGATATTTAACAATCAAACTGTAGATGTATTAACAATCAAACTGTGATGATATTTAACAATCAAACTGTGGATGATATTTAACAATCAAACTGTGGATGATATTTAACAATCAAACTGTGGATGATATTTAACAATCAAACTGTAGATGATATTTAACAATCAAACTATGGATGATATTTAACAATCAAACTGTGGATGATATTTAACAATCAAACTATGGATGATATTTAACAATCAAACTGTGGATGTTATTTAACAATCAAACTAGGGATGATATTTAACAATCAAACTATGGATGATATTAACAGTCAAACTGTTGATGTTATTCAACAATCAAATTGGATGATATTTAACAATCAAACTGTGGATGTTATTTAACAATCAAACTATGGATGTTATTTAACAATCAAACTTGGATGATATTTAACAATCAAACTGTGGATGATATTTAACAATCAAACTGTGGATGTTATTTAACAATCAAACTGTGGATGTATTTAACAATCAAACTGTGGATGATATTTAAAAAGTCAAACTGTGGATGATATTTAGCAATCAAACTTGGATGTTATTTAACAATCAAACTTGGATGATATTTAACAATCAAACTGTGGATGATATTTAACAATCAAACTGTGGATGTTATTTAACAGTCAAACTGTGGATGTTATTTAACAATCAAACTATGGATGTTATTTAACAATCAAACTATGGATGATATTTAACAATCAAACTGTGGATGATATTTAACAATCAAACTGTGGATGTTAGTTAACAGTCAAACTGTGGATGTTATTTAACAATCAAACTATGGATGTTATTTAACAATCAAACTATGGATGATATTTAACAATCAAACTGTGGATGATATTTAACAATCAAACTGTGGATGATATTTAACAATCAAACTGTGGATGATATTTAACAATCAAACTGTGGATGATATTTAACAGTCAAAGTGTGGAGATATTCAACAATCAAACTCTGGATGTTATTCAACAATCAAATTTGGATGATACTTAACAATCAAAACTGTGGATGATATTTACAATCAATTTACAGACTGTTCTTAATTGAGATGTTTACGATAAAAAATACTAAGATTGAAACAAAACCAAAAAAAAGCAACAAAAGAAAAAAAGAAGAAAAAAAAAGAAGAGAGAGAGAGAGAGGGAGAGGGAGAGAGAGAGAGATTGAGAGAGAGAGAGAGATTTGCATAAAACAAAAGTTTGTCATTTCATTTCGGTCAGTAATTTACAAATAGGAATAAACTATCGTTAGGTTAGGACAGCTCTCTATGTCTGATCAGACCAATGTATGCGCCTGGTTAAAGACTCAGTCGAAAGTGAAGCAGCGTGGACTGTGCTTGAATTGGTCGGTTCTCGAGTGGAGTCCGTAGAACAGCTGACGCACATGAAGTCTGATGGCTGTGACTGGATAGTCGCTGCCACAGCTTTCCTCCTGTCTCTCTTCGGTCCAACCACAGTCGAAGTTTTTCTCCTCTTCAATGGCGATGTGTGCACGTACAGCCTGTCACCAGACACAGCGATCTGTAGCTGTCACTTCCCAGGTGTCCACATTGATATCAGCAGACTGGGTCCTACCTGCGGGCAGAGATCCCACAACGAGCTGTATTTACAGGATATCTTTCGGGATGCAGCCATCCAGCATACGACGGACATGGCAAGCCATCGAAGTCGTCGTTGTGTGAAGAAGATGTACAAGCTTGGCGTGCTGGCCTGGTCTGGGCTGTCGCTGTTTGAGGCATGGTCCTTTCAGGATATCCCCAGGGTTCAACACAAGCACCGTAATCAGAAGCTATAAAGGTGGTGCTCTTCGCGCACGTAGGGTCCGGCTCCGCTGCCGAGAAAAAGGTATTTAGTACGCAAGCTCTGTACATTCCAGTACTGGTGGCTGTGGTGAGCTTCTAACTTTCGAACATTCTCTTGGAAGGTCAGTCATGACAGAGGCAGTTTCCCAATCCGTCTGTTGAGCTCTGGGCCTGGGGACAAGTTGCTGGGACAAGTAAGGAACAACGCTGAGGCGACATAGGCCATGGCTTTGCTGAGTAGCCTGTCTATGTTCTATATATATCTGTGCCTGGACGGACGATTGGGCAAACCAGGACTACCCTTCCCTCCTTGATAGATTGCTTAGGGTCAAAACTGTCCCAAGATCGATCCGAGAGGATGAGCCAGAGCCGCTAATTTACAATTCTCTAATTAACTGCCCTCGCTAACTCTCAGCACCCCTTTCCATCTTCTTTACCGTTGTCTGTGTGGTGGGTCCTGAACGGATACATGTCCTTCAGTGGAAAACGTCTCTGTACTGTGATAGAAACAACAACAGATGTCTGCAAACAATACCAACTAGTATTAGTCACACCTCTTTCTCCTCTCTCCTCTGTCTCTTCACCCTACTGTCCGTGTTGTAATATTGTACGATTAATTGTGTGAAATAATGCTGTTTGTCTGTTTCTTTCATTTGTGGGCAAGCTTGCCTCAGTGCATGTGTGTTAAGCCATCATGAGTTCTTGTGTAGATGTTTGTGTTTGTTTACACGCGTATTATGGGTATTTACTTGCATACCTGTGTGCTTCTGTGTGTTGGAGTATGCGTTAGCATTCATATGAAAGAATATTATGTCTCATACGTATACGATACTGTCGTTTTCTCTTCTTTTCTTGTTGCACGTCATTTGAAGTTTATATGATTGATTTGTTATTGTCTCGTGCTTTTATGCAGTAGATTTTCTGTAAAGTGCAAATGGCACAGGAGATTGCTTCCCGGGCTGTTGTGATTTATAAATATTCATTACAATTAATGATATTGTGGTGTTACATTTGACTGGGTTGTACATATGACCCATACAGACATGTTGTGCGATTAGTCCATGGTTAAGGTTCTGATTCCATCATAGATGTGTCTGTATGTGAGCATTTGTGTGAATTTTCAAAGTGTTTGAACGATTCGCCAATTGCTGATGGCATTGTCGGAACATATTTTTTCCTTTTGTTTTTGTTTTTGTCCTAGGGCGAACTGATGGTTCACCAACCTGTAAGAGTTTATGATGTGATATTTGTTTAATTTTCTGCTGTACGTATAGATTCCGTGTGTGTACGAGGACTTTGACAACGCCTTCGTTTGAAGTGTATCTTTTGTATTGATGCAATGTATGTGAAGAAGTGTGTATTTTGTATTGATGTGATGCATGTAAAGAAGTGTGTCTTTTGTATTGATGTAATGCATGTGAAGAAGTGTGTATTTTGTATTGATGTAATGCATGTAAAGAAGTGTGTCTTTGTATTGATGTAATGCATGTAAAGAAGTGTGTCTTTTGTATTGATGTGATGCATGTAAAGAAGTGTGTCTTTGTATTGATGTAATGCATGTAAAGAAGTGTGTGTTTTGTATTGATGTAATGCATGTGAAGAAGTGTGTATTTTGTATTGATGTAATGTATGTAAAGAAGTGTGTATTTTGTATTGATGTAATGTATGTAAAGAAGTGTGTATTTTGTATTGATGTAATGTATGTGAAGAAGTGTGTATTTTGTATTGATGTAATGTATGTGAAGAAGTGTGTATTTTGTATTGATGTAATGCATGTGAAGAAGTGTGTATTTTGTATTGATGTAATGCATGTAAAGAAGTGTGTATTTTGTATTGATGTAATGTATGTAAAGAAGTGTGTATTTTGTATTGATGTAATGTATGTGAAGAAGTGTGTATTGTGTATTAATGTAATGCATGTGAAGAAGTGTGTATTTTGTATTGATGTAATGTATGTAAAGAAGTGTGTATTTTGTATTGATGTAATGTATGTGAAGAAGTGTGTCTTTTGTATTGATGTAATGCATGTAGAGAAGTGTGTATTTTGTATTGATGTAATGCATGTAAAGAAGTGTGTCTTTTGTATTGATGTGATGCATGTAAAGAAGTGTGTCTTTTGTATTGATGTAATGCATGTAAAGAAGTGTGTCTTTTGTATTGATGTAATGTATGTGAAGAAGTGTGTCTTTTATAATAATAATAATAACTACAATATTTATATAGCGCAAAATCTTGATAAAATCAAATCTAAGCGCTGAAGCAGACACACACGCAGGCACGCACGCTCGCACACACACGCACGCACACATACAGACACACACACACACACACACACACACACACACACACACACACACACACACACACACACACACACACACACACACACGCATGGCTATAAATGGGGAGAAAGAATAAAAGCAATAAAAGCAAGAATAAAAGCAATGGAAAATTATAGAGAGCATAGCATACAATTATATATTATAACCATGTGATTCCCTCCGAGCGGAGACAGGCTGCAGAGGGGAGGGTTGAGTGAGGTTAGGATTTTATGCAGGAGAGAAAAGGTGAGTTTTGAGAGCGGACTTGAAGGAGACAAAAGTAGGTTGCTGACGGACTGAGAGAGGAAGTTTGTTCCAGGAGAGTGGACCAGAAACAGAGAAGGCTCGTGGACCATAGGTATTGAGCTTAGTGCGTGGAAAGCGAAGAGTCAGAGGATCAGAGGCAGAGCGGAGGGTACGTGAGGGAACATAGATCTCAAGTAGGCTTGACAGGTAATCGGGGGCTGCGTTATTGAGGCTTTTGTAGCACATGGTGTCTAGTTTGTACTGTATGCGCTTTGATACAGGGAGCCAGTGAAGTTGTGCCAGGAGAGGAGATATGTGGTCAGCTTTTTTCTTTTTGAGTACAAGGCGTGCAGCATTGTTTTGAATGCGCTGTAGGATGTGAATGGTGGAGGCAGGAAGACCAGACAGGAGTGAATTGCAATAGTCAATGCGAGACATTATGAAGGAGAGAACGAGTTTTGCAGTTGTTTCGACAGAGAGATACTTCCTGATCAGCTTTATACGATGGAGATGATAGTAGCAGGATCTGGCAGTTTGAGAAACAAAGTTGTTCATGGAGAGGGTAGAGTCAATGCAGACACCAAGGTTTTTAGCTGAATCAGAAATTGGGACTGATGTGTTACATAATGGGAGAGAAAGAGGAGGCAGCTGAGAAAGTTTCTGACGGGTGCCAATGAGGATAGCTTCTGTTTTGTCGTCATTAAGCTGAAGTCTATTGTGTGTCATCCAGTTCTTAATGTCCGAGTAACACTCAGTGGTGCGAGTCAACAGGCGCTGTATATTATCAGGTGAGTCACTGTCTTGAAGTTGGGTGTCATCAGCATAGAAGTGGTGTTTTATAGAATGGGAGTTGGTGATGGTGGACAGGGGGGAGGTGTAAAGAGTGAAAAGAACAGGGCCAAGGACAGATCCTTGTGGAACACCACAGGTCAGGTATGCAGGTTGAGAGTAAGTGCCATTGATGAGAACGGTTTGTTTTCTGTTTGATAGGTATGAAGTGAACCAAGACAGAGCAATGTCAGAGATGCCAAAAGTATGATGAAGTCTAGAAAGGAGAATACCATGATCAATGGTATCAAAGGCTGCAGACAGATCAAGGAGTGTGAGGAGAGAGACATTGCCAGTATCAGTTGCAAGGAGGAGATTGTTGAGAATGTGTAGTAGGGCAGTTTCAGTGCTATGGCACTGGCGGTAGGCTGACTGGAAAGGATTGAGGAGATTGTTGGCAGACAGGTGAGAGTTCAGCTGGTTGAGGACGACTTTTTCAAGGAGTTTTGACAAGAAAGAGAGATTAGAGATAGGCCGGTAATTTTTCAATTCATTTGGATCTAAATTGTGTTTCTTGAGGAGAGGGTGAACAATAGCAGACTTGAAAGAATCTGGGACAGTTCCAGTTTGAAGAGAAGTGTTGATGATGTCAGTGATGAATGGGAGGAGAGTAGGGAGACAGTCGGCGTAGACAGAACCTGGAAGAGGATCCAGTTCGCAGGTTTTGAACGACATGGATCTGATTGTGTTGAGAATTTCTTCTTGTGAGACTGGGGTAAAAGTAGTAAGAGGTGTGCCAGAGAAGGAAGGGTCAGGTGGGCATGGTTGACAGGGTGTCCTGTCAAGCCTGTCACGAAGAGTTTGTATTTTGGTGGTGAAATAGTTGGAGAATACAGATGGGAGTTCTTCATTTGTATGTTTTGTTGGGAGAGGTAAATCTTTTCGTGTGCCAAGGAGATGATTCATGGTTGTAAAGAGTTCTTTTGAAGAAGAGGCATTCAGGATTTTGGTTTGGAAATAGCTTGTTTTTGCTGATGTAATGTATGTGAAGAAGTGTGTATTTTGTATTGATGTAATGCATGTGAAGAAGTGTGTATTTTGTATTGATGTAATGCATGTGAAGAAGTGTGTATTTTGTATTGATGCAATGCATGTAAAGAAGTGTGTCTTTTGTATTGATGTAATGTATGTAAAGAAGTGTGTGTTTTGTATTGATGTAATGTATGTGAAGAAGTGTGTATTTTGTATTGATGTAATGTATGTGAAGAAGTGTGTATTTTGTATTGATGTAATGCATGTAAAGAAGTGTGTATTTTGTATTGATGTAATGCATGTAAAGAAGGCTTTTTGGTAGATGGTGAAACCTCCTGGATCCATGAAGTTTACGATCTCTAACAGATATGTTTTTTTCTGTTATCCTGTAAGTTGTATACTGTTTGAATTATCTGCTGTTATTTTTCGATACTAAAGCGATACCAGATTCACAATATGTCGCATCCAGCGGAAATTTAAAGACTCAATCATTTCCACGTTATGGTCTTTCTAGTCTCAGTTGCGTGGCTTACCCCCCCCCCCATACACACACCCACCCAGCCACCCAGCCACACATACCCTCTTCTGTAAATTCTTAGTCATCTGGGTTTTTTTTTAAACAATGAAACAATGACTCCTTTCTCCATGAACTGAAGGATCGCAGAAAGATCTTCCTCAACAGCGGAATTTTTTTTTCTATAATCAGAGACTAAAGTTTCCTGAATACTGTCGATACCCTTCAGCACTATTAATATTGGGGATTACTTGCCACAGTGATGTATCACAAAAGGAATACAAAAGGCAGACACACCATTCTGACAGTTTCACTTTCTCAAGATGACGTTCCTGCACTCGGAATGAATTCCATACGTACTGACGTCACAGGTACCGTATGATGGAGAAGATCCAAAATGGTCATAGCACAAGTCTTAAAGCCTGCACATAAAACCACGGGTTGTCCAGGTCCCGAGGTCCTACCTAGCGTATGGGTTTTGCATCTCATACCAGTATTTGTATCACTCTGCCATTGAAACAATCTTGGTTGCAGTGCAACGACAAGCGTATGTATGAATATCATCTTTTAAAAACAAGGAAAACAACAACAAAAACGACGACGACGACGACGACGACGACCACAACCACCACCACCACCACCACCACAACAACAACAACATCAACAACAATAACAACAACAACAACAACAACAACAACACACCACCACCACCAACAACAACAACAGCAACATCACCACCACACCACCACCACCACCACCACCACCACCAACAACAACAACAACAACAACAACAACAAAAGGTTTCTTTTCATCAGACGAGAAAATCCTTCTTTCTGATAGATGTGTTATCTGTTATGCATTCTAGCACCAAATATTGTGGGTTCCAGTTTTTCAGTCCTACATATTGATCACACGTATTCCCACCAAAAAGGACACACAGCCACTTCGGGACACAGCACACTGTGCCGGTGTCTGCCTACACACGCGATAAACGTCTCTGGGTCTCATCTGCCTTCTCCATTATCGTTTTGTGCTCACGCCAGATATGAATCTGTTAAACAAAAGAATTGTGTTCTGTCTTTTTTCATTTGCCTCCACTCGCTTTCGACATAAAAAGGATGGCTGAGGACAGAGAGGGTGCGAGATGTACTTGCAGCTACAGGAGATAGATGCGTGTGGAGGGCCATGATCACCAAAGGCACATGATGATGATGATGATGATAGTCGTTTTTGTTTTGGTTTGCTTTGTTTTTGTCTCGCTATGTAAGCAGTCGTACTTTGTTTTTGAGGTGTGCGTGCTGGGTTACCTTTGTTTTTGAGATGTGCGTGCTGGGTTACCTTTGTTTGTTTTTGAGATGTGCGTGCTGGGTTACCTTTGTTTGTTTTTGAGGTGTGCGTGCTGGGTCACCTTTGTTTGTTTTTGAGGTGTGCGTGCTGGGTTACCTTTGTTTGTTTTTGAGATGTGCGTGCTGGGTTACCTTTGTTTGTTTTTGAGGTGTGCGTGCTGGGTTACCTTTGTTTGTTTTTGAGATGTGCGTGCTGAGATGTGCGTGCTGGGTTACCTTTGTTTATTTTTGAGATGTGCGTGCTGGGTTACCTTTGTTTGTTTTTGAGATGTGCGTGCTGGGTTACTTTTGTTTGTTTTTGAGATGTGCGTGCTGGGTTACCTTTGTTTGTTTTTGAGGTGTGCGTGCTGGGTTACCTTTGTTTGTTTTTGAGATATGCGTGCTGGGTTACCTTTGTTTGTTTTTGAGGTGTGCGTGCTGGGTTACCTTTGTTTGTTTTTGAGATGTGCGTGCTGGGTTACCTTTGTTTGTTTCTGAGATGTGCGTGCTGGGTTACCTTTGTTTGTTTTTGAGATGTGCGTGCTGGGTTACCTTTGTTTTTTTTTGAGGTGTGCGTGCTGGGTTACCTTTGTTTGTTTTTTAGATGTGCGTGCTGGGTTACCTTTGTATGTTTTTGAGATGTGCGTGCTGGGTTACCTTTGTTTGTTTCTGAGGTGTGCGTGCTGGGTTACCTTTGTTTGTTTTTGAGATGTGCGTGCTGGGTTACCTTTGTTTGTTTTTGAGATGTGCGTGGTGGGTTACCTTTGTTTGTTTTTGAGGTGTGCGTGCTGGGTTACCTTTGTTTGTTTTTGAGATGTGCGTGCTGGGTTACCTTTGTTTGTTTTTGAGATGTGCGTGCTGAGATGTGCGTGCTGGGTTACCTTTGTTTGTTTTTGAGATGTGCGTGCTGGGTTACCTTTGTTTGTTTTTGAGGTGTGCGTGCTGGGTTACCTTTGTTTGTTTTTGAGGTGTGCGTGCTGGGTAACCTTTGTTTGTTTCTAAGATGTGCGTGCTGGGTTACTTTTGTTTGTTTTTGAGGTGTGCGTGCTGGGTTACCTTTGTTTGTTTTTGAGATGTGCGTGCTGGGTTACCTTTGTTTCTGAGATGTGCGTGCTGGGTTACCTTTGTTTGTTTTTGAGATGTGCGTGCTGGGTTACCTTTGTTTGTTTTTGAGGTGTGCGTGCTGGGTTACCTTTGTTTGTTTTTGAGATGTGCGTGCTGGGTTACCTTTGTTTGTTTTTGAGATGTGCGTGCTGGGTTACCTTTGTTTGTTTTTGAGATGTGCGTGCTGGGTTACCTTTGTTTGTTTTTGAGGTGTGCGTGCTGGGTTACCTTTGTTTGTTTTTGAGATGTGCGTGCTGGGTTACCTTTGTTTGTTTTTGAGATGTGCGTGCTGGGTTACCTTTGTTTGTTTTTGAGGTGTGCGTGCTGGGTTACCTTTGTTTGTTTTTGAGATGTGCGTGCTGAGATGTGCGTGCTGGGTTACCTTTGTTTGTTTTTGAGATGTGCGTGCTGGGTTACCTTTGTTTGTTTTTGAGGTGTGCGTGCTGGGTTACTTTTGTTTGTTTTTGAGATGTGCGTGCTGGGTTACCTTTGTTTGTTTTTGAGATGTGCGTGCTGGGTTACCTTTGTTTGTTTTTTGAGGTGTGCGTGCTGGGATACCTTTGTTTGTTTTTGAGGTGTGCGTGCTGGGTTACCTTTGTTTGTTTTTGAGATGTGCGTGCTGGGTTACCTTTGTTTCTGAGATGTGCGTGCTGGGTTACCTTTGTTTGTTTTTGAGATGTGCGTGCTGGGTTACCTTTGTTTGTTTTTGAGGTGTGCGTGCTGGGTTACCTTTGTTTGTTTTTGAGATGTGCGTGCTGGGTTACCTTTGTTTGTTTTTGAGATGTGCGTGCTGGGTTACCTTTGTTTGTTTTTGAGATGTGCGTGCTGGGTTACCTTTGTTTGTTTTTGAGGGGTGAGTGCTAGGTTACCTTTGTTTGTTTTTGAGATGTGCGTGCTGGGTTACCTTTGTTTGTTTTTGAGATGTGCGTGCTGAGATGTGCGTGCTGGGGTACCTTTGTTTGTTTTTGAGATGTGCGTGCTGGGTTACCTTTGTTTGTTTTTGAGATGTGCGTGCTGGGTTACCTTTGTTTGTTTTTGAGATGTGCGTGCTGGGTTACCTTTGTTTCTGAGATGTGCGTGCTGGGTTACCTTTGTTTGTTTTTGAGATGTGCGTGCTGGGGTACCTTTGTTTGTTTTTGAGATGTGCGTGCTGGGGTACCTTTGTTTGTTTTTGAGATGTGCGTGCTGGGTTACCTTTGTTTGTTTTTGAGATGTGCGTGCTGGGTTACCTTTGTTTGTTTTTGAGATGTGCGTGCTGGGTTACCTTTGTTTGTTTTTGAGGTGTGCGTGCTGGGTTACTTTTGTTTGTTTTTGAGATGTGCATGCTGGGTTACCTTTGTTTGTTTTTGAGGTGTGCGTGCTGGGTTACCTTTGTTTGTTTTTGAAGTGTGCGTGCTGGGTTACCTTTGTTTGTTTTTGAGATGTGCGTGCTGGGTTACCTTTGTTTGTTTTTGAGATGTGCGTGCTGGGTTACCTTTGTTTGTTTTTGAGGTGTGCGTGCTGGGTTACCTTTGTTTGTTTTTGAGGTGTGCGTGCTGGGTTACCTTTGTTTGTTTTTGAGATGTGCGTGCTGGGTTACCTTTGTTTGTTTTTGAGGTGTGCGTGCTGGGTTACTTTTGTTTGTTTTTGAGATGTGCGTGCTGGGTTACTTTTGTTTGTTTTTGAGATATGCGTGCTGGGTTACTTTTGTTTGTTTCTGAGATATGCGTGCTGGGTTACTTTTGTTTGTTTTTGAGATATGCGTGCTGGGTTACTTTTGTTTGTTTTTGAGATATGCGTGCTGGGTTACGTTTGTTTGTTTTTGAGGTGTGCGTGCTGGGTTACCTTTGTTTGTTTTTGAGGTGTGCGTGCTGGGTTACCTTTGTTTGTTTTTGAAATGTGCGTGCTGGGTTACTTTTGTTTGTTTTTGAGGTGTGCGTGCTGGGTTACCTTTGTTTGTTTTTGAGATGTGCGTGCTGGGTTACCTTTGTTTGTTTTTGAGGTGTGCGTGCTGGGTTACTTTTGTTTGTTTTTGAGATGTGCGTGCTGGGTTTACTTTTGTTTGTTTTTGAGATATGCGTGCTGGGTTACTTTTGTTTGTTTCTGAGATATGCGTGCTGGGTTACTTTTGTTTGTTTTTGAGATATGCGTGCTGGGTTACTTTTGTTTGTTTTTGAGATATGCGTGCTGGGTTACGTTTGTTTGTTTTTGAGGTGTGCGTGCTGGGTTACCTTTGTTTGTTTTTGAGGTGTGCGTGCTGGGTTACCTTTGTTTGTTTTTGAAATGTGCGTGCTGGGTTACTTTTGTTTGTTTTTGAGGTGTGCGTGCTGGGTTACCTTTGTTTGTTTTTGAGATGTGCGTGCTGGGTTACCTTTGTTTGTTTTTGAGGTGTGCGTGCTGGGTTACCTTTGTTTGTTTTTGAGGTGTGCGTGCTGGGTTACCTTTGTTTGTTTTTGAATGTGCGTGCTGGGTTACCTTTGTTTGTTTTTGAGATGTGCGTGCTGGGTTACCTTTGTTTGTTTTTGAGATGTGCGTGCTGGGTTACCTTTGTTTGTTTTTGAGGTGTGCGTGCTGGGTTACCTTTGTTTGTTTTTGAGGTGTGCGTGCTGGGTTACCTTTGTTTGTTTTTGAGGTGTGCGTGCTGGGTTACCTTTGTTTGTTTTTGAGGTGTGCGTGCTGGGTTACCTTTGTTTGTTTTTGAGATGTGCGTGCTGGGTTACCTTTGTTTGTTTTTGAGGTGTGCGTGCTGGGTTACCTTTGTTTGTTTTTGAGATGTTCGTGCTGGGTTACCTTTGTTTGTTTTTGAGGTGTGCGTGCTGGGTTACCTTTGTTTGTTTTTGAGATGTGCGTGCTGGGTTACCTTTGTTTGTTTTTGAGATGTGCGTGCTGGGTTACCTTTGTTTGTTTTTGAGATGTGCGTGCTGGGTTACCTTTGTTTGTTTTTGAGATGTGCGTGCTGGGTTACCTTTGTTTGTTTTTGAGGTGTGCGTGCTGGGTTACTTTTGTTTGTTTTTGAGATGTGCGTGCTGGGTTACCTTTGTTTGTTTTTGAGGTGTGCGTGCTGGGTTACTTTTGTTTGTTTTTGAGGTGTGCGTGCTGGGTTACCTTTGTTTATTTTTGAGGTGTGCGTGCTGGGTTACCTTTGTTTGTTTTTGAGATGTGCGTGCTGGGTTACCTTTGTTTGTTTTTGAGATGTGCGTGCTGGGTTACCTTTGTTTGTTTTTGAGATGTGCGTGCTGGGTTACCTTTGTTTGTTTTTGAGGTGTGCGTGCTGGGTTACCTTTGTTTGTTTTTGAGATGTGCGTGCTGGGTTACCTTTATTATTTTTCTCCTGTGACCCGAAAAGTGTATTGTGAAAGGAATCACTTCTTACCCCATAAAGACTTGTTTTCATCCTCTTTCAGCGCCGTGTTTATTAAAAATTGCCTTTTATCATCTTGTTTACCTCATTACGACTCTCTTCAATGACTCTCTTGTCTCTGGTGTTGTTTCTAGCTATTTTATCAAGCGATTGTGAAACCCCTTATGAGAAAGTCCGGTTTCACCCTGAATGCCCCAATAATTATAGGTCCATCTCCAGTCTATGTTTTCTACCTCAGCTTCTTGAACAGGTAGTCTTGTCCTAGCTATAAAGCCATACTGAGTCGAATGAACTTTTCAATTTCTAGTCTGCCTGTATATAAACATCGCTTCACTGTAGCTGCACCACTCATCATCATCATGTGCCCTGCCGCATGGCGTTGGCGATCATGGCCCTCCATATGAATCTATCCTTTGTTGCTGCAAGTACATCTTCCACCCTCTCTTTCTTCATCCACTCGGCAAGTCCGTCCAATATTGGTGAGGGAATCAAAGGCTTAAGGTTTTGCTGTTGGTGGAAAGAGTGCAGGAGTCAAAGGATTAGAAATTGGTGCGCTGTTTCTCTGCAGTGTTGTCCCACTGCTGTCAATGAGGCCCTTGTGGGGTTGAACTTCTCGCCATATATATTATAAAGAAAGGCAAAGACACGGTAGTAAATGTCCTTCATGCCAGTAATCGTTCGTGGCTTTGTGCCTTCCTGTATATGCCCCACCCCTTCCTTCCTGTATATGGAAATTACACAGCGTGTTATTACTGCCCTGTAAACTTATCTGCATGTTGTTTTTGTACCCTGTGGAAAGCCCAAAGGTGGCAACCGATGGGTGTTTCATTTGTTACAGATCTAGTTACATCAGGTCCTAAAGGTGCCTACAGTACATTTCTTGTTCATGTCTACAAACAGATTTTCCAATCAAGTGATCATCAACACGCATTGCTATTTTCCTTCAAAGCCCAGCCGACTGCGAATAGCCATATCAGGGCCATAACCGTATGAAAACATGCAAAACTTCAACAGGGGGAGGGGAGAGAGAGAGAGAGAGAGAGGGGGAGTGTGTGTGTGTGTGTGTGTGTGTGTGTTTGTTATTGTTATTGTTATTGCTATTTATGTTTAAAGCCCAGCCGACTGCGAAGAGCATATCAGGGCTATACTTCAGAACATACAATACTTTAACAGAAGAAGAGAGAGAGAGAGAGAGAGAGAGAGAGAGAGAGAGAGAGAGAGATTATTATTGTTATTTTGTTTTTTTAAAGCCCAGCCGACTGCGTAGAGCTATATCAGGGCTATAACCGTTCAAAACATACACAATACTTCAACAGGAAAAAAGGCAAAACAAAATTAAGTACACACATCAATGCATTCGCGCACATAATCTAAGGAAATGCCCCTGGCGTTGACCACTCCGTCCAAACTCATCACACAGGGGATTTAAAAAAAACATACCTGAATATAAATTTAAACATAACAAAGGACACCAGAACATATTAAAACGTTCCTTTAAAATTACCTGAAAGTGGTTCCGCATATCATTTAAATTCAACGAAAAAACTCGTGTCCTAAAAAGGTCTGAGGAGAGGACGGACGGAAGACAACATCCATCTGACTTCAGTAAGGATATTGATCACAACGTTTTATGATTATGGTATCAACCAGAAGAAGAAGAAGAAGAGAAAAAAGCAAACGTGTGTGAGAAAATGCCTGGATTAGATCAAGGGGAGGTAAGGGACAAATCAGGCACAATACCTACAGCCGGTTCGGATCAAGTCCTACCACCCCCACCCCCACCCCCACCCCATCCCATCTCCTCCATCCAGTCTGGCGCCGAGTTTTGCACGAGGGTATTGTTTACGTCGCGACCTGTCAAAGCACGCGCTCAGCCTGAGGGACTGAAAAACAGAGCGGTCATCCAGAAATTGGCAGAAAGAGGGGATGGGGATGGGGGATGTAGGATAGAAAAAGGGAAAGAATGATTGGAGGCAACGGATGATAAGTAGCACGCAGTCGACAAAGAGGTGGTACTCGTAGGTAGTCTCCTGCCACCAAATGTGAATGGTACCTACTACCGTTGATATAGTTGTTGCTCTTTGCTGTACCCCCACTGTTATTACCTACTTACCGTTTATCAGTTGGCGGTGGTTTTCTGTGACTCGCCGCAGTTAAAGCATTACCTTTACTACCGCCTGTCACCAGCATCCTGAGAACCATGAATTCAGGTAGGCTGAAAAACTTAACCTTTGACTCCCACCCTTTCCATCAGCATCCTGCATGAAGCATGAGGAAGGGTAGAAAATAACAGTTTTTGCAGTTGATAGATAGGGTGTGGAAGTCTAAGGGTTAAAAGACTGGAGTGCGGAGAGAGATGGAACAGAATGGGATTAGGGAGGTGGGGGCGGGAAGCTGGGAGTTTTGGGGTGGGGGGGGGGGTGGGGAGCTGGGAGTGAGTGGAAGAGGGCGAGACAGGGGGTGGAGGGGAAAGAGTGTGGTGGCTTGTTTTTCCGGTGATGATAGCGGCGATGAAGCGTTGCTGTGTATTGTCATGACCTTTGCTGTCGTTTGTTTGGAAGTACTTCAGGGAGGTTTTCACTGTTTGTGGTTTATGGGGATGGCAGGGGAAGGAGGGAGGAGGACAGGATGCTTGGGTGCGTTACAGAGGGGAGGGGGAGAGGGTGGGTAGAAGAGGAAGGCGGTTCAAAGAAGTCAGCAGGGTTTGAAAACTGAACGTCAAAACAAGGGAGGTTTAGAAATCCTTGAAATCGCTTGAATTGTTTTTGACAGCAAGTAAGCCACCAAGGAGTCACTGAAACAAAAAGAAAACATAAAACACTCAAAACAAACCGCAGCCTAGCCAACCAACCAAAGCCACACACATGTACAGACTAAACAGAACACGTACGTTTCCTCTGCTATATAGGAGAGGGAAAATAGAGTTGTCGGCCTTGCAATGGTAAGAATAAAGTGTTTGTTCTGACCATTACAAAGAGGCAACCCTCTTTCCCTTTCTCAAGGCAAAGAAACGTACCTGTGTTTACTGTGCTTGATGATGCACACCATGCAGTTGTTTTCTTCTTACAAACACACGCCACAAGCAAAAAAATCTCTCAAATGTATCATCTTCATTCTTGTGATCACGTCGTTTGCAAAATGCCTTCACCTTTCTCCTTGCCTTTGCCAGTGCAGACTGACGACTAGATTTTGCAAGGGTCACTCATTTTCTGAAAATGTTGAAGCTTTATTCTATGTCTCCATGCATCTGCACTTTAGAAATAGCCAACAGAATCGGCCTAGCTAAAACAGTATCTAAGAAAATGAAAAGCGTTCTTAACAGCAAATGCCTATCATTTAACATCAGGAGGAGAGTTCTTCGGTGTTATAAGACCGATATTGTTGTACGGATGTACGTGAAACGTGGACAGTCAACACGCAAAGTCAGAACAAGATTTAGGCAGCTGAAATATGGTTTCTAAGAAGAATATTAAGAGTTACATGGGCAGGAAAGAAAAAAAACTAGTCAGCCTTGAAAGAGGCAGACATCAAAAAGAATATCAATTTAATGAAGAAGATTAGGAAAAGACAAGCAACTTTATAGACATTTTGTGAGGTAAAAGAAATTAGAGAACCTAGTCACAACAGGAAAATGGCGGGAAAACTAACACCAGGTAGATCAAGGAAGAAACTATTGGAAGGACTTGTGCAGTGGATGAAGACAGGAAGGGTGGGAGAAGTACTTGAAGCGACAAGGAAAATATTCATATGGAGGCCATGATCGCCAACGCCATGTGACAGGGCAAATGACAATGATGATCCATGTCTCTTATATGAAAAGAACAATCAATGGTGATCTATGTCTCATTTATGAAAAGAACAGTCAGTTATTGCGGTCATTGTAGCGCTTTGATTTCAATAACTCAATATAAAATATTACAATGACAGGTTCTGTGATAACAGAACTTTCCAGCAGTAATGGAGTTTGGGGTTTGCTCAACAGGAATTTGCACCCTGATAATTCCAAAATCATTCCACCCACATCTTGGATGGTGCCAAAATAAAAGCTTTATAATGCAAGCACCTGGATTAAATGGGTTCAAAATAAAATATGTTTCATAAAAGTATTGATTTATTGTGATTTTTATAAATCCGAGTCGTGGAAGTCATCCACACCATAGTGATTTCGCTGCAGCATGAAAATCGTTTGGCATGGTGAAGATCAACACCTCAGGTGTCTGTATCTCTCGGGCCTGGTTGATGCTGGGATATATTGTAGTACAGCCCTGTCACATATATATCAATACAAAATGGCAACTCACGATGGAAGCTTTATTGTCTTGGAAGCAATTTTGTAAGCAATGCCACCACACATTGGTTAATTTTACATGGAATCATTAACTGTATATTTTCACATAGAATCATTAAAGTATATGGATGATGTTGTTTCATTCTATTTTAATTTCATTTATAACTAAACTCACGTGTGTTGGGCGATCTGAATGAAAGGAACTGTCAGCGTTTAAGTTAATGTAAACCAGAAGCCCCGTAAAATTTCTGTTACATAATTGACGAAAGAAGACAGGCCTAACATTTCGACCAACTGGCCTTTGTCAAATGTACAATCAGATGGTCCTTATACAACAATCTCCATTTTTATACAGATATTATTTAGAAAAAATCCAGATTTTTTATTTCTCAAAATTTAATGTGACTTTGAAGAAGGTAGAAAGAAACTCTAGGGAGAGCTAGACAACAGAAGGTCTTCAGAGAAGTAACCCCCTTTAGACAAGTGTTTCGGCCCTGAATTCCTTACACTCTCGGGGGGCCGGGCCACATCCAGGTCATGACTCCTGGATGCCCTTCTGCTGTTGTCTATTTTTTTTTTTTTTTTTTTCCCCACGCCCGGGAGCGAACCTGGGCGATTCTGCGCTTCAGAACTGCGGTACACGGTTTTACCAATGTGCTAACGGGGCACACATCATCTGTAGGGAATTTAATCCTTATGAAGTTCACTTTTGGTTCCTCCTTGCCCAGATCCAGCTTGAGCTCCTTTCTGCTGCCTCTGCCATCGCTTTAAGGGCTCTAGTCCTCTTCTTTCCAGAAATGGCGAGTTGTTTCATGAGATCATAAGCGGAGGTGCCCACAAACCCTCTTGCCCCGACCTCTATGGCGAAGATTTTGACCCGCAGACCTGCTTTCTTCAGGTGCTGGCAAGACCGGCGTATTTTTCGGTCTTGTAGATATGTGCTTCTTCCATTCTGCTTTCGTATGGCACAGTGAGTTCTATCAGAATCACTTGTTTCGAGGAGTCAGAGTGGAGAGCGATGTCTGGTCTCATGCCTGTCTTGCTGATGACATCTGGGTAATTTCTCCACTCTGGGAGGTCTGCTGTACACTCCCAGTCGACTGCTCCATCCAGAAGAC
Organism: Monoplex corrugatus; assembly: GCA_030674185.1. NCBI lineage: Eukaryota > Metazoa > Mollusca > Gastropoda > Littorinimorpha > Ranellidae > Monoplex > Monoplex corrugatus. Next base: position 28,814,300 of record JAPXFY010000021.1, read on the forward strand.
CCTTTGGCAATGTGCTGGTTGTCATAGCACTTTCGGGCCAGACCTGTTTCCCTCCTGCTTTGTAGAACGTTGTCATAGCAATTGGTGCGTTTGGGGTCAAGGTTTTTTCGCTAACCACATCTGTGATCACTTTCAGAACTTGGTTGTGCCTCCATGTATACCTTCCTTGGGCTAGCGCTACTTTGCAAGAGCTTAGGACATGTTGCAAGAAGCATTATGGGAGACAAAACTTGATGCGACATTGGTAAACTTTCAAAATGGCCAAAGCAGGATTAAACTTTCTTTTCAAGGTTTCGTAGAAAGTGCTGTTCATACACCTTTATCAAAAAGTGCTGATCTTTGGCACATGTTTGGTCCGTGAGATCCTGACACTGACACCATCAGTTTGAAACTGACACATTCTGGATTCTTCTACAGTGCACTCCCTTGACCCAGATCCACCCAGAAACAGCTAAGAAAATGTTGCTGACACACAACACAAAACACCGTCGCCATTTGTAAAATATTTATTGTCAGGTTACATAAAAGTTGCACTGACAACACAGAGAGAGAGAGAGAGAGAGTGAGTGACAGAGACAGAGAGACAGATACAGACAGACAGACAGAGAGACAAAGACAGACACAGAGAGAGACAGAGAGAGACAAAGAGAGAGAGAGTACAACATCACCAACCCACCCACCCACCCACACACACACACACACAACACACACACACACACACACACACACACACACACACACACACAAACACACACACACACACAAACACACACACACACACACACACACACACACACACACACACACACACACACACACACACACACCACACACACACAGTTCCAATTAAAACAGAAAACTTTGAAGTTAGCAAAATACTTAAGCAGCTTCATGCCAGCAGAATTTTACAATCCCTTATGTATAGATGGAAACTTGATGCATTCAAAACAAAATACACCAAGAACATAGTGTGTCTGTATGGAAAGAAGATAACACATAGTCATATTCTTTCTTGCGTTAAGGTAAAACGACATATTCCAACACTATCTATGAGTACAGTTTCTGATATATTTGCCTCATTATCATTACTGTATGAATTTTTTGTTAGCTTGTCAAAAAGTCCTATAGCGAATTACCTTTAAAATGTTATTTCATTTGTTCACTGTTATGGTTAGTCAATTATTAGTTTTAATTTTTTCTTCATTTCTTCCAGATATTTATTAATTTTGTTTGTTAGTTTGTTTGTTTAAATCGTTAATTATGGTAACATTATTTGTTAGTTTTACTTTCCCCTCTTCAAAACAGTTGTTTTCTGGATCATCTTTTCTCAATTTCAGAATTGACAATTTTCAAATATTCTCTTCACTCCTCCTCTATCACCCCCCCCTTCCCTTTTTATTTTTATTTTTTGTTGTTGTTGGTGTGTGTGTGTGTCTAAAATCACTTTAGTGAATAGACATTAAATCAAAGACCAACACACACACACACACACACACACACACACACACACACACACACACACACACACACACACACACACACACACACACAAACACACCTCCGGTCGATAAGAAATAATATCCTTTTATGAAACAAAAGAAGACTCGAAACGAAACAGAATGGCGAAGATTAAGCCCAGACTATTCCCCCCCTCCAGCTTAGTAAAACATCAAGAGAGTTTCATTGTTGTTCGTTTTTTAAGTTTTCTGTGTCTATGTCTTTGTTGCCTTTTCTGTAACTCGACAAAGACCCGTTTGTAACAAAAACAAAAAACAAAAAACAAAAAAAAAATTGAGACTGTCATATTTTATAAATTACATATTTTATTTTCTCGTGTTTCTGATTTTTGTCTGCATGCGTGCAGGCAGTTAGTTATTTTGATACCGAGACAATCATCAGGACAAAAGGATGGAAAGTTAAATGTTCTGCGCTCCACAAACTCATTATCTCCGCGTGCAGAATATTGCCATATGCACTAACACTGTAAATGTCATGTGATGTCATAGGAAATCCAAAATAACCATGGCATATACCAAATGTACGCGGATAAACTCTATGCTCTGCTCAACAGATTCCAGGATGTATAATTGCATACAATTTTGATGTCCCGGATTTCCTGACCTACCCCGCAGGTATCTGTATTTCTCTGGCTTAATTGATGCCAGGGTTATCTTATGAAAGTGAGGGTACAGTTCAGCATTGTCACGTTGTTTCAGTTTAAATGGTCCTCCATAGAATCACCACTGTCATTCCTTTGATCAGAAAATCGAACTGAACGTCTAGTCTCTTCGAAAGAGGACGAAAAACTAGTCCGACCCCGGTGCCTTCTGGCCTGCGCATGCTAAAGATCCCACGGCAGTTGAAAATCGTGAAGAGCAGGGCATTGGCCTGGTTGTCCTAGTATAAAACATTGGAGAGATAGGTTGATTTCTCAGGTCTGTCCCATTCAAGGCCAATTAGCGTTCTTGCCTTTCTGAAGTCTTGGTCAATTAAAAAGATTGGGTGGCGCTGAACTGCGGCGACCCGCTCTCAAAGGGGAGAAGTCTGATTTTCGCATGGTAAATTCACTGTGACAGAAAGAAAAAGAATAATGATAATGATTATAAAACAACAACAACAATATAATAATAATAATGATGATGATAATGATAATAATAATAGTAATGACAGTAATAATAATGATAATAATAATAATAGTAATAATAATGACGACGACGATGACGACGATGATGATGATGATGATGATAACAAGAAGAAGAAGAAGAAGAATTCTCTTCATCATAGCATTTTGAAAATCTGTCCCAGATTATGTGGCACTTCATGTCTTGCTGTCATGGCGACCTGTGTTGGTGGGGTGGTTCAGAAGTGCCTTAATAGGGAGTTGAAAGGAGCGGGGTACAGTTGTTACAACAGAAAGCTGTGTGAATATGATAGTTATTTTTTTCTTTCTATGTCCATTGTTCTGTACTAAAAAACTTAGTCGTCTTTTTGCTTTTCTTTGTTAATTCCTTTGTACGGCCCAACAAAGTCCAGTTGGCTGAAAATTTGCGCCTGTCTTGTTTGATCAATTTGATACATGTTCTTATTCTCTACTATAATATTGTTATATTTCTGTACCGCTCTGCTTGTGCGTGGTTTTTTGTACTGTATGCAAATCAGACAGATTATCCTGTATGCAAACTGTTTTTGCTCACACCCCTAGAAATGAATAGTTCGACTTATTTATTTAAGCTCAGAGAATAGATTTAACACGTATTCAGTTCCCCCGTGGGGATGCCGGGGGGCCTTTTCAGTATAAACAGTATCCCCCGCCTTCTGGAAATTCTGTGCTGGAGATTTCCTCTTTTCTATCACTCTTTGTTTCTGCCTTGTTCCTTTGCTTTCTATTATTACCCCCTATCATTTTCTGCCTTGCTGGTCCATTCAGCTGCATGCGTTCGATCAAGTCTTACTAAATACTTTCTCTTAGGATTGATAATTAGGCATATGTACTAAGTGTATTTTGGGCTCTGAGGAGATGTAATGTGCAGAAATAATTTCAGGTAATTTATGCCTGTTTTTATCATCATCATCATCATCAGGTACCTTGCCGCAGGGCGTCTGTCTCTATCTCTTGTTGCCTCAAGCATCTCTTCCGCCCTCCTTGTCCCCAGCCACTCTGCAAGTCCGTCTAGTATCTTCTCCCTGGGTCTACCCGATTCTCTCTTTCCCTCCAGCTTTCCCGTTGTGACCAGGTACTCCAATTCCCCTTTCATCATAAAATGGCCTATAAGTGTAGCCTGTCTTTTCCTAATCTTCCTTATGAATGATCTACTTGTGTCTGCTGTTTGTATATGTACGTTTTAATGCCCTTCTTTATGTTTACATTTGTATTTTGATATAATATTTAAATCCCTCGTGATAAATTGGACGGATTGGTCAAAGCCAGGGGCATATCGTTAGATTATGAGCGCACATGCATTGCTATGTGTATTTCATTTCCTTTTCCAGGTGTGGTTCCCCCCCCCCCCCCCCCCCCGCCAACCCCCAGTGAGGTATGCACGATTTTAAGAGATGGTTATAGCCCTGATATGGCTCTGCGCAGTCGGCTGGGCTTTAAGCAACAATAACAATAACGTATTTAATAACTTTTTAACGTTACGACGATTGAATGTTTAGTTTTATCATGTATGGCGTACGTACTTCATTTTCTCCTTCTTCTGCTTTATCATCATCATCGTCATCCCATCTCACCATCATCATCAACTTCTTCTTCTGTTCTTCTTGTTCTGTCTTCTGTTCTTCTTGTTCTTGTTCTCTTGTTCTTGTTCTTCTTGTTCTGTTCTTGTTCTTCTTGTTCTTGTTCTTCTTGTTCTTGTTCTTGTTCTTCTTGTTCTGTTCTCTTGTTCTGTTCTTCTTGTTCTCTCTGTTCTTCTTGTTCTTGTTCTTGTTCTTGTTCTTCTTGTCTTGTTCTTCTTGTTCTCTTGTTCTTCTTTTCTTCTTCTTCTTCTTCTCCTCCTCCTCCTCCTCCTTCTTCTTCTCCCTCCTCCTCCTCTTCCTTCTTCTCGTCTTCTTCTTCTTCTTCTTTTTCTTGTTGTTGTTGTTGTTGTTGTTCTTCTTCTTCTTCTTCTTCTTCTTTGTATGGGGTGGATTGTTTGTGAGTTATGCAGTCAAATTGAGTACGATCATTGGTTTACTAGAGCAGGTATGGTATTTTCATTACGTAGTGTACAAGCTAAACCATGTGTGTGTGTGTGTGTGTGTGTGTGTGTGTGTGTGTGTGTGTGTGTGTGTGTGTGTGTGTGTGTGTGTGTTTTGTGTGTGTTTGTTTTGTGTGTGTGTGTGTGTGTGTGTGTGTGGTGTTTTGTGTGTGCGTGCGTGTGGTTTGTGCGTGTGTATGTTGTGTATGCATGAGTGCTTGAGAAGTGCTCTTATCTTTATATGCACGCATGTGTGTGAGTGTAAGCAGTATGATATATGTCAGCTCGTGCGTGCAAATATAACGTGCATGGACCTTACATGTGAGTGAGTGAGTGCATGTGTGTGTATGTGTGTGTATGTGTGTGTGTGTGTGCGTGTGTGTGCGTGTGTGTGTGTGAGTATATGCATGTGTGTGAGTGTAAGAGTGTGTGTATGTGTGTGTGTGTGTGTGTAGTGTGTGTGTATGTGTGTGTGTGTGTGAGTGTGTGTGTGTGTGAGTGTGTGTGTGTGTGTGTGTGAGCGAGCGTGTGTGCGTGTGTTTGGTTTATCTCTCTCTCTCTCTGTGTCTGTCTGTCTGTTTGTCTGTCTCTCTGTGTGTCTGTCTCTGTCTCTCTGTCTTTCTGTCTTGTGTCTGTCTCTGTCTCTCTCTCTCTTGTCTCTTTCTGTCTCTCTTTCTCTGTCTCTGTCTGTGTCTCCTCTCTCCCCTCCCCCCCTCTCTCTCTCTTCTGTCTCTGTTGTGTGTTGCGTGATGCGAGTCAAACAGAATTGTCTGGCTAACATCAGGCAACACACGCACACATAACATGTATGTACGATGGAAAAACTCACGGTGCCCTGTTAGCGAGACAACAAGGGGCGACAAGCAGGTACCACACTATCGGAGCCAATAACAATAATCAAAATGGTTTCCATCTTCCGTGAAATTACTCTGATATATTCCAACCCCATCTGCGTCCCTGGTTTTCGGGTGGAAAGACGAGAGGGGGGGGGGGCGGGGGAGAGGAGAGAGGGGGGAGGGCTTGTACCTCCAGTCGATAAGCGTCCGCGAGTGCTCATAAGCAAGAAGCGCCGCCGTAAAGGGCAGGTAACAATTACTTGCAGCACCTTATCTTTGACAGATCAGAGTGATCTGCTCCTTGCACGCGCTTGGCACGCGCGATCACCTGCAAACGATGGAACGGAACGGCAGCGGAGGCGAAGAAAACACAAACTCCAACCTCCGCCATCGTGGGAAGTGACTGGCGTTTGAAGACAAGGAACTCGTGTTGCACTTGAGTGTTCTGTTGACTTGTTTGTGTGGTTCGTTTTATTCTGTTTTGGTTTGTTTCATAGTTGTTTTCTTCTTCTTCTTCTTTTTTCTCTCTCTCTCTCTCTCTTTCTCTCTCTCTCTCTCTCTCTCTCTCTCTGTGTGTCTCTGTCTCTCTCTCTCTTTGTAGCGTTTTATTATTTGTTTCTATCTTTCTTTTGCTTTCCTCCTTCTCCTCCTTCTTGTTCTTTTGTTATTCTTTCTTGTTCTGCTTGTTCTTGTTTCTTGTTGTTGTTGTTGTTGTTCTTCTTCTTCTCTCTCTCTCTTTCTTTCTTCTGTCTGTCTGTTTGTCTGTCTGTGTCTGTCTGTCTGTCTGTCTGTCTCTGTCTCTGTCTCTCTGTTTCTTCTGTCTCTGTCCTCTGTCTCTCTGTCTGTCTCTCTGTCTCTGTCTCTGTCTGTCTGCCTGTCTGTCTATCTATCTGTCTGTCTGTCTGTCTTCTCTCTCTCTCTCTTCTCTCTCTCTCTCTCTCTCTCTCTCTCTCTCTCTCTCTCTTCTCTCTTCTTCTTCTTCTTCTTCTTTCTTCTTCTCTTTAGGATTGTGTTTCCGATTTCAACCCCGGTTTAGCGGTTCAGGAATATGGTACATTTTCACCACAACGCTATGAGAATGCACAGTCTATACACTCCGTCTTCAGAGGGCGTGCATGCATTCTGATTGTTTTCATGTTTTCATAAGCCACCAGATACTGACATGACTTAACATGATCAGACCAAAGAGTATAGTACTCTGTAGTCAGACTTTTTAGTGGAGCATGGGGGAAAACTCGAGCTATTCTGCGAGCTGACCACGTTCCTCTACTGATGTCGTACTCAGAGTCTGCATCTTTGGAGGGCGTGCATGCGTGGTGTTTTCATGTTTCCATAAGCCAGCCGCTGACATGACTTACATAATCTTTAGCGTGCATATTTGATATTTTTCGTGTGTATACGTGTACACGAAAAGGGGGATTAGACATTGATTGGTGTGCACTCATGTTGACCTGGAAAGGTGGGGAAAATCTCCACCTTTTACCCACAAGGCTGGAGATACCCAGAAACAAACATCAACCTTTACCCACAAGGCGGGAGATACCCAGAAACAAACATCAACTTTTACCCACAAGGCGGGAGATACCCAGAAACAAACATCAACTTTTACCCACAAGGCCGGAGATACCCAGACAAAAACAAACATCAACTTTTACCCACAAGGCCGGAGATACCCAGACAAAACAAACATGAACTTTTACCCACAAGGCTGGAGATACCCAGACAAAAACAAACATGAACTTTTACCCACAAGGCCGGAGATACCCAGACAGAAACAAACATCAACTTTTACCCACAAGACGGGAGATACCCAGACAGAAACAACAACTTTTACCCACAATGCTGGAGATACCCAGACAGAAACAAACATCAACTTTTACCCACAATGCTGGAGATACCCAAACAAAAACAAACAACAACTTTTACCCACAATGCTGGAGATACCCAGACAAAAACAAACATCAACTTTTACCCACAAGGCTGGAGATACCCAGACAGAAACAAACATCAACTTTTACCCACAATGCTGGAGATACCCAGACAGAAACAAACAACAACTTTTACCCACAATGCTGGAGATACCCAAACAAAACAAACATCAACTTTTACCCACAATGCTGGAGATACCCAGACAGAAACAAACAACAACTTTTACCCACAATGCTGGAGATACCCAGACAGAAACAAACATCAACTTTTACCCACAATGCTGGAGATACCCAGACAGAAACAAAAATCAACTTTTACCCACAATGCTGGAGATACCCAGACAGCAACAAACAACTTTTACCCACAATGCTGGAGATACCCAGACAGAAACAAACATCAACTTTTACCCACAATGCTGGAGATACCCAAACAAAAACAAACATCAACTTTTACCCACAATGCTGGAGATACCCAGACAGAAACAAACATCAACTTTTACCCACAATGCTGGAGATACCCAGACAGAAACAAACATCAACTTTTACCCACAATGCTGGAGATACCCAGACAGAAACAAACAACAACTTTTACCCACAATGCTGGAGATACCCAGACAGAAACAAACATCAACTTTTACCCACAATGCTGGAGATACCCAGACAGAAACAAACATCAACTTTTACCCACAAGGCTGGAGATACCCAGACAGAAACAAACAACTTTTACCCACAATGCTGGAGATACCCAGACAGAAAACAAACATCAACTTTTACCCACAATGCTGGAGATACCCAAACAAAAACAAACATCAACTTTTACCCACAATGCTGGAGATACCCAGACAGAAACAAACATCAACTTTTACCCACAATGCTGGAGATACCCAGACAGAAACAAACAACAACTTTTACCCACAATGCTGGAGATACCCAGACAGAAACAAACAACAACTTTTACCCACAATGCTGGAGATACCCAGACAGAAACAAACATCAACTTTTACCCACAATGCTGGAGATACCCAGACAGAAACAAACAACAACTTTTACCCACAATGCTGGAGATACCCAGACAGAAACAAACATCAACTTTTACCCACAATGCTGGAGATACCCAGACAAAAACAAACATCAACTTTTACCCACAAGGCTGGAGATACCCAGACAGAAACAACAACTTTTACCCACAATGCTGGAGATACCCAAACAAAAACAAACATCAACTTTTACCCACAATGCTGGAGATACCCAAACAAAAACAAACATCAACTTTTACCCACAATGCTGGAGATACCCAAACAGAAACAAACATCAACTTTTACCCACAATGCTGGAGATACCCAAACAAAAGCAAACAACAACTTTTACCCACACATGCTGGAGATACCCAGACAGAAACAAACATCAACTTTTACCCACAATGCTGGAGATACCCAGAACAAAAACAAACATCAACTTTTACCCACAATGCTGGAGATAACCAGACAAAAACAAACATCAACTTTTACCCACAATGCTGGAGATAACCAGACAGAAACAAACATGAACTTTTACCCACAATGCTGGAGATACCCAAACAAAAACAAACATCAACTTTTACCCACAATGCTGGAGATACCCAGACAGAAACAAACATCAACTTTTACCCACAATGCTGGAGATACCCAAACAAAATCAAACAACAACTTTTACCCACAAGGCTGGAGATACCCAAACAAAAACAAACATCAACTTTTACCCACAATGCTGGAGATAACCAGACAGAAACACCAACTTTTACCCACAATGCTGGAGATAACCCAAACAAAAACAAACATCAACTTTAACCCACAAGGCTGGAGATACCCAAACAAAAACAAACATCAACTTTTACCCACAAGCTGGAGATAACCAGACAAAAACAAACATCAACTTTTACCCACAAACTGGAGATAACCAGACAAAAACAAACATCAACTTTTACCCACAATGCTGGAGATAACCAGACAAAAACAAACATCAACTTTTACCCACAATGGCTGGAGATAACCAGACAAAAACAAACATCAACTTTTACCCACAAGCTGGAGATACCCACACAGAAACAAACCCAGACTATCTCGTTGGAAATCCAAGGCCTTAACCACTCGACTTCCCCGCCTGTCGGGAGATAAAGAAACGCTAGGGAGTTGAGAGACTGTCGGAAAGGGTGGGAGGGAGCGTGAGGATAACCTGTCTCTGAAAAGTGTATCATATACAGACTTCCGGCCATAAATATCCCCACACCAAAGGTCATAGGCTAATAGGATTATGATAATTGTTTGGTACATACATGGGGGGACCAGTTAATTGGAGGTGTGTGTGGGGGTGGGTGGGGTCGGGGGTTAGGGGAATCAAGATAGCGTTATGCGGATCTTTCCCCTGTAGGTTACAGCAGACAACGCCCCGTTACAATGGGTTTGTTGTGGATGTGATGTTCAGGGGGTGGGACATGGAAATTGTGTGGTAGTAAAATGTCAGTATTCTGGAGATATGATAATGGTTTCAGACATACAGGGGTATTCGAAGAAAAACGTTCATATTCCACAGTCAGCAAAGAAAACAAACCAAACAGTCTTGATGGAGGCAGACACAAGAAGATCATTGATAAGGAAGATCAGGAAAAGACAGGCAACATTTACAGGCCATTTTATGAAGAAAGGGGAATTACAGCAGCTGGTCACAACAGGAAAGCTGGAGGGAAAAGAGCACCAGGTAGACCCAGGAAGAAAATATTGGACGGACTTGCAGGGTGGCTGAGGACAGAGAGGGTAGAAGATGTGCTAGCGGCAACAGGGGATAGATACATATGGAGGGTCATGATCACCAACGCCATGCGGCAGGGCACATGATGATGGTGATGACATACAGGGGGGGGGGGGGTGACCAGTTAACTGGGGAGGAGATGGGGGGAGAGGAAAGAATCAAGAAAACGTTGTGGGGATCTTGCCCCTGTAGGTTACAGCAGACAACGCCCAGTTATAACATGTATGTTGTGGGTGGCGTGTTCAGGGGGTGGGACGTGGAAATTGTGTGGTAGTAAAATGTCAGTGTTCTGGAGATATCCTGGTACCACTTTCGGGAAAAAAACAACGATAACAACGACGACGACGACAACAACAGACGCAATAGAGAAGTGAGTAAACATGGAACTTCCAATCGGAAGGCCCCGGGTTCATTCCGTTTAGACACCTCTGTCTGGTATGTCTGGTAGGTCTGGTAGGTCTGGTATATCTGGTAGGTCTGGTAGGTCTGGTAGGTCTGGTAGGTCTGGTAGGTCTGTATATCTGGTAGGTCTGGTAGGTCTAGTAGGTCTGGTAGGTCTGGTAGGTCTGGTAGGTCAGGTAAAGTCTGGTATGTCTGGTAGGTCTGATAGGTCAGGTAAGGTCTGGTAAGGTCTGGTAGGTCTGGTAAGGTCTGGTAGGTCTGGTATGTCTGGTAGGTCTGGTATGTCTGGTAGGTCTGGTATGTCTGGTAGGTCTGGTATGTCTGGTAGTCTGGTAGGTCTAGTAGGTCTGGTAAGGTCTGGTAAGGTCTGGTATGTCTAGTAGGTCTGGTAGGTCTGGTAAAGGTCTGGTATGTCTAGTAAGTCAGGTAGGTCTGCTAGGTCTGGTAGGTCTGGTAAGGTCTGGTAAGGTCTGGTAGGTCTGGTAGGTCTGGTAGGTCTGGTGAGTAAGGTCTGGTAGGTCTGGTAGGTTTCTGACCTCCTTTGTTAACATGTGTGCAGATTTGCCTGCCAGTGCCTAAACCCGTGCACATGCATGCAGAATATGGAACATGTACGTTAAAGATCCTGGAAGTGATGTCAATGTCCGATAATTGCTGGCAGATTAGGATAGAACGCATATGGAATTACCCAAGTTAAACAAACTCCTAGCAAACAATTTGAGTCTTTAGCGGGCATGCTGGCTGGTTGTTTAACCCTTTGGCTCCTGCACCCTGTCCACTAGCGTCCTACATTGTCAACCTTGCTAGCAAAGAAAACATTAACCCTTTGACTCCCTTACCCTACCCACCAGCTTCCTGTTGTATATATATATATATATATATGTGTGTGTGTGTATGTGTGTGTGTGTGTGTGTGTGTGTGTGTCTGTGTGTGTGTGTGTGTGTGGCGTTTCCCCCAAAACACTGTAGACTCTAGTAGTTCTTTCGGTAGATCTAA
>JAPXFY010000021.1:28830924-28835924 GCA_030674185.1 Monoplex corrugatus
GATAGATAGATAGATAGATGTATAGATATAGATATCACGTGCATTGCAACATGGCGTTGGCGATCATGGTCCTCCAGATGAATCTATCCTTTGTCGCTGCTAGTAATTCTCCCACCCTCTCTGTCTTCACCCACTCCGCAAGTCTGTCCAATATTTTCTCCCTGGGTCTACCTGGTGCTGTTTTTTGCCTGCTGCTTTCCTGTTGTGACTTGGTGCTCTAATTTCTCTTGCCTCATAAAATGTCCTTTAAATGCTGCTTGTGTTTTCCTAATCTTCTTCATTATGTCCTGTTATATCTGCCTCCCTCAAGACTATCTCGTTTGTTTCTTTACTGTGGAGCTCTTAATTAACATTCTTCTTACAAACCACGTTTCAGTGCCTCAGTCTTGTTCTGACTTTGCGTGTTGACTGTCCACGCTTCACATCCGTACAACAATATCGGTTCTATATAACACTGAAGCACTTCCTGTCTTACCTGTTTACCTGTCATAGTTTTTTAGTCTGAAATAGGACCTATTTGCATACAGACATACCAATTTCTTTTCTGTAGTGGCTTCTGCGTGTGTGAAAAGAAGGGAAAGTTCCGCCACCTCCAAAGTTTCTTCAAGAGGGATTCATCTTACTTCCCTTCCATCCACTTCTGCCAGTAATATTCTGGCAGACTCCTTGGCCTGCGCAAAATCTCTATAGCTGGTAAGGTCCTGGAATAAGAATTAAGGGGGCTAGGTATAGGGGCAGAACGGGACACACGAAACACATAGCTGACATGACCAGAATGACTGGACAATTGAGATTGGCAGCAATTGGTTGATTGATCTGGTCCAGTTTTTACGTCGACACCCATCTCAGGTAGTATGGTCGAAGGGGATAACTGGGAGGAAGGGGGAACATATCTAATCCTATACTGACACTACCCAGAACACCAATGATGTTAAGATGGGACAGTGAGAAGGCCAGTGTTAATGTAACTCGCCCCGGAATTCGAACCCACAACCATTAGCGTGTGAATCCGATGCTCAAACCAACTGAGCTATATGGGCAGCGAACAGGCCAGGCCTCTTTTTATACTGCAGGCTGGGACTGAATTCAAGACATCAGATCATAAGCCCATAATAATAGGCAGATTGCGAAGAGAAGGTAGAAAAGAGGGGTACCGGGACAGTGTGCTGGAGGATGGAGTGGGGTGGGGGAGGGTTGGGAAGGGAGGTCACGCAGAGATGAGAGCGGGAACTCTGTTAACCCCTTTGACTCCAGCATCCTATCCACCAACCACAAAAACTTAACCCTTTGACTCCCTCACCTTATCACAACAGGAAAGCTGGAGGGAAAAACAGCACCTGGTAGACCCAGGAAGAAAACGTACTGGACGGACTTGCAAAGTGGCCGAGGACAAAGAGGGTGGGAGACGTACCAGCAGAGACAAGGGATAGATTCGTATGAAGGGCCATGGTAGGGTGAGGGTATCAAAGGGTTAAGATTTGCTTGCTAGGTATTGTATAGATGCTGGTAGACAGGGTGCAGGAGTCAAAGGGGGATGAGGAGAGAGAGGAGGAGAGTAGAAGAGAGAGGAGGAGAGATGAGAGAGAGAGAGAAGAGAGAGAGGAGAGAGAGAGAGAGAGAGAGAGAGAGAGAGAGAGAGAGAGGAGAGAGAGAGGGAGAGAGAGGAGAGAGAGAGAGAGAGAGAAAAAGAGAGAGATAGAGAGAAAGAGAGAAAAAGAGAGAAGAAGAGAGAGAGAAAGAGAGAGAGAGACAGAGACAGAGACAGAGATGATTGATTGATTTGATTCAGTTTTACGTCAGCACCCACTCAGGATATGCCGACGGGGATAATCATCCCAGGAAAATGGGGGCAATGGGGACTTATCTAATCCTATACTGACACACCAGAAAACAATGATGCTAAGATGGGACAGTGAGAGCCAGATTTATGTAGCGCACCCGGATTCGAACCCACAACATTAGCATGTGAATCCGACGCTCAACATGAGCTACAGAGGCCGCCAGAGACAGAGAGAGACAGAGAGAGACAGAGAGTTGGGGGGGGGGTGCAAGGAAGAGACCAGCAAGTTGACAGCTTTACGGGAGATAGTTCCAGTTCCCAAGCTGTAACGAGTCCTCCTGCCTGTCTTTGAAGCGTGGCAACATACGTGGGTTTTCTCAACTCTCTGATTTAATATGGCCATCCTTGTGCATAAACATCCAAAACCGCAACTCTGATATTTTGGGACATGAAGGTGTTGGAAGTAGGGGGTGGGGGTGGTGAGGAGAGGAGGAGGGGATGTGTGAAAAGGATGGTGAGGTGTATGTGTTCGTGAGAGTGTTTTGAGGGTGGGTGGGTGGACGGATAATGTGTGTGTGAGTGTGTGTGTGTGTGTGTGTGTGTGTGTGTGTGTGTGTGTGTGTGTGTGTTGTGTTGTGTTGTGTTGTGTTGTGTGTGTGTATTGTGTGTGTGTGTTGTGTGTGTGTGTTGTGTGTGTGTGTGTTTGTGTGTGTGTATGTGTGTGTGTGTTGTGTGTGTGTGTGTGTAGTGTGTGTGTGTGTTGTTGTGTGTGTTGTGTGTGTGTTGTGTGTGTGTGTGTGTGTGTGTGTGTGTGTGTGTGTGTGTGTGTGTGTGTGTGTGTGTTGTGTGTGTGTTGTGTGTTGTGTGTGTGGTTGTGTGTATGTGTGTGTGGTGTGTTGTGTTGTGGTTGGTCTTGTCTGTGTCTGTGTCTGGTCTGAGTTTTTCGATATTCGGATAAGATAGAGAAGCTAATTGTCAAAAAAAAAAGACTAGAGGGACAATCATACATTAACTCATCCATCCACCATCGATCTGTTTATCTATCCATCATCCATCTTTTTCTATCTATCCATCCATCTGTCTATCGATCCATCCATCTTTCTATCTATTCATCTGTCGAGTTCCAGTTTTATCAGTTTTCTCAAAACGGCGGTACGGCGCTAAGAAAAAGTCTGTGTCTGCACTAAAACCTAAGATACCACCAGCTCCTTGATTCATTGAATGCTTTGTGTGCTCTACAGTGCTTTGTGTGCTCTACAGTGCTTTGTGTGCTCTACGGTGCTTTGTATGCTCTACAGTGCTTTGTATGCTCTACAGTGCTTTGTGTGCTCTACAGTGCTTTGTATGCTCTACAGTGCTTTGTGTGCTCTACAGTGCTTTGTATGCTCTACAGTGCTTTGTGTGCTCTACAGTGCTTTGTATGCTCTACAGTGCTTTGTATGCTCTACAGTGCTTTGTATGCTCTACAGTGCTTTGTGTGCTCTACATGCTTTGTATGCTCTACAGTGCTTTGTATGCTCTACAGTGCTTTGTGTGCTCTACAGTGCTTTGTGTGCTCTACAGTGCTTTGGTGCTCTACAGTGCTTTGTGTGCTCTACAGTGCTTTGTGTGCTCTACAGTGCTTTGTGTGATCTACAGTGCTTTGTATGCTCTACAGTGCTTTGTGTGCTCTACAGTGCTTTGTGTGCTCTACAGTGCTTTGTGTGCTCTACAGTGCTTTGTGTGCTCTACAGTGCTTTGTGTGCTCTACAGTGCTTTGTATGCTCTACAGTGCTTTGTGTGCTCTACAGTGCTTTGTGTGCTCTACAGTGCTTTGTGTGCTCTACAGTGCTTTGTGTGCTCTACAGTGCTTTGTGTGCTCTACAGTGCTTTGTGTGCTCTACAGAAGATGATAGACTAGAGAAATGGAAAAATCCGTAGAGGCCAGTTGTCACAAAAAAACCAAAAAAAAATACCAGGGACACATTCATTCGTTCTTTCGATCGTTCATTTTTCGTTCGATCGATCATTCTTTTTCTCTTTCTTTCGTTCTTTCTATATTACTTTCTTTGTTTCGTTTGATTGCTAGTTCATTCTTTCTTTCAGTACTTGTTTATTTTTTTTTCTGTTTCTTTTTTGCGGTTGTTTGTTCGTTCGTTTGTTCATTCATTGAATGAGTCAGTCAGTCTTTTATTTTTTATTTATTCAAGTATTCATCTCAGTTCTTTCTTAGTTTATGTGTTCCTCATCAGATGATGAAGAAGTGGAGGGGGAAACAACCAGAATCTACAGAGTCCAGTAACCCGAAAGGATAGTAGCGATGTCCTTTCATTCATTCATTCATTCTTTCTTCATTCATTCATTGATTCATTGATTCATTGATTCATTGATTCTTTCTTTCTTTCTTTCTTTCTTTCTTTCGTCCTTTCGTCTTTTCGTCCGTCGTTCGTTCATTTGTTTGTTTGTTTTTTTCGCGCGTTCGCTCGTTCGTTTGTTCGCTCATTCGTTTTCCGTTCATTCATTTGTTCGTTCATTAATTCATTAATTTCTTCGTTCATTTGTCTTTCCATCCATCCGCCCGTCTATCCATCTGTCCACAGACCCACCCACCCATCTATCCATCAATCCATTCATTCATTCTCTCTTCCTTTATTAATCTTTCTTTTTTTTTCTGTCTTCTTTCTTATCTCTTTCTCTCTCACAGCGTTGCTGCGTTATGTAAAAGATGGCGTGAAAGTGATAGCAGACGACACCCATATATCTACTCCGTCCCTCCTGCTTTTCTTTTTCTTTTTTTTTTTGCTTTTTTTTTTTTCGTTATTTGCTGAATCATTTATACATACATGTTGCTGAGTGCTATGATACAGCAATCAGTTCATTCTCCCATCTATTTCTATGTAACCTCCCCCCCCCCCCCCCCTAAAGAAAAATGAATTGAAATAATTTCTATCAGGACCCAGAAGGAAAACCTTTGATTCTTTCTTTGTTTACTCTTCTTGACTTCTTATCTTCACTGATTGATCCGTCCATAACTTCTTCCGTGTTCAGCATCTCCTGAGATATCTATGTATCTGTCTGTTTACTATCTATCTATCTATGTATCTATCTGTCTATCTATCTATCTATCTATCTATCTATCTGTCTATCTGTCTATCTATCTATCTGTCTATCTATCTATCTATCTATCTATATGTCTATCTATCTATCTATCTGTCTATCTATCTATCTATTTATCTAATAT
>JAPXFY010000021.1:28840924-28853424 GCA_030674185.1 Monoplex corrugatus
TTAGTGCTTCTCTTTCTTCTCGTCCAAGCTGTTTTGTAATTTCTTTCTTCGTGTGTCTTTTTTCCTTTTTTTTAACTTTAATCAGTTTCTTTCTTTGTGTCTTTTTCCCCTTTCTTTTATAAGTTTAATTTAATCAAGATAGGCAACTTATTAGCATTTCTCGACAATCTTTCTTATATAAAGTCGGTTCATTTATCACCACCATCATCATTATCACCATCGCCGTCGTCATCATCGTCATCGTCATCATCATCATCATCATCGTCGCGTCTCGTCGTCGTCGTCGTTGTTGTCGTCGTCGTCGTCCTCGTCGTCGTCGTCGTCATCATCATCATCATCATCATCACCATCATCACCATCATCACATCACATCACCACCACCACCATCATCATCATCATCATCATCATCATCATCATCATCTTTATTATCCTCCTCCTCCTCTTTATTATTATTGTCAATAATCGTTGTTGTTGTTCTTCTTCTTCATTGTTCTTCTTCTCCTCCTTCCCTCTCCTTATTCATTTTCTTCTTCTTCTTCTTCTTCTTCTGTTTTCGACTCACTGTGTGTAGTTTTAAATGGGTCTAGTAAAAAGTCTCCCTATCAGTCCCAGCAGTTACTCCAAGCCGTTAGTTTAACGGTAAAAAAAAAAAAAGGAAGAAAAAAGAAAAAAAAGGAAAAATGTTGTAATTACACATTTTTTTCGAACATCAAAGCGTCACAGGCTTTTTCCGTCATGGCGAATAATTTCTTCAAGCATCTAAAATTTAAACGGGAGGAGGGGGAGCTAATATAAACCGTCTGAAATTACACAATCACCAAAAACGCAATACAAAGAGAGAGAGAAAAAAAAAGAGACACACACACAACACACACACACACACACACACACACACACACACACACACACAACACACACACACGCAAACACACACACAACACACACACACACACACACACACACACACACACACACACACACACACACACAAGAGATAGACAGATAGATAGATAGATTGATAGATAGATAGATAGTAGATAGAAGATAAAATAGATAGGTAGCATAGACAATGGTAGAAGATAGAGAGATAGATAGTAGATAGACAAAGTAGATAGAAGGATAGATAGATAGATAGATAGACAGATAGATAGACAGACAGAAGATAGATAATAGATAGATAGATACATAGATAGATAGATAGATAGATAGATAGAATAGATAGATAGATAGAGAAGATAGAGATAGATAGACAACTGGTACATAGATAGGTAGATAGATAGGTAGTCAGGGAGATAGACAGATAGACAGGTAGAGAGAGAGAGAGAGAGAGAGAGAGAGAGAAGAGGAGAGAGAGAGAGAGAGAAGAAGAAGAATGCGAAGAAGAAGAAGAAGAAGAAGAAGAAGACGAATGCGAAGAAGAAGAATGCGAAGAATGCGAAGAGAAGAAGAAGAAGAAGATGCGAAGAAGAAGAATGCAAGAAGAATGCGAAGAGAAGAATGCGAAGAAGAAGAATGCGAAGAAGAAGAATGGAAGAAGAAGGAAAGAATGGAAGAATGCGAAGAAGAAGAATGCGAAGAAGAAGAAGAATGCGAAAGAAAAGAATGCAGAAGAAGAAATGCAGAAGAAGAAGAAGCGAAGAATGCGAAAGAATGCAAGAAAATGCGAAAGAAGAAATGCGAAGAAGAATGCGAAGAAGAATGCGAAGAATGCGAAGAAGAAGAAAATGCGAAGAAGGAAGAAGAATGCGAAAAGAAGAATAGCAAGAAGAAGAAAAGAAGAAGAAGAAGAAAAGAAGGAAGAAGAAGAATAGAAGAAGAAAAAGAAGAAGAAAGAATAGAGAAGAAGAAGAAAGCAAGAAAGAAGAAGAATGCAGAAGAGAAGAAAGAAGAATGAAGAAGAAGGAAGAAGAAGGAAGAAGAAGAAAGGAAGAAGAAGAAAAGAAGAATGGAAGAAGAAGAAGAGAAAGAAGAAGAAGAAGAAAAAAGGAAAGAAGAAGAAAGAAGAAAGAAGAAAGAAGAAAAGAAGAAGAAGAAGAAGAAGAAGAAGAAGAAGAAGAAGAAGAAGAAAAGAAGAAGAAGAAGAAGAAGAAGAAAAGAAAGAAGAAGAAAGAAAGAAGAGAAGAAGAAGAAGAAGAAAAGAAAGAAGAAAAGAAGAAGAAAGAAGAAGAAAGAAGAAGAAGAAGAAAAAGAAGAAAAGAAAAAAGAAAAGAAGAAGAAAAAGAAGAAGAAAAGAAGAAGAAGAAGAAAAAGAAAAGAAGAAAGAAGAAGAAAAGAAGAAGAAAAAGAAGAAGAAGAAAAAGAAGAAGAAAGAAGAAAAGAAAGAAGAAGAAAGAAAAAGAAGAAGAAGAAGAAAGAAAGAAAAGAAAAGAAAAAGAAGAAAAAAAGAAAAGAAAAAGAAGAAGATAAAGAAGAAGAAAAGAAGAAGAAGTAAAAGAAGAAGAAGTAAAAGAAGAAGAAGAAGAAAGAAGTAAAAGAAGAAGAAGAAGAAGTAAAAGAAGAAGAAGAAGAAAAAGAAGTAAAAGAAGTAAAAGAAGAAGAAGAAGAGAAAAGAAGTAAAAGAAGAAGAAGAAGTAAAAGAAAGAAGAAAAAAAGAAGAAGAAAGAGAAAGAAGAAGAAGTAAAAGAAGAAGAAAAAGAAGAAGAAGTAAAAGAAGAAGAAAAAAGAAGAAGAAGAAAAAGAAGAAGAAGTAAAAGAAGAAGAAAAGAAGAAGAGAAGAAGAAGAAGAAGAAGAAGAAAAGAAGAAGAAGAAGAAGAAGAAGAAGAAGAAGAAAAGAAGAAGAAGAAAGAAGAAGAAGAAGAAGAAGAAGAAGAAGAAGAAAAAAAAGAAGAAGAAGAAGAAGAAGAAGAAAGAAAGAAGAAGAAGAAAAAAGAAGAAGAAGTAAAAGAGAGAAGAAGAAGAAGAAGAAGATGAAAAGAAGAAGAAGAAGAAAAAGAAGAAGAAGAAGAAGAAGAAAAGAAGAAGAAGAAAAGAAGAAGAAGAAGAGAAAGAAGTAAAAGAAGAAGAAGAAGAAGAAAAGAAGAAGAAGAAGAAGAAGAAGAAGTAAAAGAAGAAGAAGTAAAAGAAGAAGAAGTAAAAGAAGAAGTAAAAGAAGAAGAAGAAGAAGAAGAAGAAGAAGAAGAAGAAGAAGAAGAAGAAAGAAGAAGAAGAAGAAGAAGAAGAAGAAGAAGAAGAAGAAGAAGAAGAAGAAGAAGAAAAGAAGAAGAAGAAGAAGAAGAAAGAAGAAGGAAAAGAAGAAAAGAAGAAGAAAAAAGAAGAAGAAGAAGAAGAAGAAGAAGAAGAAGAAGAAGTAAGATAGGACACGACATTGCAGGAAATGAGACCAATAACTGAACCGTAAAGACGGCCAGAAATAATGATGTACATTTGTAATCTGTCACATACATAACAGACAGAGTATAAACACATGGTCCGTGTCGACCATGTGATGACAAGAAAAAAAAGCCAGGCAGAAAACAGACAAACAGATAGACAGACAAAAAGACAGACAGCTAGAAGGACAGACAGCTAGAAAGACAGACAGCTAGAAGGACAGACAGCTAGAAGGACAGACAGCTAGAAAGACAGACAGCTAGAAGGACAGACAGCTAGAAAGACAGACAGCCAGCCAGATAGAAAGAAAGACAGAAAGAAAAGATAGGCAGACAGAAAGACAAAAAAAATAAAGACAGAAAGAGAGGCAGAATAAAGACAGACAGACAGAAAGACAGACAAAAAGACAGCCAAACAAAAAGACAGAC
Source organism: Monoplex corrugatus (assembly GCA_030674185.1). NCBI lineage: Eukaryota > Metazoa > Mollusca > Gastropoda > Littorinimorpha > Ranellidae > Monoplex > Monoplex corrugatus. Next base: position 28,844,663 of record JAPXFY010000021.1, read on the forward strand.
AAAAAGACAGACAGTTAGACGGACAGAAAGAAAGAAAGAAAGAAGAAAGAACAAATGAACTTGCAAACGAAGGGAACAACAACCGAAGAAAGAAACGAAAGGAAGAAAGAATTCCCGAAAGAGAGATATAAAGTTAATTAATGAATGAATAAAGAATGGATACAACGAATGAATAGTTAATTGAAAGGAATAAAGAAAGACTGAATAGATATAAAAAAAAATAAATAAGTGAAGAATGAATAAAAGAAACAGTGAATCGATGAGCAAACGAAGAAAAGAAAAACGAAGAAAAGAATGGATAAACAAGAGAAAGAAAGATAAAATAGATGAATAAATGAATGAGTGAATGAATGAATGAATGAATGAATGAATGGATGAAAGAAAGAAAGAATGAATGAATGAATGAATGAATGAACGAATGAATGAACGGACAAACGAACGAAAGATAAAAAAAATACCTGAATGAATGAATATCAAAAAGAAAAGACAGAATGAATAAAAGAACGAACGAATAAATGAATGAACGAACGAACGAATGTATGAATGAATAAAAGAAACAAAGAAACAAAGAAAGACAACCTGAATGGGCAAATGAAAGGTAGGAAAGAAAGAAACAGAAAATGAAAAACGAAAACAGCAAAGACGGAAAACTAATTGCACTGTATACCTTCCTTTCTCCCCTGCTCCTCAACCTCCCCCCCCCCCCCCCCCATTTCCTCTCTCTGTCGAGCCACTACGTAATTCACTTCATCACTCAGAACAGCATCATGACCAGATGGTCTGTGGTGACGCTGTGACGATATGACTTACGACTGATGATAATTAATGCCAGCCAGAAATGACGAAAGACTGACAAGAAAAGAAAGAAGAAACACACAAACACGATATATATATATATATATATATATATATATATATATATATATATGTATATATACATTCATAAAATGTATATATATACATATATATATATATACAACTATGTATGTATATATACATATAACGAGACAGACAGACAGACAGACAGAGGCAGAGACAGAGAGAGACAGAGAGACAGAGAGAGACAGTGAGAGATAGAGAGAGAGACAGACAGAGAAAGAAACAGAGAGAAACAGAGAGATAGAGACAGACAGACAGAGAGAGAAATAGAGAGAGGGAGAGACAGAGAGAGAAATAGAGAGAAAAACAGAGAGAGACAGAGGCACAGACAGAAAGTGAAACACAAAGAGAGACAGAGAGACAAAGACAAAGAGAGAGGGGGAGAGAAAGAGCGAGCGAGTGAGCGAGCGAGAGAGAGAGAGAGAGAGAGAGAGAGAGAGAGAAAGAGAGAGAGAGAGAGAGGAAAGACAAATAAAAACAGAAATAAATATATAAATATACCAACCACAGATGGAGCAAATATACTGACTAAACGGAAAAGGGAAAGAAAGAAAGAATGCATATATACAATTAAAAACAACAATAAACAAACAAAAACAGAATGGCAAAGGATAGAAGAAATAAGACAGTCATGCCATTCTATCAATGTCCTTTTAACCCTTTGACTCCCGCACCCTATCCACCAATTGCAAAAATTTATCCTTCTGACTCCCTCACCGTACCCACCAGCTTCCACCAGGAACCTGGTGGATAGGGTGAGGAAGTCAAAAGGTTAAGTTTTTGCTTTGGTAGCATTGTTGACAATGCAGGATGCTGGTGAACAGGGTGTGTGTGTCAAAGGGGGTAAATACAGAAACTTTAGCTGATTATCATGCTATTCTATCATTGGCTCTTTAAATTAGGAGGAACAATACAGAAAATCTAGATATTTGCATTCTTTGAGATCACTGCGACCTTCAAGAATCATCAGGAAAAAGTAAAACTTTACGTGAAGTGAGGGCAATGGTAGACTGTCACAGCTGGAAAACAGGACGTAATTTCAATTTCAATTTCTCGAGACGACGTCTCCGCGCTCGGAATGAATTCCATATGCACTGTCGTCATGTCGTCACAGGTGCCATGTGATGGAGAAGATCCAGAATGATCACAGCACAAGCGTTAAGCCTGCATATAAACCCAAGAGCTGGCCAGGTCCTGAGGTCCTACCTAGATAGTTCCATACCCATGAGGTCGTAGGGGAGCGAGGTGACAGAGACCTCAACTTTCTCCCCGGGCCAGCATTATGAGGGCGGCGCCCATCCCCTCAACCTCGCTTCAAATTCATATTCATATTTTTATTATTTTTTACCAAGACTTCAGAAAGGCAAGAAGGCTAATTGGTCTTCAAGGGGTGGGACCTGGGAAATCAACCAATCTCTCGATGTTTTATACCAAGGCAGCTGGGCAAAGCCCTGCTCTTCACAATTTTCAACTGTTGTGGGATCTTTACCGTGCACATCCAGAAGGCACACGGATCCAACTCGTTTTTCGTTCCCTTCTGAAGGACTAGACGTTCAGTTCGATTTTCCGGTCAAACTGAGGAGAAAAGTACAGGACGTAAATAGTGTCTGAAGTTCCCGAGAAATAGCTGTTTAACTTAAACATTTTCGACAACGTGTCAGTTTTACGCTTCTTTTTATTTTTGTCCATGTGGCATTTAGCTTGGCGCCATGGCTTCCATGCTATGCATTCACAACTCCTCAGCGGTCTATTCCTTTGATCAAAGCTTGATGACGATTCCATCCAAAATCGGCTGAGGAAATGATGTTGAGACATTTTTATCACAGAGACACATCTCTCCGGTCAATGTGAAACAATTTGGCCCGGATAATTTTTTTTAAATAAAGCAGATTAATAAAAAGGAAACAAATCAGAGAGAGAGAGGGGGGGGAGAGAGAAGAGATAGAGAAAGGGGGAGAGAGAGGGAGAGGGAGAGAGAGGGAGAGGGGAGGGAGAGGGAGAGAGAGAGACAGAGAGGGGGAGAGGGGGAGAGAGAAACAGAGACGGAGATTAAGAGCAAGAGAGAGAGGGAGGGGAGAGGGAGAGAGAGAGACAGAAAGGGGGAGAGGGAGAGGAGACAGAGGGAGGGGAGAGAGAGAGAGAGAAAGAGAGAGAATGAGAGAAAGAGAGAGAAAGAGAGAGAGAGAGAGAGAGAGGTGAAAGACAGAGGGGAGACATAGGGAGAGACAGAGAGAGAGACAGACAGACAGTCAGACAGAAGGGGAACAATAAAGCAGGTTTGCAGTCTACCTCCTACATAACTCACTTGGTCAGTCAACAGGCTGAACGCAATAACCAGATGGTCAGTGCTAACGAGGTGTCAACAAGATTATAAGCTCGGATGTAGACCAGTGGATTGAGGATACGATACTTCGAAGTTCAATCCCTGTCTGTCAGTATTAAGACTGGCTTGTTGGCTGCTTACATTAACCCTTTGACTCCCTCACCCTATCCACAAACTGCAAAAACTTAACCCTTTGACTCCCTCACCCTATCCACAAACTGCAAAAACTTAACACTGCGGCTCCCTCACCCTATTCCCTAGCTGCAAAAAGCTAACCCTTTTACTTCATCGCCCTACGCAGCAACTTCCTCGCGAGAAGCTGGTGGACAGGGTAAAGAGTTGAAAGGGTCAAGTATAAGCTGGTGGAAAGTGTGAGGGAGTGAAAGGGTTCAGTTGTTGCTCCTCTTTCTTAGCAGGAAGCCGATGGATAGTAAGAGGGACTGAAAGTGGCAAGCTCCAATCACTCTGTTGGTGTCAGTTTTTTCGCAGGTCGCGTCGCCCTTCGAATACTAATACCAGCTAGAATAGACACAGACAGTTCTATATGTGCCCCCTGTGGAATATTGCCGCAGTGGTTTAAACACCTGCCTGGCATGTGAGAAGACAAAGGTTCGATTCCCTGATCGGGACAAAGAATGTTTCTCTCTCCTGTACACGATCTTGAGTAGTGACCTGGGTGCTAGTCTTTCCTGTCATGTGATAAACGGGAATCCTGTGTGCTGCATGCACTCGCTTTAGGCGAACGACTTTAGAGAGCAGGAACCAACAACAACAACAACAACAAAAATCAGAACGCGTATTACAAGACAAGACAGGCGCAAATTGTCGGCCACCTGGCCTTTGTCAAGCGTGAACGGTAAGACAACAAATAAAGAACAAACAACAAACACAAAAACCAGTGGAAAAAAACATCAACCAAATATTCTTGCTGTTTTGACAAAAAAGAGAAAATGAGGATATGAAATCACAAAGTATTTTTGAGTAGTGGTAACTGTGAAGAGGGGAGGGAAATACGCGTTCTGATTCTATTTTCTTGTTTAACGTTTGTCTGATTCCTGTTTGTTTAACCCTTTGACTCCCGCATTCTATCCACCAACTGCAACAACTTAACCCTTTGACTCTCTCACCCTATCCACCAGCCTCCTGCGTATCCGCCAGCTTCCTGCATGAAGCTGGTGGATAGGGTGAGGGAGTCAAAGAGTTAAGTTTTTGCTGTGTAGCATTGTTTATAATGCAGGATGTTGGTGGACAGGGTGCAGGGTCAAAGGTGTTAAACTCGAGCGGTCACATTTGTTTTAGACTCCAGAGCAATAAAAAGAAAAGGTTGTTCCTTGCTACACAATGTAGTTAATTCCAGACTGACAGGTTAATCTCCTCTCTCTCTCTCTCTCTCTCTCTCTCCTCTCTCTTCCTGTCTGTCTCTCTTTCTCTCTCTCTGTCTGTCTCTCTCTGTCTCTTTCTGTCTCTGTCTGTGTGTCTGTCTGTCTGTCTGTCTGTCTGTCTCTCTCTCGCTCTCGCTCTCTCCCCCCCCCTCTCTGTCTGTCTGTCTGTCTCTTTCTCTCTCTCTCTGCCTCTTTCTCTGTCTCTCTCTGTCTCTGTGTGTCTGTCTGTCTGTCTTCTCTCTCTCTTGTTTTTGTATTTTTGCTTTTACCCTTATAAATGGGCAGGGAGTGAAGTGGAGTTGAGGGACATTTCAGGGAGATTGCATTCTTCCAGGGCAGAGCAACATAGCAAATTTAACACGTTGTGACATGGTGTTAATACAATGCAATACTATTTGATGTGATCCAGTAAACAGATTCACACACACTATGTACACACACATGCGCGCGCGTGTTCCCACGCATATACACGGAAATAGCTTACGCGCGGTACGGAAGAGAGAGAGAAGAGAGAGAGAGAGAGAGAGAGAGAGAGAGAAGAAGGAGACAGACAGACAGACAGACAAGACTCACAGAGAGAGAGAGAGAGAGAGAGAGACAGACAGACAGACAGAGACAGACAGACAGACAGAAATAGACAAACAGACAGGCAGAGAGACACAGACACAGACACAAACACAAACAGATAGGATCATGGAAAATCCACTCGCACACTGCAAACTCCCTCCATAAGTCAAGTCAGCCAGCGATACAGGTCTGAGCGTTTCTGTCAATGGGCCGGCAGTTTAGTAATGAACATGAACTGATGGCCAGTGCTGACCATGTGATGACAGCCTCCTCTTCGTCTTCCTTCAACAAATGTCTCGGACATTGCATATGCACACTGTTCTTCTATTCGTCTGGTGCATGGCTCACATTGTGCTCCTTTTTCTCTTCTTTGACTGGGGCGATGAATATGGTCGTTTTTCTTTCTTTCTTCCTTTCTTTCTTTCTTTCTGTTTTTCGTTCTGTTCCACCCGACTGCCATGAGGCTAGGTGGTCAAAGGAGTTGTCGGCCATGTCTCCTTCGCTTCACTTCAAAGACGTGATATTCTTATTCTTATTGTTGCTTAACTCCCAGCCGACTGCGTAGAGCCATATCAGGGGTATAACCATTTCAATACACACTCAGTACTTCAACAGGAAAAAACCCCAACAAAGAACAGAAAATTAATTACACATATCAATGCATTCGCTCACATAAACTAAGGAGATGCCCCTGGCGTTGACCACTCCGTCCAATTTACCACACAGGGGATTTAAAAAACATAGAGCCCAAAATGCACTTAGTATATGTACCCAATTATCAACTCTTAGAGAAAGTATGTAAGACCTTATTGAACACATACAGGTGTTTGTGGTCCTCTTGACGGCAGGGGCAGGTTGGTGAAGACGTCAGTTTGAACCTGCAGGTCACCTTGGCGCTGAGCTAATTGTTTGCCAATGTGGAGTCTCATCAGGACCGCTTGCTGAAAAGGGAGATCGTTAGAATGGCTTGACCATCTTGTTTTAAATCACCATTGTCTCATACATGTATGTAGTTTATTATTATTATTATTATTATCATTATTATTATTATTATTATTGTGATTCTTTGAAGGCGGATTTTATTTTCTACAAATATTTGCCAGAGACAATGTTTGAAGTCGTGGGATTTCTTACTGATTTGCTCTCAGAATTTCGCACAGAGAGAAGCGAAGTCTGTACTCGTGGCACAGAAGGCATGTGCTTTGACTGAACCTTTGGCCTCTAGGTGTAGTCATGTTGACCACAGACAGGAGTCCGTACGAGTGTTTTAACCCTTCGACTCCTGCACCCTATCCACCAACTGCTAAAACTTAACCTTTTGTCTCCCTCACACTTCCTGCAGGAAACTTGGTGGATAGGGTGAGGGAATCAAATGGTTAATGCTTTTCTTTGCTAGCATGATTGGCAGTGCAGGATGCTGATGGATAGGGTGTGGGAGTCAAAGGGTTAAAAGACCGAGACATTTACGTGATCCAATGGCCAGTGCTGACGATATGATCATGACGTCTGCTATGACGAGGGATCTCTGTTTACACTGCATTAACATATAGACATGGCAACTTCCCTCCATCCCCCCTCCCCTTATTTTTTTCTTTTCTCCCCCCCCCCCTTTTTTTTTTTCCCCCATGTGAAGTGTTAGGATCATAACTTGACAATGCCTACGCTATGCAAATGGAATCATTATTATTCTGATTATGATTATGATTATGATAATGATTAGAATGATGATGATGATGATGATGATGATGATGATGATGATTCTTCTTCTTCTTCTTCTTCTCCTCCTCCTCCTCCTCCTCCTTCTTCTTCTTCTTCTTATCATCATTATTATTATTATTATCATTATTATTATTGTTTCATCATCATCATCATAACCATCATTATTAGCTCAGATTTTTCCGGAATGGAACGGAGGCAGAAGAGTACCAATCCCGGGCACTTGTGGTAAACCAGATGGTAGCTTTAACCACTACGCCACGGGTCATGGTCATTCAAGTAGCAACACAAAGCTACACCTGACCTGTCTGTCAGTGGCCTGACCCATTAAGCTGACCTAACGGTTGGTCCTAACGACCTGATGACGTGACGGTCCGCTAATGACCACCACAACCTGGAGGAAAGTCCACAACTCCGCTCAACGCGTGACAGCCATGTCACTCAACGCTCAAACATACCAACTTGTGAAAGTCTAGAGGGTTAAGTAATTCCATACGCGCGCCTCTTTACACACAAGACTAAGGCTTCGTTGGTTAGTCGTGGTAAAGTTCCGTGCCTTTCAGTCTGACTGCGCGTGGCTTCAAGTGTGGGTCGAGACTAACTTTTATGCAACCAGCCTTCAGATCCTGGGCAGGGCTGGGGAAAGTAAAGTGTCGAACAGGAGGAGTGGAATTCGCCTTCAAGTTGCTTCCATCCGACCCCCCCACCCCCCCACCCCGCCCCTCCAGCCGAGAAAAACCGCCATCTCTACCACATCATTTTCCTTCAACTTCAAGGTCTTGGGCCTGGGGCAACTATTCTCTTTTTCTTTTCTGTTTTTCTTTTCTTTTTTTTTTTTCTTCTTTCATTTCATTCTCTAATACTTTGTGTTTCCAAATGCCCATGAGATTTAGGCTGAAAAAAAAGATATTTTTACACAGTAGGTTTTTCTATCAACAGATTTCATTTGATACAGTATTCATGACACGGTCAATCGAGGTCCCGTTTTTAGCGCGCACTTAGTGCACGTTAAAGATCCCACGGCAGCAAAAGAGTTGTCCCTGGCAAAATTGTGCAGAAAATCCATTGGTAATCGAATACACGTATATAGAAGAAAAACATAATAATGGCGATGCTCTGCCAGGAAGCGCTACCCCGTGGAGAGCGGCCTGGGTTTGAGTCCAGTAAGTAAATCCACTGTGACAGAAAAGAAAAAGAGAAAAAGAAAGAAAGATAGATAGACAGACAGACAGACAGACAGACAGACAGATAGATAGATAGATAGATAGATAGATAGATAGATAGATAGATAGATAGATAGATAGAAAGAAAAAAGAAAGAAAGAGAGAGAGAAAGATGGAAAGATAGATAGATAATAGATAGATAGATAGACAGACAGATAGATAGATAGATGTATGGATGGATAGATAGATAGATAGATAGATAGACAGATAGATAGATAGATAGATAGATAGATAGATAGATAGATAGATTGATAGATAGACAGACAGAAAGAAAGAAAGAAAGATAGATAGATAGATAGAAAGAAAGAAAGAAAGAAAAAAGAGAGAAAGAGAGAAAGACAGACAGACAGAAAGAAAGAAAGAAAGATAGATAGATAGATAGAAGAAAGAAAGAAAGAGGAAGAAAGAAAGAAAGAAAGAAAGAAAGAAAAAATAGAAAGAAAGAAAAAAGAAAGGAAAAACAGAAAGAAAAAACAAAGAAAGAAAAAGAAAAAAAAGAAAGAACGAAAGAAAGAAAGAAAACAGAAAAAGAACGAAAGAAAAAAGAAAAAAAAAGAAAGAAATACACGTAGATAATTACAAATACACAGTTACAAAAACAAACAAACAAACAAACAAACAAACAGAGAGAAGGAAACTTGATCACAAGGAAAGGGAACGTTTTCGATTTGG
>JAPXFY010000021.1:28863424-28865924 GCA_030674185.1 Monoplex corrugatus
CATCTCCGACTGCTTCCGATCATCGCTTTTGTCAGTCATCTCCGACTGCTTCCGATCATCGCTTTTGTCAGTCATCTCCGACTGCTTCCGATCATCACTTTTGTCAGTCATCTCCGACTACTTCCGATCATCGCTTTTGTCAGTCATCTCCGACTGCTTCCGATCATCGCTTTTGTCAGTCATCTCCGACTGCTTCCGATCATCGCTTTTGTCAGTCATCTCCGACTACTTCCGATCATCGCTTTTGTCAGTCATCTCCGACTACTTCCGATCATCGCTTTTGTCAGTCATCTCCGACTACTTCCGATCATCGCTTTTGTCAGTCATCTCCGACTACTTCCGATCATCGCTTTTGTCAGTCATCTCCGACTACTTCCGATCATCGCTTTTGTCAGTCATCTCCGACTACTTCCGATCATCGCTTTTGTCAGTCATCTTTACCTACAGTGTTGACGTGTCTTGTCTGTCTACACCTGGGCACTGACTTGCTGTCCTTTGTGAAAGGATTCATCTTCATACAGGAGGAATACTTTGTTCACGTATTCTGGACAAGCTTCTCTGTTCAGTACATAGTGACATCCATAATAAACACATAAGCCAGCAGTATGTGGTGGCTTCATCTTCTCTGAGACAAGGCTGACTTGATGATCCTCTGACACCTGTTTAGTGTGCTTCTCAGTAGCCTCATGAATCTGGCAGAAAGGAAGTCTTGTTTAATAGCAATGGACACATTCCGACACCGAGTGCATTCAAACCAATACAGATCCGTTCGAAAAAATTGCAAAAAGATTTTGTTTCCCCCTTCATTTGAACACAATAAATGTTCCATAGAACTCCCGTCCTCTCCCATCCCCCTCTCTCCTCTCTCCCTCCTCTTCCTCCCCCTCATCCTCTTCCTCTCCCCCCCCCCTCCAAACCACCTCTATGGCCTAACAAGAAAAGTCTGGTTATTTTAGTTTGATGGGACCACCCGGGGTGCTCAAATGACGGGGTGGGTCTGTTGGTGGGGTTATTATGATGATGGCGAAGAGAGCGTATGTTAGTGACATTGCCTTGTCGGCGTGGGGGGGGGGGGGGGAGGTTCAGTTGCTGTTGCACCTCTCTCGATCGCTATGTATGTGTGTGTGTGTGTGTGAGTGTGTGTGTGTGTGTGTGTGTATGTGTGTGTGTGTGTGTGTGTGTGTGAGAGAGAGAGAGAGAGAGAGTGCGTGTGTGTTGTTTGTGTGCGTGTGTTGATTGTATGCGTGTGTGTGTGTGTGTGTGTGTGTGTGTGTGTGTGTGTGTGTGTGTGTGTGTGTGTGTGTGTGTGTGTGTGTGTGTGCATGTGTTTACTCCAATGAGTATACACGGCCCTGTTATGTTAATGACATATTTGTTTTCGTTTTTGGTTTGTTTGTTGTTTGTTTGTTTTTGTTGTTGTTTTGTTGTTGTTGTTTTTTTGAGGGGGCATCCTGTTGTTGCAGGTTATGTTGTGTGTTTGTGTGTGTGTGTGTGTGTGTGTGTGTGTGTGTGTGTGTGTGTGTGTGTGTGTTTGTGTATCTGTGAGTGTTTGTTTGTTTGAGTTGTGTGTGTGTTTGTGTGTGTGTGCGTGTGTGTGCGTGTTTGGGTGTGTGTGTGTGTGTGTGTGCGTGTGTGCGAGTATTGTGTATCGTTCGTTCTTTAATTTAACGTCTTTTCACTATAAGTGATATTAGACGGGGGAGGGGGGGGGAGGGGAAATTATTAAAAAAAAAAAAAAAAAAAAAAAAAAGTGAACAAAATAAAATGTAGAACGATAGTTGGACGGGTTGGATTTGGGCAGAGGGAAGACAGAGGAAAAAGACATTAGCAGGTGGGGGAACAGTAAAATGGAACGAGAACTTAACACTAACAATTAACTTCAATAACGTGAAGGGAAATTGTAACACTAAAATACAAACCGAATAAAGTTAAAGTAATGCATTAACAGGACTGTGAACTAATGATTCTGAAATTCTAACTAACAACGTTTGATCTGATGTAATTTTCTGGAAATGATTTTCAGAATACTTTTCTTGAGTAAACATTTTCGGTAAAAAAGAACGTAGCATTTTGCAGTAGAATAAACAGTGAAACAGTGTGAACTGTTCGCCGCAAATACACTTGACATTTTTACAATATTTTGTTCTCAATGCGTTTAGCTGAATACGAAAACAAACAGCAACAATCGATCTCAAATGATACATAGAAGAATACTGCAATTTTTTACATACATTTTGAACGGTAAGTTTTATCATTTGTTGTGACACAAACTGTTCATCTGAATGTTCAAGAAATCGAGTCCATGAGGCTGATTCGAGCAAGTTGCAAGCTTCTTTTACGGAGGTATGAACATGTAATTCTATAGCATTATCAGCATTCTGGGCGCCTTGCTTAGCTGCTCTGTCAACTACTTCGTTGCCGTGAAGACCAACATGAGAAGGCACCCAGCATAAACTGATATCTGTACCTTTGACCCTTAAACGATGTATAAGATGATTTG
>JAPXFY010000021.1:28870924-28880924 GCA_030674185.1 Monoplex corrugatus
TCTGCGTAAAACTACGCCGAGTCTGAGCAAAGACAGTACATGTGTAGGGTCAGTTTATTCCTTTTCTCACACTGGACCGAGCAGCAGGGAAGTTTCAGTCTTTTTCTCCTAATTGTTGTATCTGGTGTTTGTTTATTTGTAATCTTACGCTTGACAAAGGCCAGTTGGCCGAAAATTTGCGCCTGTCTTGTCTTGTATTAAATACGCGTTCTTATCACGAGCAAAGTGAGTACATCCATGTATGTTACCTTCTCTCTCTCTCACGAGCAAAGACAGCACATGCGTAGTCTCCTCTCTCTCTCTCTCTTCCTCACATCATCATCATCCCCCCCCCCAACCACCCACCCACACACATAGACACATCCCTCTATCACCACCGGTGGGATCACCATCATAATGAAGCCTGAGACTGTCCAAACGCACGCGCGCCTGACTGCCCGGGTTTTCACTGTGGGAACGTGAACGATATCTGACACGCATCATGGGCAAGGTGCACGTGCAGCCAGCCGGTCAAGCGTGACATGGGCACACAGGAAGACAGACGACGCCAACTTCATTGGAAGAAGGAAGTTGCAGGCTGGAGTACTTTGATTAAAATAGACCGTGCTATGGTACGAGTAATTTTGTTACTTTAGTTCTGCTGTACAACTGAGCACAAGGCGGCTTAGTGGGTTGAGTATCCCGCTCCCTAAAAGATCAGAAAGCTGAATGTACTCAAATGAATGATTGAATGAATGAATGAATGAATGAATGAAATGAAAATAGAAAGAACGCAGATGTGATGGTTTGAAGGGTATGCGAGTTGGGATGGGAGGACTCCAAGAATAGATATTTTTGCACACTTTTTTTTAAAGCACTGAGTCATTTTGAATCAGATTAAAAAAAAAAAAGAAATGACATACTTAAAAAAAAATCATGACATCCATTTCATTTGAAAAAGAAGCAAGGCTTATTCCTAAAGATTCACTCACTAGTTAAAATAGTATACGGTAGTATGGTAGAAGATTCTTCATTTTTTTATGACCTTGGCTTTACCCAAGTAATCACTTGAACGCTAGCAGTCACTTTGATATTAAAACCAAAGATAAGACGATCAAGCCATTCTATAATCCCCCTTTTTAATCACACACACACACACACACATACACTCAAGAAATATTGAATTTCAACACGAGCTTTTCTCATTTCAAATCTCCGTGTAGGTGGGAAACTAAAACAGATCTAGATCATTTCTTACCCACTGGACGAGGCGGCAGGGAAGTTTTTAGTCCCGTTTTTATTATCCATTGTTTGGTGTCTGTGATCTGTTTGTGACCGTGCGTTCGCGCTTGACAAAGGCTAGTTGGCCAAAAATTTGCGCTTGTTTTGTTTTGTTTTGTTGGATACGCGCTTATATTGGTTTTCTTGTTCTTCTGGTTCCTGTTTGCTTCATGGGTGAAAGTAGTTCCGGAATGTTCCGGAATTCCGGAATGAACCGATTGACAAAAGTTCTTTTCCGGAATGGCAAACTTGACTTCAGGAAAATGCCAATGCAAAAAAAAAAAAAAAAAAAAAAAAAAAAAAAACGAGTCTTTCACACTGTCAGCTCGGCTTATCTGCATAATTCAATTATCTATATTATTTTTCCATTAGTCTTCGTTTGTATCGAACGGCGATTCTTCACTGGTGCTTGGCAACACAGAAAGGGTTTAAAGTTACTTCCCTTCCTTTTCATTCTTGCTCATGCGCATTCCGAGTCTAAACCGGGGGAAAAAAAAGTTTGCGAGCGAAGATTTGTATCGACAGCAAATTTGGGCCTAACACATGCGATAGCAACAATGAAGGACGTGCCTGTTAATGCAGATGTTTCTGCAATAGACAAATCAGTAAACAAGTGGCGATGGCTCTGGCTAGAAGAAGAAGATGGCGATTGTTTCGAAGTGTTTCCATTGCTTCAGGAATGGACGCAGGTTTTCAGGAATGGGAACATTTAGAGGACATGGAAATTTAAGGTTTCAGGATTGGGAGATTTTTTCACTTTCACCCATGATGCTTGGGCGCGGGCAGTCACACTTGTTTTAGATCTAGAGCTGTGTGATTTTATTTTTCGTAGCTGCGTTAGACAAAGGCGGTTTTAAATAAAGCATGGAATAACGTATATACTCTACTATTTGTAAGAAAATTTCAGTCAAGTTTTAATGCAATCAAAGGGTGAACTAGAACTAGATCTAGATTTACGATTATCTAAACTTAAGAAATATTTCTAGATCTATGCATCGCAAGAAAGAACCCAACAACCTCAATTTGTTGTAAAAGGTTTACAGTCCTCAGTTATGTTTACATTTGTATTCACGTACGCTTTTTTTTAAATCCCCTGTGTGATAAATTGGACAGAGTAGTCAACGCCAGGGGCATCTCCTTAGATTGTGCGCGCGAATGCATGGATATGTGCACTTAATATCCTTTTCCTTTTTTTTTTCCTGATGTATTGTGTACGCTTTGAAAAGGTTGCAGACATGATATGGCTCTATGCAGTCGGCTGGGCTTTAAACAAAAATAGCAACAACACTAAAGTGTGATTATCATTCGTCTCGTGTTTTATCAAGTAACCAGAGACAGAAGACAGCACACAGTCAAATTTGGCAGACTATCAGCCTGTAACCCCTCTCTCATACAGTTTGCATTCATTCAAAATGCAATAATATTTGGAACTGAAGCAAATTTGAATAGGGAAGGGCTCCACTCACCCATTTACCCGGATATCGAATCGGTCGTTGGACTTGTAACCCGTAAGCTTATTTATCTCGATTTCAGATTCAGATTCAGGTTCATATTGCTTATAGCCCAGCCAACTACTCCAGCGACATCAAAGCTACCACCACTTTAAAAACAACACCCACGTTTATGTAGGCTAAAAAAAGACAACAATGAATCGATTTCAGATGGATTCGCCAGAGTGGATGTGTGTGTGTGTGTGTGTGTGTGTGTGTGTGTGTGTGTGTGTGTGTGTGTGTGTTGGTGTGTGTGTGTGTGTGCACGCGCGCGCGTATGTGTTTGTGTGTGTGTGTGTGTGTGTGTGTGTGTGAGAGAGAGAGAGAGAGAGAGAGAGAGAGAGAGAGAGAGAGAGAGAGAGAGTTTTTTAAGTTCCTCAGATTAGATTCCGCATTCTACAATTAAGGCTTTTCGTTCATTTCTACTGTTCATCTGGCGAACGTAAAAAGTTAGCTGCATGTTTGTACACTTGTTTCATTCGCTCTCATTACAAATCTTGACACAATAATCCTACAAATGTGGCAGACACATGGGACAACACTTCGTGACCTTCTCTCATCCGTTAATAGTTTCTGTTTTGTGTTATATATATAGCTCAGCCCGCCACAAGAGCCATTTCTCACACGAAAGATGGTTTGTTTGTTTGTCTGTTTGTTTAGTTGCTTGTTTACACCATTTCATGCACAGGAGACAACAAGGAGAAGGCGCTAAAATGCATAAAACCAAAACCAAAATATAAAGAGGCATGTTTTATGATTTTGTGTAAATTATCAATGTAAAAATGAATGTAAAAAAAAAAAATCAACAAGAACAATAAAATGGTTAAGAGAACTTGATGAAAGGGACGATGAGCGCTTCCTTGGCGTTTCGCCGAGTTGGAGAAGATGGTGGATACCAATTATACTTAGTACCTTCAAAAACATGTCCGACTTTTTCTCCTGTTCAGCGAAGCGTCAGGGAAGTCTTCTATTGCTTTTTTTCCACTTGCATTGAGTTATGTGCATTTATTCTTTCTTGCCTTTTGTATACGCTTGACAAGTCCAGATGGCCGAACATTTGCACCTGTCTTGTTTTGAAACATTAGATACGCGTTCTGATTCTAAAAGCATAAAAAATGCAAATCTTAAATACGTAACAGAAGGAAAAAGAAAAACGAGAAAAAAAAAACCTGAAAGAAAGAATGATTGAGCAAATAAACAAACAACAACAACAACGACGACGACAACAACAACAAAGAAACTAAAACAAATAAATGACTAACACATGGGAATTATTAGGTCGGAAAAGAGAAGCTGACTGATTCACACAATCGGCTTCCTCAGGTCGACGTTTTAAGTTAGATCTACAAGTACAAAACACACCTAGCTTAGCGAATGACGTATCGCGTTACACGGTGGTTGCACGAAGCAGCAAAACATGCTGCCTTTACAGCAGACAACAAAGACAATATTATCACACCTTTCATCTCTTCCTGACATATCAAGCGAAAGATGCAACAAGGTCAGCAACAATCAAACGCAGGTGTCTGCGCCAACCAATCGTCTGCTTCCCAATCGTAACCAGCCTCGTTTTCGGTATGCACGTGCGTCGCCTTACCTTAGAAACGCGCTTTTTCTATGACTACCTTCACGGTGTTCCAGAAGGTTTTTCTGTATCGTCGTTGGCAGATTTCCGGTAAACACAGATGAAAGTGGGGGTAAAAAAAATCAGTTGTAAACGGCAGCTTCAAAGGAGTATGGTTGAACTATATTACGTTGGGGAGGTTATTATTTCAGAATTTTTTTTTTTTTCTGTAACAATTTTCTCATTGTTTCCCGTAGCGAATGTTTTGGGGTCCATTTTAAATGAAAAGGTTAATCTGCTGGTCACATATTGAAGCGCTGTGTCTTAGGAGGATAGAAGAATGTTGTGTGTGTGTGTGTGTGTGTGTGTGTGTGTGTGTGTGTGTGTGTGTGTGTGTGTGTGGAGAGACAGCAGCAGCAGCAACAGAAACAAAAGTTGTAGTAGTAGTGTCAACAGCAGTAAGAGTAGCAACATTAGTAGTCACAGTATCTGTAGTATAATAGCAATAGTAGCAGCAGTAATTGCAGCCAGCAGCAACATTTGCAGTATAAGAAGTAGTAGTAGTCGAAGCAATAGTAGTATAGTAGCAGCAATATTTGCAGTAACAATAGTAGCAGCAATGGTTGCAGTAACAGTAGCAGCAGCAATAGTTGCAGTAACAGTAGTAGTAACAACACAGTAGCAGCAGCAATAGTTGCAGTAACAGTAGTAGTAGCAACACAGTAGCAGCAGCAATAATTGCAGTAACAGTAGTAGTAGCAATGGTTGCAGTAACAGTAGCAGCAGCAATAGTTGCAGTAACAATATTAGCAGCAATAGCTGCAGTAACAGTAATAGTAGCAGCAGCAATAATTGCAGTAACAGTAGCAGCAGCAATAGTTGCAGTAACAGTAGTAGTGGCCATAGTTGTAGTAACAGCAGTAGAAGTAGTTGCAGTAGCAGTAGTAGCAGCAATAGTTGCAGTAACAGTAGCAGCCATTGTTGTAGTAACAGTAGCAGCAGTTGCAGTAACAGTAGCAGCAGCAATAGTTGTAGTAACAGTAGCAGCAGTAGTTGCAGTAGCAGTAGTAGTAGCAGTAACAGCGGTAGTGACAGCAGTAGTAGCATCAGCAGCAGTAATAGTACTAATAATAGTAGTGGTAGTGACTGTAACAGAACAGCAGTTGTAATAGCAGCAGCAGCTGTAGTAGTAATATTAGTAATACTAGTAGTAGTAATCGTCGTTATAGTAGTAGTTGTAGCCTTAGCAGCAACAGCAATAAAGATGCAGTCATTGTAGCATCCTAGGTAATAGCAGCAGTAGTAGCTGCGGCAATAGTGAAGGTAGCTGCTGTAGTATTGCATGTAGTCGTACCAGCAGTAATTCAAGTTCATACTGCTTACAGCCCAGCCGACTACTAGAGCCATATCAGGGCTAAAACCACGTCAAAAACGACAACCCGGTTAAGATAAAAGACGACAGTTAAAAACATGCTCACCGTTAACCTTGCAAGTCCAAAATGCAATTGAAGAAAAACAGCCGTAAAATCAAATGAGGTGAGCCAGCAGTAATTGCAGAGTTGCAGAAGCTACAACACTATTGGAAACATTGGCAACAGTATGATTGTAGTAGTGCTCGTGGTAGTAAGAGAAGCGGCAGTAATAGTAGTGGTAGAAGTTGAACTAATAGTGGTAGTAGTAGTAGCATCAACAGCAGCAGTTACAGTTTTACGAGTAGTTGTAACGGGAGCATGTCTATGTTCCCCCGCCCGTCTATGTTCCCCCAGGTCTATGTTCCTCCAGTCATACCATGTGTCATGTCATGTCATGCCATATGTCATATATGTCAGGTCATATGTCATGCCATATGTCATTTCACATGTCATGCCACACGTGTCTTGTCACGTGTCATGTCACATGTCATGCCATATGTCATGGCATATGCCATGTCGTATGTCATGTCATATGTCATGTCATGGCAAGCAATATGTCGTGTCATATGTCACGCTATATATCGTGCTATAAGTCGTGCCATGTGTCATGTCATATGTCACGTCATGTGTCACGTTCTATGTCATGTCATGTGTCAAGACACACACCCCACACAGAGTTTACTCCATTTTAGATTTCTAGAAATTTCGAAGTTCTGTCCTGATGTTCCCCAGGACAGAAATGTCATTTGCCATGTCATATGACATGACATGACACATGACATGACATGACATATGACATAACATGTTATACCTGGGGGAACATAGACTTGGGGGAACATCGGGTTCCTCCCGTTGTAACCCGTAGCTTCTTCTTTCGTCCGCCTTGTCCATGGTCAGGTCACATGTGGCGATCAACGTGGCCGTTTTGAACAGTTCCTGCTAACTGCCATAAAACATGGTGGTCAGAGTTGTTGTTGGCCATGTTATCTGACGGTCTAAGCAATGGAAGAGACATCTGTGCTATTTTTATGTGTTCGGCTGTCTGGTTCTCTTAACCACACGGGCAGGTTGGGGAAGGCATTGGTTTGAATCCGTGGTTCATATGGGCCTTTACCCGGTTGCCATTAGTACGGAGTCTTCAGCAGGACACACACACGCACGCACACACACACACACACACACACCACACACGCGCGCGCGCGCACGCACGCACCACGCACACACACACGCACGCACACACCACGCACGCACGCACGCAACATACATGCACCACGCACACACGCACACACAGACACACAAACACGCACACACACGCACACACACACATACACACACATACACACGCACCACACACACACACACACATAACACACACATAACACACGCACACACACACGCACACACACACACACACATACATGCACACACACATACACATACACACACATACACACACACATACACACACACATACACACATACACACACACATACACACACACCACATACACACTCACACACACACTCACACACACATGCACATACACACACATGCACACACACACACATGCACACACATACACACACACGCACACACACACACCACACACAACACACACACACACACACACACACACACACGCACACACACAACACCACCACATCACCACACACACACCCACACGCGCACATACACCCCCCCACACCCCCACACGCACATACACCCCCTCCCCACCCCCCACACACACATACACGCACATACACCCCCCCCCCAAACACACACACACAAAAGAAACGGTGGATAACATCTACCATTTGCTCCTATTGAACGCCACGTTTGAGAAGTTGTGTGTGTGTGTGTGTGTGTGTGTGTGTGTGTGTGTGTGTGTGGTTGTGCGTGCGTGCGTGCGTGTGTGTGTGTTATGTGTGTGTTTGCATATGTGTGTGCGTGTGCGTGTACGCGTGTGTGTGGTGTGGGGGGGATGTTTGTGCGCGCACGTGCGTGCTAAGTGTTGTTCATTTATTCTTTGTTGTCTTTTGTATACTGTCGACAAAGGCCAGCTGGCCGAAAATTTGCACCTGTCTCGTTTTGGTACATTTAAATGAGCGTCCTAATTCTACTTTTGTTTTTTTTTCTGGTTCGTCTTAGCTTGAAAGCTGGCAGTCACTTTGTTTCAAACATCGACAACAAACAAACAAACAAACTAACAAAGAAAGAAAGAAAGAAAGAAAGAAAGAAAGAAACAAACAAACAAAACGAAAAATTCAAACTTTCCCAACTTGGGCAGACATCGTCTACCATATCTGCCGTAATGTGAATCACCAAGCACACGTGCAGTTGCCTTGTCAATTTCGTGGCGTGTGTTTGTCTACAGCTCGTGTTGAGGTTAGGGAGTGTGGCAAGGATATGTTACAGATTGACGGCAGGCCTGAGAAAGATGGATAGACTGCACATTGTTTTTTCCCCTCCATCACCCTCAGATGATACGCTTATTATTAGGACTGATACCCTTATTATTTGAGAGAGAGAGAGAGTGAGAGAGAGAGAGAGAGAGAGAGAGAGAGGTTGGGGCGGACGGGAGGAGTAAACGGGATGAAGGCACACATTGTTTTTTTACTATGGCTGTGGGATAGCTTATTACTGGACATGATACCCTGACTAAGTGGGGATGGATAGGGTGGGAGACCGTGGCCATGTTTCAGATCTGTCTTTGCTCTCTCTCTCTGTCTCTCTCTCTGTCTCTCTCTCTCTCTCTGTCTCTCTCTCTCTCTCTCTCTCTCTCTCTCTCTCTCTCTCTCTCTCTCTCTCTCTGTAATCATTTCGAAATGTTTGAAGTATGCATTATCCAATAGCGATTATGTATTATATTCTATGTTTATAATAATGTTTATGATGTGTTCACACAAATTCTTGTAATGTGTGTCTGTTAAATCTATTTATATTGTTCCTATTGTATCATTGAAGTTTGACTGCGAGTCCTATATTGTAATCATTTCAAAATATTTGAAGATGCATTATCCAAGAACGACTATGTATTGTATTCTGTGTTTGTATAATGCTTATAATGTGTTCACACCCCTTCAAATTGGGACTTTGGCCTTACTGAATAAATTTCTGATTCTGATTCTTCTCCTCATTCTCTCTCTCTCTCTCTCTCTCTCTCTCTCTCTCTCTCTCCTCTCTCTCTCTCTCTCGTCCCGAGTTTAACATTACAAAAACACTGATTACTCAGATTATTATTATTATTGTTATTATTATTATTATTATTATTATTATTATTATTATTATTTTTATTACTCTATATTATTATTATTTTTATTTCTCTTTTGCTGCCCCATAGTCTGTACCGCTTTTATGTCACTATCCCCCACGTTTCTCATATCAGCTTCCAACACACCTCCAGACCCACATCATCATAACAGCCGGAAAGAAAGGGCTGGCTTACACAAGTGGAAACATATTTTGTCAGTAGTATGATGATGAAAATGGGAATGATGGTGATAATGCCACGTGCAGTTTCCTTTTTTGCATTGAGGCTGTGTGATACGGCTGTACTCTACACTACCTTTTGTGATAATGGTAACTTGACTTCAACCAGGCCCGAGAGATACACAAAATGTTTCTCAAGATTTTCTTTTTTTTGGGGGGGGGAGGGGGGGGCTCAATGTTGCATGCGTACAGTGGATGAGACTCGATTGTCTGCTTCAAGTCTTCCCACCGCGCGGAAAGACTGGCACCACACAGTTCAGTCTCATCCACTGTTGCATGAACAAGATGATCAGGAATCCAGAAGAAGAGCGACCGCTCATGTTCAAGCAAACAGGAACCAGAAAAAAAAACAAAAAAACAACAACAACACGAAAATAGAATCAGAAATCGTATTTAATACAAACTCGAAAACGTAAAAATTAAGAGAAAAAGACTAAAACTACCCTTCTGCTTCGTCAGGGTAAAAAAAAAAAAAAAAAAAAAAAAAAAATCCCAAGACAATGTTTTCGATTGATGGGGGCTCGAACCCACGATTTCCCCAGTCACGGTATTATCAGTTTACTAATCATTTCGCCAAATTGACTGTTTCAGATTGTTCGTATTTACCTGTTGAGAAGTATTGTCAGGAGCCTGGGGGCGTAGAGGTAGAGCTCCTGCCTCACTGTCTGAGTGCACATGTGCGATACTGACCCGAAAAAAAAAACCGAAATATTTTGTGCCTCCAGTCAGCCCAGCTGTGAATGGGTGTCTGTCGCTGTTCAGGGTTGGGGAAGGTAAAGTCGTG
>JAPXFY010000021.1:28885924-28890924 GCA_030674185.1 Monoplex corrugatus
AGAACAACAATAATAATGATAATAATAATGATAATAATAATGCATGTAATAATGATATAATAATAAAAAATAAAAAAAAACATAAACAAAACCAGTAGACAATATTTCAAACGTAGCATCCTGGCGGGAGAACATGGCAGATGTTTCTCCCCTCCCCCTTCCCAAGGACGTTACTTTAAGATGTTGCTGATGTTGGTTTTTTTTTTCTTCTTCTTTTTGTGCTAAGTGTTAAACGTTCATTTCATTTTTGTCTTTTGTATACGCTTGACGAAGGCCAATTGGCGGGAATTTTGCATCTGTCTTGTTTTGCTGTATCAAATACACTTTCTGTTTCCATTTTTGTGTTTTTATTGGTTCGCGTTTGCTTGAACGCTGGCATTCACTTTCATTAAGATTTTAAGTCATCTCTTGTTACGTTTCTGGTATCTCACACTGAACGGGTATCCTGTGGATCCTTTGGGAAACTGGTCTTCTGGTTCCTGCACACTCTCACGGTTCACTCAAACTCGTCACTCACAGTGACAAACAAATGAAGTTAGGGCAATGAGGCAAAACACATGCATACTGGAAGGGAGAGGAGAGGAAATAATTGGGTTGGTGGGAGATAGGGGCGGGCTGGGGAAGTGGCGAGAGAGGGGGGGGGGGGGGTCGGGATGGGTGCTGGACATAAAAAGTATGTTTGTAACATAGACATGATCTAGTTAAAGGAAAAAGCAGAGAGCTGTAATTGTCGATAACACAGGGATAGATCGTTCTGTGTACAATCAATTAAAAAGAGGAACGTAGCTAATCAGAGGATGAAGAACTTTATCTCTCATCAGAAAAAACGAACGGAATGGCGATCAAAATGCACCGTGTGTGTGTGTGTTTATGTGTGTGTGTTGTGTGTGTGTGTGTGTGTGTGTGTGTGTGTGTGTGTGTGTGTGTGTGTGTGTGTGTGTGTGTGGTGTGTGTGTGTGTGTGTGTGTGTGTGTGTGTGTGTGTGTGTGTGTGTGTGTGTGTGTGTGGTTTGTTCGTTTCCTTGTTGGTTTGTTTTTCAAAACTGAAGTTGAACGTATGCTCCCAGACCATGTGATATGGTCAATGTCGTCTATTTCAGTGCAGCACTCATTAACTTACCCCCTCTCTCCCCCCACTCTGGTCTTCATCTCTCTTTCGGGCAGCCCGCCCTGCCACCAGCTCGCATAGTCTCGACAGTAAACAGTCGGAAGCCCCCAAGTTGCCTAACTTCAACCGCAGGGGTTATTTGAACGGCCGCGAAAGTGGCCAGGCATGATGCTCCAGACACAGCCCATTTTGCTGTTCATCTAGGTCAGACATGCCCCGAAAGGGATCCCAAGCTTGCTGCTCTTTCAGAGTAGCCAGCAGATCACGATGAATGGTGAGGTCTGGATTCCAACAGGCCTTTCACTGCGGTAAATTATCATCATCATCAGGTGCCTTGCCGCATGGCGTTGGCGATTATGGACTTCCATCTGTCTCAATCACTTGTTGCCTCAAGCATCTCTTCCACCCTCCTTGTCCCCAGCCTCTCTGCAAGTTCGTCTAGTATCTTCTCCCTGGGTCTACACGGTGCTTTCTTTCCCTCCTGCTTTCCCGTTGTGGCCAGGTGCTCCAATTCCCCTTTCCCCATAAAATGGCCTATACATGTTGCCTATCTTTTCCTAATCTTCCTTATGAATGATCTTCATGTGTCTGCCTCCATCAAGACTGTCTCGTTTGTTTTCTTTGCTGTCCATGGAACTCTCAACATTCTTCTGAGAAACCACATCTCGGCTGCCTCAATCTTGTTCTGGCTTTAATTTTGTTGTTGTTGTTGTTGTTTTTTGGCTTTAATTGTTGACTGTCCACCACGCCTCGCAACCATACAACAGTATTGGTTCTATACAACATTCAAGAACTCTCTTCCTGATGTTAATTGATAGGCATTTGTTGGTAAGAATGCTTTTCATCTTCTTGAATGCCGTTTTGGCTTGGCTGATTCTGGTGGCTATTTCTGATGTGCATCTGCTGTCTGGTGAAATGATCGTTCCCAGGTATTTAAACTTATCAACCTGTCTCAAGGTTGTGTCGTTTGCTGTTATTTTGCTTGAGGGGATTTCATGTTTTTGTGTCGTTTGCTGTTATTTTGCATGAGGGGATTTCATGTTTTTTACTGATCACAATGACTTCAGTCTTCCTGCTGTTTAGTTCCAACCCCTTACCTTTGCATTCTATTTCAAGTATATTCACAAGGTTCTGTAGGTCCCTTTCACTTTCTGCAATTAGCACGGTGTCATCTGTGTGTCGAATGTTGTTTATCATTTTTCCTCCAACCTTTAATCCTCTAGGTTTCTCATGATGTTTTGGCTGTAAAGTGAAAACAGATCTGGTGACAAAACACAACCCTGTCTGACTCCTCTTTTGATGTTTCGGAAAGAGCTTATATCGGTAAATTATAGAAACATTAAGTTCACACAAATCAACCGATCTGTATCCGTCTTATGCAAGGCTAAAAAGTAAGTAGGAAGTATGATGACTCCCTGAAAGACACACAAAGGGGATGTGAAACCAAGCAAACAGCAGAAGAAGGCCTGAAGAAAATAGATAACTGCGGACTGCCAGGCAAATACAAAGTCTGGTGTCTACAGTTCATGCTGATACCAAAGCTGCTGTGGCCACTGCTAATCTATGACATTTGCACCAGCACAGTCGAAGCAATGGAAGCCAAAATCAACAAATACACAAGAAAATGGCTCGGTGTCCCACCTGGTCTCACTGATGTTGCATTCTACTGTCGTCAAGCAATGCTGAAGCTACCTCTCAGATCCATAGTGGAGGAATACAAAGTTGGAAAAGCAAGACTGTTGAGCATGCTGGAGGAATCGGAAGACAATATCGTGAGATCAGTTCATCCAAAGCTGAGAACTGGCAGAAAGTGGAAAGTCCAAGAGGCTGTAAACAATGCCAAGAGAAACCTCAGCATCAAAGAAATAATTGGACACACGCAAACCAACAGACAGGGACTGGGAGCAACAAAAATGCAGTGGTGGTCCAAAGCCAAAGGGAAGGAAAAAAGAAACATGATCATACAGGAGTTGAAGGAAGAAGAAGATGTCAAAAGAGTGCAGAAGGCAGTCCAGCAAGGTCAACAGGGGCAATGGACAACATGGGACAGTGCACTCCAAAGAAGTCTCAGCTGGAACGATATGTGGCACATGGCTCCTCTAAGGATAAGCTTCCTCCTCAGATCTGTATATGACCTGCTCCCCTCGAATGCAAACTTAGTGAAATGGGGAAAGCAGACGACCCAGCATGTCCGCTCTGTCAGAAGAAACAAACAGTGGAACATGTCCTAAGCTCTTGCAAAGTAGCGCTAGCCCAAGGAAGGTATACATGGAGGCACAACCAAGTTCTGAAAGTGATCACAGATGTGGTTAGCGAAAAAACCATGACCCCAAACGCACCAATTGCTATGACAACGTTCTACAAAGCAGGAGGGAAACAGGTCTGGCCCGAAAGTGCTATGACAACCAGCACATTGCCAAAGAGTCTTCTGGATGGAGCAGTCGACTGGGAGTGTACAGCAGACCTCCCAGAGTGGAGAAATTACCCAGATGTCATCAGCAAGACAGGCATGAGACCAGACATCGCTCTCCACTCTGACTCCTCGAAACAAGTGATTCTGATAGAACTCACTGTGCCATACGAAAGCAGAATGGAAGAAGCACATATCTACAAGACCGAAAAATACGCCGGTCTTGCCAGCACCCTGAAGAAAGCAGGTCTGCGGGTCAAAATCTTCGCCATAGAGGTCGGGGCAAGAGGGTTTGTGGGCACCTCCGCTTATGATCTCATGAAACAACTCGCCATTTCTGGGAAGAAGAGGACTAGAGCCCTTAAAGCGATGGCAGAGGCAGCAGAAAGGAGCTCAAGCTGGATCTGGGCAAGGAGGAACGAAAAAAAGTGAACTTCATAAGGATTAAATTCCCTACAGATGATGTGTGCCCCGTTAGCACATTGGTAAAACCGCGTACCGCAGTTCTGAAGCGCAGAATCGCCCAGGTTCGATCCCCGGCGTGGGAAAAAAAAAAAAAAAAAAAAAAAATAGACAACAGCAGAAGGGCATCCAGGAGTCATGACCTGGATGTGGCCCGGCCCCCCGAGAGTGTAAGGAATTCAGGGCCGAAACACTTGTCTAAAGGGGGTTACTTCTCTGAAGACCTTCTGTTGTCTAGCTCTCCCTAGAGTTTCTTTCTACCGGTAAATTATAGAAACATTAAGTTCACACAAATCAACCGATCTGTATCCGTCTTATGCAAGGCTAAAAAGTAAGTAGGAAGATTTGCTTTCAGACTGTACGGGAGCAGATTAAAAGTGTGTCATATCTACCCTGTCCTCTTGACTATAGTGGAAAAATGGGAACAATTCAAACAAAACATACTCGTGTCTACAAACAGACCACATGTATAATTGTGCGTATGAATATTTTCCAGATGTGAATGAACGTTCAGGAGCACTACGGGTCTACAGGTTAACGACTGAATTAACACAGCGTGACTTGTGGAAAGAAATTCACGAAATAAATGCAAACACGTTGAAAAGTAAATTTTTCCTATGGTTTAACTGTCTTGTCTTTAGTTGTTGTTTTTTTTTCATCTTCAAAACTTTTAAACTTTTTTCTTTCTTTTTCATTGCCTCCTTCCTCTTCTTTGCAAGTGTCTGGCCTCTGCTGGTCCCAATCTTATTTAGTTATTTTTGAGGAGGTAAGAGGGTTAAGAGACTGAAAGAGGGGTGGCGATGGAAGTTGAAACAATCGATCTCACCATATCTGATCCACGCTCTTCAAACAGCAGCATCCTTCCGTCCGACTCGCGCAGCCAATTCCAATTCACGCGAGACCTCGATCAAAAGCCCGAGCTTTTACGTAAAGGCGCTGCTGTGAAAGCTACGTTCGTTTTCATTGGCTCCGGGAGTCAACCTTGCGCCACCTACTTCCTAGGAAGAGGAAATCCCCTCGA
>JAPXFY010000021.1:28895924-28898424 GCA_030674185.1 Monoplex corrugatus
TCATGAAATTCCAAAAGCTGTTTTGAATGGACTGGGCTAACATAATTATACAAAGGATAACATATAATCAGTAAAAAACATGAAATCCCCTCATGCAAAATAACAGCAAACGGCACAACCTTTAGACAGGTTAATAAGTTTAAATATCTGGGAACGATCATCTCACCAGACGGCACATGCACATCAGAAATAGCCAGCAGAAATGGGCAAGACAAAAAGCATTCAAGAAGATGAAAAGCATTTTTACCAACAAATGCTTATCAATTAACATCAGGAAGAGAGTTCTTGAAATGTTACATAGAACCGATAATGTTATACGGTTGTGAGGCGTGGACAGTCAACAAGCAAAGCCAGAACAAGATTGAGGCAGCTGAGATGTGGTTTCTAAGAAGAATGTTAGAGATTCCATGGACAGCAAAGAAAAGAAACGAGACAGTCTTGATGGAGACAGACACAAGAGATCATTCATAAGGAAGATTAGGAAAAGACAAGCAACATTTATAGGCCATTTTATGAGAAAGGGGAATTGGAGCACCTGGTCACAACAGGAAAACTGGAGGGAAAGAGAACACCGGTAACACCGGGTATTGAGACTTGCAGGGTGGACTGAGGGCAGAGAGGGTGGAAGATGTGCTTGTGACGACAAGGAATAGATACATATGTAGGGTCATGATCGCCAACGTCATGCGGCAGGGCATTTGATGATGAACATAAAATCTCAAAGAACAGAAACTTGTAACGACATTGTAAATCAAGGAATTGTTTTAGGATATGACATAGCTATGACAAAGGAGTTTCCCATAACCTTAAAACTTTACATATAGATGACAGACAGAAGGGGAGAGGAGAGAAGAAAAGAAGAAGAAGAAGAAGAAGAAGAAGAAGAAGGAAGAAGAAGAAGAAGAAGAAGAAAATGAAGAAGAATGGAAGAAGAAGAGAATGCGAAGAAGAAGAATGCGAAAGAAGAATCGAAGAAGAAGAATCGAAGAAGAAGAATGCGAAGAAGAAGAATGCGAAGAAGAAGAAGAAGAATGCGAAAGAAATGCGAAAAAGAAGAAGAATGCGAAGAAGAAGAAGAATGCGAAGAAGAATGCGAAGGAAGAAGAAGAATGAAGAAGAAGAAGAAGAAGAAGAAAATGCGAAGAAGAAGAATGCGAAGAAGAAGAATGCGAAGAAGAAGAATGCGAAGAAGAATGCGAAGAAGAAGAAGAAGAAGAAAGAAGAAGATGCGAAGAGAAGAATGCGAAAGAAGAAGAAGAAGAAGAATGCGAAGAAAGAAGAGAAGAAGAAGAAGAAGAATGCGAAGAAGAAGAATGAAGAAGAAAAGAAGAAAATGCGAAGAAAAGAAGAAGAAGAATGCGAAGAAGAATGCAGAAGAAGGAAGAATGCGAAGAAAGAAGAAGAGAAAGAAGAAGAAGGAAGAAGAAGAAGAAGAAGAGAAGAAGAAGAAAGAAAAGAAAAGAAGGAAGAAGAAGAGAAGAGAAGGAGAAGAAGAAGAAGGAGAAGAAAGAAAGAAGAAGAAGAAGAAAGAAGAAAAGAAGAAGAGAAGAGAAGAAGAAGAAGAGAAGAAGAAAGAAGAAGAAAGAAGAAGAAGAAGAAGAAGAAGAAAGAAAGAAGAAGAAGAAGAAAGAAGAAGAAAGAAAAGAAGAAGAGAAGAAGAAGAAGAAGAAGAAGAAGAAGAAGGAGAAGAGAAGAAGAGAAGAAGAAGAAGAAGAAGAAGAAGAAGAAGAAGAAGAAGAAAAAGAAGAAGAAGAAGGAGAGAAAGAGAAGGAGAAGAGAAGAAGAAGGAGAGAAGAAGAAGAAAAAGAAGAAGAAAAAGAAGAAAAAGAAGAAGAAGAAGAAGAAGAAAGAAGAAGAAGAAGAAGAAGAAGAAGAAGGAGGAAGAGAAGAAGAAGAAGAAGAAGAAGAAGAAGAAGAAGAAGAAGAAGAGAAGAAGAGAGAAGAAGAAGAAGAAGAAAAAAGAAAAAGAAGAAGAAGAAGAAATAGGCAGAAAGACAGGTAGATCAAAACATCGTCCTGACAGCTCCCTAAAGGATGAGTTCTGTTGTCACAGATGTATGGTCTAACATCCAGAACTCCTCGATAAAAGAGAAGGGAACTTCAGTAGCAAGAGCGGAGGAGGTGCGCGCGCGCACACTCTCACACACACAACACACACACACACACACACACACACACACACACACACACACACACCCCACACACACACACACGCACACACATACACATACACACACGCACACACACACACACACACGCGCGCGCGCGCGCGCCACACATACACATACGCATACACACACGTACACACAAATACGCAGGCAGAGACAGAGACACAGAGACGCACAGAGACACACATAAACCCACACATACACTCACAGACGCACACATGCACACATGTGCGCACGTACAAACACGCGCACGCACACACGCACGTGCGTATGCTCACACATACGCATAAACACACTCACAAACACAAACACACAGATACATTTAACACACA
>JAPXFY010000021.1:28905924-28913424 GCA_030674185.1 Monoplex corrugatus
CATCATCATCATCGCCGTCGTCGTCATCATCATCGTCGTCGTCATCATCATTGTCGTCGCCGTTGTCATCATCATCTTCATCATCATCGTTATCATCATCATTTATTTCTTCCTCCTCGTCTGTACTAAATGGCAAGAAATACAATGTTTGAAGTGTCAATGAACATGAATACTATGTATCAAACTACGTTGACTCTGTCAGCGGTGAACTTGGATTTAATCCAATTTAGCTTTATTCCTAAATTTTTGCTTTCGTTTTCGATCAGTTTAGAGAGAGAGAGAGAGAGAGAGAGAGAGAGAGAGAGAGAGAGAGAGAGAGAGAGAGAGCGAGAGACAGAGAGAGAGAGAGAGAGAGAGAGAGAGAGAAACAAGTAAAATAACACATGCTTAGAAGTGTTTATTCTTCCACAAACATTTGAATTCGTGTGATTGTGTGTGTGTGTGTGTGTGTTTGTGTGTGTGCGTGCGTGTGTGTGTCTGTGTGTGTGTCTGTGTGTGTGTGTCTGTGTGTGTGCGTGGAGAGAGAGAGAGAGACAGACAAGCAGAGAAAGAGAGAGAGACAAAGACAGAGAGAACAGAGACAAGACGGAAGAGACAAGAGAGAGAGAGAAGAGAAAGACAGAGAGAGAAGACAGAAGAGAGAACAGAGAGAGAGAAGAGAAGAGAGAGAAGAGAGGACAGAGACAGAGAGAGAAAGAGAGACAGAGACACAGAGAGAGAGAGAGAGAGAGAGAGAGAGAGAGAGAGACAGACAGACAGACAGAGACAGAGACACAGAGAGAGGTGTATGGTTTGATTAACATCGGCGACAGGCTACGATTCAAAGCAAAATGAAATGAGATGAAATAAAATGTTTTTCAGAAGGTTAAAAGGATGATATTTTATTTCGTTTGTGTCATTTCACTGTTTGATGCTAAGATTGCCCATTTGTGTCTTTCGGGTTTTTTTTCATTCTTTCATCTGTCAGTTTATCATTCATTCATTGTGCTCTTCTCTCCCACTATCTTTTGATTGAAAATTTACTACAAGTGAAGTTTGGTTAAAACGTGGTAACGCTCTCTCTCTCTCTCCTGTCTCTCTGTCTCTCTCTCTCTCTGTCCTCTCTCTCTCTCTTTTCTCTCTCTCTTTGTCTCTCTCTCTCTCTTTCTCTCACTTTCTGTCTCTTTCTTCTCTTTTCTGTCTCTCTCTCTGTTCTCTCTCTCTGTCTCTCTCTCTCTCTCTCTCTCTCTCTGTTTCTCTCTCTCTCTGTTGTCTCTCTCCTCTCTGTCTCTGTCTCTCTCTCTCTGTCTCTCTCTGTCTCTCTCTGTGCTCTCTCTGTCCTGTCTGTCTGTCTTCTCTCTCTCTCTCTGTCTGTCTGTCTGTCTGTCTCTCTCTGTCTGTCTGTCTTCTGTCTCTGTTTCTTCTCTCTCTGTTTCTCTCTCTCTCTGTCTCTCTGTGTCTCTCTCTGTGTCTCTCTCTGTCTCTCTCTCTCTCTGTCTCTCTCTTGTCTCTGTCTTCTGTCTCTCTTTCTCTCTCTCTCTGTCTCTCTTATTCACTAATTTCCCTTTTTCAAGCGTTTTGTATGTTGGGGTTTGTATGACTTTGAATGGAGATATTGCCTTACTTAATTGAAGGATAGATCTTGTTTGAGAAAGGACTGAAAGTAAATTTAGGAAAAATTATTACCCTCGTAAATGAATTTTCTTTCTTTTTTCTTTCTTCCTTTTTCTCTTTCTATATTTACTAATTTATTCATTTGTTTATTTTCTATCTGTATATGTATTCATTCATGTGTTTTTCTGTTTATTCAGTCGTCTTCATAATTAGTTAAATAGTTAGTTAGTTAGTCAGTCAGTTAGTCAGTCAGTCAGTCAGTCAGCCAGTCAGTCAGTCAGTCGGTCAGTCAGTCAGTCTGTCAATTGGTTAGTTAGTTAGTTAGTTATTAGTCAGTCAGTTAGTCAGTTAGTTAGTTAGTTAGTTAGTTAGTTAGTTAGTTAGTTAGTTAGTTGTCTATTTCAATTGTTTTCTCATTCATTGTTTTTGCCATTCTATTTTCTACGCCACTTAGATGGTCACAGAGTCTGGCAAAAATGTTCATAATGCTGTAATGTTCACATTTTGGATTGAGAATGCGTGGAAATGCTGCACTGTATGTTTCCTTTCATAACATATCCTGGCGCCAGCACTAAGGCTTGAGAGATACGGATTCCTGCGATGTTGTTTTAGGAAAACTGAGTAACACCTTCTATACCTGCATCACTGAAATAAAGGAAACGC
Organism: Monoplex corrugatus; assembly: GCA_030674185.1. Classification (NCBI taxonomy): domain Eukaryota; kingdom Metazoa; phylum Mollusca; class Gastropoda; order Littorinimorpha; family Ranellidae; genus Monoplex; species Monoplex corrugatus. Next base: position 28,908,181 of record JAPXFY010000021.1, read on the forward strand.
CATTGTGTGGTCCCAGTCTTCCCAACAAGCCCGAATCACGATCAGCTTCAACATGGAGGCAGAAGTCAGTCGTGGTTCGAAAAATCTCTCCATGACTTTCAGCGTCGATAGGACTAATGGGATTTTTGAACCCTACAACCTTCCTGTTGTCAATCCGTAACGCTAACCATTACGCCATGGCCACTGACCTCGTACATATAGCGACTGGTCTGGTAAATGAAAAAGAAAATTTCTTTTTCCTTAATGTTTCAGTCATATTCTTACAATTGTAGTTAGATGCTTCATCTCGACTATCACTTTCAATATAAGTATTATCCTCACCTTCTGGATATTCTGTGCTAGAAATTTCCTCTTTTCTGTCACTCTCTTTGTTTCTACTTTGTTCCTTTACTGTCTGTCATTTTTCCCTGTCAGTTTCTGCCTTAATGGTCCATTCACCTGTATGTGTTTGATAAAGTATTAAGCACTTACTCTTAGGACTGATAACTGGGTACATGTAATAGGTGCGGTTTTGGCTCTAGGGAAATGAGATATGCGGAAGGAATTTTAAATAATTTAGACCTACTGTAATATCTGTGTTAGTGTCCTTAGTTATAAACTGGATAATGTGGTCTACGCCAGGGGCATCTCCTTAGATTATGTGCGCGAATGCATTGATATGTGTACTTAACCTTCTTTTCCTATTTTTTCCGGTTGAAGTCTTTGTATATTTTCTAACGGTTATAGCCCTGATGTGGCTCTCCGCAGTTGGCTGGGCTTTAAACAAAAATGACAATAACATTCATATTCTTACAATTGTAGTTAGAAACTTTAACTCGACTCTCACGTTTTCTTTCTACTCCTTTCACTTCGCAGACACTGAAGTGAAGGAAACTCGACTGTGTGGGACATGGTCCCAGTCTTCCCAACAAGCATATGTAGCCATTTCACTTTCTTTAACTTTTATCGCACATCCGTGACCAGATTAACTCACTGACCAGCGTTAATATTCTGACAGTTCTGAACCTCGCCCCTAAAAACATAAAACATTTCCTCGCGGAAAATTTAGAGTCTTTTAGTTTAGCAGATCTCCCGTCAACTTGTCTTTGAAGCCACCAGTGTGGTGCTTCCGCCTCTTAGCCCAAAGGGAGCTTACTCTTCTGTGTCAATAAACTTGCTTCAAAGAGTTGTCGGGATTTGCGCAGAGATTCGTGCTTTTAGTCTCTTAGTGCTGAAACATGTATGAGGTTATTCACATCGCTAACGCTGGTGTGTGAGTGTGTGTGTGTGTGTGTGTGTGTGTGTGTGTGTGTGTGTGTGGTGGTGTATGGTGTGTGTTATTGTATGTGTGTGTTGTTGTGGTGTGTGTGTGTTGTGGTGTGTGGTGTGTGTTGTGTGTGTTGTGTGTGTGTGTGTGTGCGCGCGTGCGTGTATGTGTGTTGAGAGAAAAAGATGTATGTATTTGTGTGTGTGTGTTGGTGTGTGTGTGTGTTGTGTGTGGTGTGCGTTGTGGTGTGCGTGTGCGTACTGTGTGCGCACTGTGTGTTTTGGTGATAGAGTGTATGTTTCTGCGTTTGTGTGTGTGTGTTTCGCGTTTGCTGTGTGTGTTCTGCGTTGGTGTGGTATGTGTGGTTCCCGCGTTTGTGTGTGTGGCGCGCTCGCACGGTGTGCGTTTTTTTGTGTGTGTGCGGAGCGTGCCGTGCATTATTGTGTGTGTGTGTGGTGTGTGTGTGTGTGTGTGTGGTGTGTGTGTGTGTGTGTGTGTGTGTGTGTGATGTGTGTGTGTGTGTGTGCGCGTGTGTTAAAGTGCGGTCAATAGTTATCTGATTGTGAAGATCGTTTTGCTTGGCGCTGTTAAACTTCTTGGTAGGCGTCCTTCTCAACATTCAAAGGTGGCGAGGGACAGAGTTTCATGGGTGGAAACATTTCACAATGGCCTTTCAAGGATTTAGGTATGTGTGGATATATCGTCATCGTCATCATCATCACCACAGCCATCATCATCATCATCATCATCATCGTCGTCGTCGCGTCGTCATCGTCGTCGTCGTCGTCATCGTCATCATCATCATCACTCTATAGCCGTTGTCGTCTTTATCATTTCGTCGTCGTTGTCGTCGCCATAGTTATCGTCGTCGTCGTCGTCATCATCATCATCATCTCATCATCATCATCATCATTATCATCATCATCATCATCATCATCATCATGAACAACAACAACATCATCATCATTGTCGTGGTCGTGGTCGTGGTACGTCGTGTGTGTGTGTGTGTATGTGTGAGTGAGTGTGTGCGCGCACGCGCATGTGTGCGCTTGCTTGCGTGCTTGAGTGTTTGTGTGTACATGTCTGTGTAAATGCATGTGTGTGTGTGTGTGGCTGTGTATATGTTTGAGCACCCTCACGCGCGTGTGTGTATGTGTATATATGTGTATATGTAAGACTGCGTAGTGGGGTGTGTGTGTAAAGTGTACCTATATATGTATGTAAGTGTGTGTATGTAAGTGTATATATATATGTGTGTAAGTGTGTGTATGTGTGTGTGTGTGTGTGTGTGTGTGTGTGTGTGTGTGTGTGTGTGTGTGTGTGTGTGTGTGTGTGTGTTTTCTTATCTGATTGTGAGGGGTGTTGGACTTGGCACTACCAGCCCTCGTAGTATCAAAGAGGATCTTTGGTAGTATTTCTCAACATTGGCTGGAGGCTTGAGGGTCGAAAGACCAATGGATTCCCTGGCCTTCCGATATCGTGTGTGGATGTGTCATCATCATCATGTCTATCATCATCATCATCATCACTCACCATTACATCATCATCATCATCATCATCTTTCATCATCATCATCATCATCATCATCATCACATCATAAGTATGTTTTATGCGGGCTGGTTATTACTTTTGATAGAGCCGTATGACTCAAGATCTCATGATTTCTGGCGTGAAGTCCCAGCCTGAAACATTGGACACTGGCCTGCTGGCTGCCCATCGTAATGTTTCCATCATTCTGTCTCTCTCCATCCCCATTTCAAGTCTTTGCCAGTGCATAGGGTTTGCCGGAGGACGTGGAATTGCCTGAGTGAGGATGAATTCCTCTTGAACAAACTCCAACCCATCACTGTCTTCTTCATCGCCGTTATCATCATTATTATTATATCACTATCATATATCATCATCCATCATCTTCTTCATAATCACTGTTATCATCTTCATTAACATCATTGTCATTAATATCATCATCATCAACCTTTTCATCACCGTCGCTCTTCATCATCACTGTTATCATCACTGTTATTCATTCTGACTGTCGTCATCGTTACTATCACCATGCTTATCATCAACATTTTCTGTTTGCTTCTACCGTGCTTTCAAAGAGGGGAACAATTACATTTTCAACGTCCACTTCTATGTGTTTGTGGGAGGAAAGCGCGCATGCGTGTTCATGTGTGTGTGTGTGTGTGTGTGTGTGTGTGTGTGTGTGTGTGTGTGTGTGTATGTGTGTGCGCGCGCGCGCATGCACGCTTGCGCGACAAAGAGAGAGAGACAGAGACAGAGACAGAGACAAAGACAGACACACAGACAGACAACAGACAGATGAAAGCAGAAGAGAGAGAGAGAGAGAGAGAGAGAGAGAAGACAGACAGACAGACAGAGACATAGACACAGGAAAGAGGTGGAGAGAGAGAGAGAGAGAAAAGAAGGGGGGGGGGGAGGTTTAAACAGAGAAACAGAGTGGTCTGAGATTTATCAGATTGTGAATCGTGTTTGACTTGGCACTTTCGATCCATGTAGAGTTTCTCAACAATCCTTGGAAAAGTGGAAAATCCAACAAAACAAAACAACAAAACAAAACAAACAAACAAACAAAAAAACAAAACAACAATCCACGTAAATGTCAATAGCCCAACCCTTAAGCGTTCCGCTGTGTGTAAAGTATAAATAAAAGATAAAGGTTTGAAGTCACTGGAGAGCGAGGTGGTAGACAACATTCACCTGGGTCAAAGGCTTACTCAGTAAACCATTCAGTATTGGTTACCAACAAATGCCTTGCAATTAACATCAGGAAGAAAGGTTTTGACTGTTATATAGAACCGATAATGTTATACGGTTGTGAGGCGTGGACAGTCAACACACAAAGCCAGAACAACATTGAGGCAGCCGAGATATGGTTTCTAAAAAGAATGTTGAGGGTTCCATGCACAGCAAAGAAAAGAAACGAGACAGCCTTGATTGAGGCAGACATAAGAAGATCATTCATAAGGAAGATTAGGAAAAGACAGGCAACATTTTGTAGGCCATTTTATGAGGAAAGGGAAATTACAGCACCTAGTCACAACAGGAAAGCTGGAGGGAAAGAGAGCACCAGATAGACCAGGGAAGAAAATACTGGACGGACTTGCAGAGAGGGTGGAAGATGTGCTTGTGGCAACAAGGGATAGATGTATACAGAGGGCCATGATCGCCATCGCCATGCGGAAGGGAACATGATGATGATGATGACGATGATGGAGTTCAACGTTCAGGAGATTGTGAAGCCCTACATTTTCTTAGGGCCAACACTACAAGGGCTGTGCCCATCTCCTACACATCGGTGCTTTATCTTCCCCAACCCTGCACAAGGTCATGTACCCACACAATCACACAGCTTAGTGGACTGACAGCTGCAGGCACAAAGTGTTTCTCGTACCAGACTCAAACTTCAAGCGATCAGACATGAGGTGGGAAGATCTACCACTATGCTAACCAAACTCTACGTAAAGATACTACTTGATGATGATGATGATGATGATGATGATGATGATGATGATGATGATGATGATGATGATGATGGTGATGATGATGATGGTGATGATGGTGTGATGATGGTGGGTGATGATGATGATGATGATGATGGTGGTGATGGTGATGGTGATGGTGGTGATGAAGATGATCATGATGATGACGACGACGATGATGATGGTGATGGTGATGATGATTAAGGTGATGATGATGATCGTGATGCATGATGGTGAAAGAAGAAGAAGAAGAAGAAGAAGAAGAAGAAGAAGAAGAAAAGAAGAAGGAAAAGAAGAAAAAGAAGAAGAAGAAGAAGAAGAAGAAGAAGAGAGAGATGGTGATGGTGATAGTGATGGTGTTGACGATGATATTGACGATGGTGATGACGACGACGACGATGGCGGTGGTGGTGGTGATGGTGATGATGATGATGATGACGACGACGACGACGACGATAATGGTGATGGTAGTGGTGATGATGATGATGGTGACGA
>JAPXFY010000021.1:28918424-28923424 GCA_030674185.1 Monoplex corrugatus
GGATTGATTAACCCTTTGACTCCCGCACTCTACCCACCAACTGCAAAAGCTTAACCCTTTGACTTCCTCACCCTGTCCACCAGCTTCTTGCAGGGAGCTGATGGGTAGAGTAAGGGCGTCAAAGGGTCAAGGGTTTGCTTTGCTAGCATGGTTGACTATGCAGGATGCTGATGGACGAGGTGCGAGAGTCAAAGGGTAAAATAAAAAGAGAGTTGTTGTGACGTCTGCTGCGGTGGGTACCATCAATGATAATCGGGTGTTTCGTGTGCACAATGAATAGTACTGGCTGATCATATTTTGTTGTAAGAGTTATTCCTATTACAGGAAGTGCTGATAAGATTTGTGTAAAGAGTTATTCCTGTTACAGGAAGGGCTGATAAGATTTGTGTAAAGAGTTATTCCTATTACAGGAAGTGCTGATAAGATTTGTGTAAAGAGTTGTTCCTATTACAGGAAGGGCTGATAAGATTTGTGTAAAGAGTTATTCCTATTACAGGAAGTGCTGATAAGATTTGTGTAAAGAGTTATTCCTATTACAGGAAGGGCTGATAAGATTTGTGTAAAGAGTTATTCCTATTACAGGAAGGGCTGATAAGATTTGTGTAAAGAGTTATTCCTATTACAGGAAGTGCTGATAAGATTTGTGTAAAGAGTTGTTCCTATTACAGGAAGAACTGTTACTTCGTTACAACCGACTGCTGGAGGAGATCATTCAACCCAAACTGTCCCGGATGTTCTATAACGTCAACATACCTGCTGTCACGTGAGTTGTTTTGTCATTTCCGGTGTACTGATCTTTTTGTTTGTGTCGTTCGACGTCTACATGGTCAGGTCACGTTTGGTGAACAAATGTTAACTCGGGGTCTGGATTGTTGAAGAATAGCGACTTCTTTTTTTTTCTTTTTTACTACTCACGAAATAGGCTGCAACATTTGGACAAGCTTTATTGAAAAAAAAAAATCTTTGAAAATAAATGGTAAAATGATTTTTAAGTTAGGTCAGTGTATCTATCATGTGCCCCTTTTACCCAGATCAATTGCAGTCTTTCTTTATTTTTCAAACATGTTTTGCAATCACTGTCATCACGTGAGTATATTCAAATGGTTTTGCTACATAATGTGCCACCTAAATAAATATCTCTGTGATCTGATACACAACCATTCTGTTTCTGTTCTCATTAAAGCCGCGCGCGTGTGCGTGTGCGTGTGCGTGCGTGTGTGCGTGTGTGTATGTATATGTGTTTGTGCGCGTGCGTGCATGTGTGTGTGTATGTGTGTGTGTATGTGCGTGCGTGCGTGTATGTATGTGTGTGTGTACGTGTGTGTGTGTGTGTGTGTGTGTGTGTTACAGGGTAGTACCTATGGAGAATGACGGACCGTGGGGGTCATACGGACAGAACGTGTTTTACGTCAACCTGAAAGAGCCCAAGAAACGGTCAGTGTTCATCACTATCACGTACAGCATCAAAATAGTAATAATAAGATAAAACAAACGAACGAACAAAAATGCAGAAAACAAGAAGCAAAAGACAAAAGCAAACAGACACACTTTAATTACAGCACGGTGACGATTATAATGCTGACGATTACAAGAAGGATTCATTTCGCGTGGGCAATTCCATATGCGTTCCACTCATTATGTCAATAATTACCTGGCAGACTCGTTGAGTCTGCACACAGGCCGACGTGCTGGTAAGGTCTTGACATGGTTGTTGGGAGCAAGGCAAGAAGGGGTACTGGAGAACAGAGCCTATGAAACAATAACGTGACTCTAAGGGAATGGCTGGAGCATTAAGATGGGCAGCCAACAGGCCAGTATTTATGTTGCGGGCTGGAACTGAACACGAGACATCAGGTCTGGAACCTGTAGCTGTGTCAACAGAACCAGCCAGCCCGCTAACACAAAACAGAGGTCCACACGATGGTTGACCACTCAACTCCTGCGCTATGAATATGGTGCTCTTGCAACTGATTGAATGAACCACAAAACAAAACAAACAAACAAATATTGAAACAAAGAAAGAAATAAACATTCATACAGACAAATAAATGAATATTCAAACAAGCAAACAAACAAACAAACAAACAAACAAACAAGCAAACAAAAAACAAACAAACATTGAAACAAACGAACATACAAATAAACAAACAAATAAATAAACATTCAAACAAACAAACAAACAAAACAAACAAACAAAACAAACAAACGAAACGAAACAAACAAAACAAAGAAACAAATAAGCGAACAAAGCAAAACAAATCAAACAAAGAAACAAATCAAACTAAGAAACAAAACAAACAAAAACACAAACAAAACAAACAAACAAAACAAAACAAGCAAACAAGCAAACAAAACAAACAGAATCAAACAAACAAACGAACAAACAAACAAACAAACAACCCTATACCAGATCTCTGCCGGTTTATCAGTGGCCCGTTAGCTCAGGTAGTCAGAGGACCATAGTGGTGACACCTATAGGTTGCCGTTTCCACCTTAAGGCGGGCCGCCCTTTTCTTTACGCTATTACTTATTTACTTGTTTTACACAGGATGGCTGGCTATTTTAATAGTCATAGACTCAAAATCTCATGTATCGAGGTCAGTTCCACCCTACATCATAAATAGTCGGTAACTTCGCTGTCCATCTGAATGTTCTAGTCATGCTGGTGGTGTTCCATAGGTACCCTTCAACCACCACCACCCTCCCCATTTCAAGACTCTGCTGATTATACAGAGTTTGCCCAGGAGCAGGCGGTATGTCAGATAACGGCTGTCAGATGTAGGTGGAGCGCATATGGAATTGTCCGAGTACAATGAACCCCCTTTAAACTTTTGAATCCTGCACCCTGTCCATCAGCGTCCTACATTGTCAACCCTGCCAACAAAGAAAAAACTTAACCCTTTGACTCCCTCACCATATCCATCAGCTTCCTGCAGGAGGCTGATGGATAGGGTGAGGGAGTCAAAGGGTTAAGTTTTTGCAGTTGGTGGACAGGATGTGGGAGTCGAAGGGTTAAACAAACTCCGGACTCCAAAGTTTTAGTTGTTGCTGCTACTGCCGTTGTTTTATCGCTGCTTGTTGCTGTCTTCAAGCTGTCCCTGCAGTCAAGAGGACCAGACAGCAGAACACATTATTTACTGTAGCGATGTAGACTCCTGTTCATACGTATGGAGCGACAGGCGCTATGATCAACTACAAATCCTCTGACCACAAAGGACCATGGCAGCCGGCAAAACCAGGAATACAAACATCCACAGTCATCATCGCATGTGACCTGACCATGTAGATGGCGAATGAAAAAAAGACACAAAGTGTGGGTAAAAAAATACAACGTGCACACACAAGAAGAAGAGGAGGAGGAGGAGGAAGGAAGAAGAAGAAGAAGAAAGAAGAAGAAGAAGAAAGAAGAAGAAGAAGAAGAAGAAGAAGAAGAAGAAGAAGAAGAAGAAGAAGAAGAAGAAGAAGAAGAACAACAACAACAACAAGAACAACAAGAACAACAAGAACAACAAGAATAAGAACAAGAAGGAGAAGGAGCAGGAGAAGGAGAAGAAGAAGAAGAAGAAGAAAAGGAGAAGAAGAAGAAGAAGAAAAGGAGAAGAAGAAGAAGAAGAAGAAGAAGAAGAAGAAGAAGAAGAAGAAAAGGAAAAGAAGAAGAAGAGAAAGAAGGAGGAGGAGGAGGAAAAGGAGAAGCAGAAGAAGAAGAAGAAGTACATTGCTCTCTCCTGGTTTTACTTCATATCTATCAAACAGAAAACAAACTGTTCTTATCAATGGCACTTACTCTCAACCTGCATACCTGACCTGTGGTGTTCCACAAGGATCTGTCCTTGGCCCTGTTCTTTTCACTCTTTACACCTCCCCCTGTCCACCATCATCAACTCCCACTCTATAAAACACCACTTCTATGCTGATGACACCCAACTTCAAGACAGTGACTCACCTGACAATATACAGCGTCTCCTGACTCGTACCACTGAGTGTTACTCGGACATTAAAAATTGGATGACATACAACAAACTTCAGCTAAATGATGACAAGACAGAACTTTCCTCATTGGCACCCCTCAGAAACTTTCTCAGCTGCCTCCTCTTTCTTCCCATTATGTAACACATCAGTCCCAATTTCTGATTCAGCTAAAAACCTTGGTGTCTGCATTGACTCTACCCTCTCCATGAACAACTTTGTTTCTCAAACTGCCAGATCTTGCTACTATCACCTCCATCGCATAAGCCTGATCAGGAAGTATCTCTCTGTGGAAACAACTGCAAAACTCGTTCTCTCCTTCATAATGTCTCGCATTGACTATTGCAATTCACTCCTGTCCGGTCTTCCTGCCTCCACCATTCACATCCTACAGCGCATTCAAAACAATGCTGCACGCCTTGTACTCAAAAAGAAAAAAGCTGACCACATATCTCCTCTCCTTGCACAACTTCACTGGCTCCCTGTATCAAAGCGCATACAGTACAAACTAGACACCATGTGCTACAAAAGCCTCAATAACGCAGCCCCCGATTACCTGTCAAGCCTACTTGAGATCTATGTTCCCTCACGTACCCTCCGCTCTGCCTCCGATCCTCTGACTTTTCGCTTTCCACGCACCAAGCTCAATACCTATGGTCCACGAGCCTTCTCTGTTTCTGGTCCACTCTCCTGGAACAAACTTCCTCTCTCAGTCCGTCAGCAACCTACTTTTGCCTCCTTCAAGTCCGCTCTCAAAACTCACCTTTCCGCCTCTGCATAAAATCCTGACCTCACTCAATCCCCTCTGCAGCCTGTCTCCACTCGGAGGGGAATCACATTGTAATATATAATTGTATATAATATCCTCTCTATAATTTTCCATTGCTTTTATTCTTTCTCCCCATTTATAGCCGTGTGCGTGTGTGTATGTATGTGCGCGCGCGTGTGTGTGTGTGTGTGTGTGCGTGCGTGCGTGTGTGTGCGTGTGTGCGTGCGTGTGTGTGCGTGCGTGCGTGTGTGTCTGTCTGTTTCAG
>JAPXFY010000021.1:28925924-28928424 GCA_030674185.1 Monoplex corrugatus
TTAATAAATGTTCTTCACTCTTTCAGCTATTTGTTTCTCCCATGGGGATGCCGGGGGTATTTCAGTATAAACAGTATCCCCGTCTTCTGGACGTTCTGTGCTGGAAATATCTTCTTTTCTGTCACTCTCTTTGTTTCTTGCCTTATTCGTTTGCTTTCTGTCGTTTCTTGCTATCATTTTCTGCCTTGTTGGACCATTCACCTGTAAATGTACGTGTTCAATAAAGTCTTACGTACTTTCTGTTAGGATTTATAATTGGATACATGTCTTGCTCGTATGTGCATTTTTGGCTCTTGGGAAATGAAATAAGCGGAAATACTTTTAGGTAACTTAGGCTCGTTTTTGTATATTGGTGTTCGTAGTTATGTTTAAATTTATATTCAGGTGTGTTTTTAAATCCCCTGTACGATAAGTTGTACGGAGTGGTCAACGCCAGGGGCATCTCCATGGAGAATGTGCGCGAGTACATTAATATGTGTACTTCACTTTCTTTTCCTTTTTTTTTTTTAAAACCTGTTGAGGTTTTGTATATGTTTTGAAATGGTTATAACCCTGATATGGTTCTACGTAGTCGGATGGACTTTTGAAAAATAACAATAACAATAAAAAAAAAGTTGTTTGTTTATCTCTGTTTCATCATTGTTTATCCCTGTTTTATCATTGTTTGTCCCTGTTTTATCCCTGTTTTATCATTGTTTATCCCTGTTTTATCATTGTTTGTCCCTGTTTATCATAGTTTATCCCTGTTTTATCATTGTTTATCCCTGTGTTAGCATTGTTTATCCCTGTGTTATCCTTGTTTATCCCTGTGTTAGCATTGTTTATCCCTGTGTTATCCTTGTTTATCCTTGTTTTATCATTGTTTGTCCCTGTTTTGTCATTGTTTATCGCTGTGTCATGCTTGTTTATCCCTGTGTTATCATTGTTTATCCCAGTTTCATCATTGTTTATCCCTGTGTTATCATCGTTTATCCTTGTTTTATCATTGTTTATCCTTGTTTTATCATTGTTTATCCCAGTTTTATCATTGTTTATCCATGTATCATCATTGTTTATCCCTGTGTTATCATTGTTTATCCTTGTTTAATCATTGTTTATCCCGGTTTTATCATTGTTTATCCCTGTGTTATCATTGCTTATCCCTGTTTTATCATCGTTAATCCCTGTTTTATCATTGTTTATCCCTGTGTTATCATTGTTTATCCCGTTTATCATTGTTTATCCCTGTTTATCATTGTTTATCCCTGTATTATCATTGTTTATCCCTGTTTTATCATTGTTTATCCCTGTGTTATCATTGTTTATAATAATAATAATAATAACGAAGATTTGTTGAGCGCCTTTTCTCGACTGAGCTCTAAGCGCTTTACATCGATACAAATTATGATAATGACTAGAGCAAATCAAACAATCACTAAATCAAACAAGCAAATGAATCAACAAATGAATAAAACTCAAAAAGACATGCTCGCAATACCCCCTCCCCCCCTCCCCCGCACACACACACACCCCACCCCACCTGCACATACTGGCGTGCCGCACGCGCGCACGCGCATGCATGCACACACACACACCCACCCACCCACACACACACACACACACACACACACACACACACACCGCTCCAAAGACACATGGAAAATATAAACACTAGAGGTAAAGTGGATTGGGGGCAGCGGAAGGGGGGGGGGGGCACTGAGGGGATTCCAGAGGAGGGTGGGAGGCGGCGTAAGATAGAACCGGGATCAGTGTTGCTTAAATAAACAGGAGAGATGCAGTGGATTGGGGGCAGCGGGAGGGGGGCGGGGCACTGAGGGGATTCTAGGGGGGGGGGGGGGATGGAGGCGGCGTAAGATAGGGCCGGGTCAGTATTGCTTAAACAGATAGGTCTTCAGAGAGGACTTGAAAGAGGCTGTAGAAGTAGAATGTCTATTGGTGAGGGGGAGGGTATTCCAGATGGTTGGACCCTGATAGGAGAAACAACGCTGACCAAAGGATTTTGTTCTAACAGTAGGGAGACAGAGAATGCGATCATCAGATGAGGAACGGAGATTTCGAGAAGGGACGTAGAGGCGAAGAATGTCAGACAGATAATCAGGGCCTGTGCCAGAGACAGATGAGAAACAGATTGAAGAAAGTTTATATGAGATTCTAGATTGTACAGGTAGCCAGTGCAAGGATTTCAGAAGAGGTGTGATATGTTCATGTTTGGGTGACTTGAGAATCAGCCTTGCAGCATTGTTTTGTACTTTTTGGAGCTTTTGAAGCAGATACTTTGGCACGCCTGCAAGAAGAGCATTACCATAATCAAGCCTGGATAAAACAAAGGAACAAACCAGAGTTTTGGTTGCATCTACAGACAGATAGTGGCGGATGGTGCTTATTCTCCTAAGTTCCAGGTATGCTATCCTGCAGACATTTGATATGTGAGATTTAAAAGAAAGGGTCTGATCAAAAATGACACCAAGGTTACGAACATGGGGAGGAACAGTTAACAAAA
>JAPXFY010000021.1:28938424-28940924 GCA_030674185.1 Monoplex corrugatus
CACAAAAACCGTAACTCAGAACACTCCTCTTTTTAGTTTCAGAAGAACGTCCCCGCGCTCACAATTATATCCATATGTACTGACGCTACAGATTCCATGTGATGGAGTTTCAGTTTCAGTTTCAGTTTCTCCAGACGACGTCTCCGCGCTCGGGACGAATTCCATATGCACTAACGTCACAGGTGCCATGTGTATGGTGATCACGGCGGCACAAGCCTTTAAGCCTGCACATAAATCCATGAGCTGGCCAGATTCTGAGGCCCTACCTAGACTATGATTTATATTTCATACTGGTATTGTATCAGTCTTTCACTGGAATAATCTTGGTTACATGTAAACGACATGTGCACTTATGTATCTTATCTTCAGAAAAAGGAACATAAACATAAAGTAAATAAACAAATATTTAAAGGTCTGAACCACAACACAACCAGCCACTCCTTGTGAATTGGTCTCACATACCAAACCTCCCCACCCACCCCAGTCAATGCACAAAGCCTCAGCTGTCTATCAACTAGGTGAAGACAATAATTTCTTAATCATATGTCGGCCAGTCTGTCGTTCACTTCCGAGGACAAGAAAAGAGGAAATAGATAAGTATGTAACTAAGTAAATAAGTAAGTAAATAACTCTTGACACATTTTCATGCGTTTCTACAATCTGTATGCCTGACCGCTGCGGTCATTTTGGTTCAGATATTGTTAGTTATTCGGTGATCTGTTACCCTGATCAGTCCTCTCTCTACTTCTCCCTGCCTTTCCCTCTTTGTTTGTACAGGAAGTTTACAACTTCCAACTGCACTGAACTTTACATTCTGATGTGTATCTCACCTGTCTCACCTGTCGGCGTCACCGGGTTCGGTGTTGGCCGCTGCATATCTGGATGCCACCATCTCCTCCAGGCCGCTCTGTCTTGACTTTTGTGGACAACTTCTTACACATTTAGGCCATTGATGTTGGTTATGTTCTCGGTGTATGAGACTAGAGTTGTACCTTTCTTCCTTTTTGCCACTGTTTTTCTTTGAAAGAAGGTTGCCATGAGGTCCGTGTTCTTGTTTCGTGACACATGGCCAATGTGTTTTAGTCTTCTCTTGTTGACGTCTGCTAGTAGTATTCTGCTGGTATCAAGTTTTTCCAGGACACTTTCATTAGTTCTTCTGTTTGTGCATTTGATACGTAGTAGTCTCCGATAAAACCACATCTCTGCTGCCTCAGTTGAGTGTATACATAGATTTATTAAGCAAGCACTAAGAAAATTTAGGTGTGCTATGTCAGAAATGTTTATGCGTTCCAGACGATGCACAGCACCTGTTAAGTATCTGATATGACATGTAATCTGTCTAATTATGACGTTGAAGATGATATTCATTGCTTTTAGGTGTCCTCTTCATGACTTGTGAAAAGAACTGATTCCAGAAACATACTGTGAATTCTCTACAAGAATAAAGGTATTCAACATATCTCGTGAAGGAAATAAAAAGACCAACCAAACAAACAAATAATTCGAAATTTAGCATTATCTTTCTATACAAAATCTCTAAAATGAGTAAAAGATATTTCATAGATATAAAAATATCCGTGCATTCCCTTATTTGTAGTTTATAAAATATTGTATTTTTATGTGGATATCTGACTGTCCTGATGAATAACATCTACAAAATGTTGTCAAACTTTTGGGTCCAAAGTTTATATTTCACACCACTTTCTGAGTGTCAATGTCTTAGTAAATAAACCATCTGAATTTGAATCCCTTTCACACAGACACACACACACACACATACACACACACACACACACACACACACACACACACACGCACGCACGCACGCACACACATACACACACACACACCCACGCACGCAACACACACACACACAACACACACAACACACACACACACACACACACAACACACACAACACACACACACACACACACAACACACACACACACACACACACACACACACACACACACACACACACACACACACAACACACACACACACACACACACACACACACACACACACACACACACACACACACACACACACACACACATCGAAATACTCTTACCTTTACATGCATTGGCTGCATCGCCGTCAGACTTATAGTGGAGGTTAACATGTCAGAGGTCAAGGTCTCTTGCCGTACCATGTGATCATCCGCATACCACGTGACCCGGAAGCGAGCCTCTGTCTGGGTAGCGGAAGTGTTCACAGCGCATGTCATCAGGAAGTCAGCATCGGGACCTTGAAGACTTGGAACTCCGTTAGAAGGAAACTGAGCTGAAGTGGAGACGACGACATTATTATCTAGACTACATATAACAACAACAAAAATAATATAAATATAATAATAATAGTAATAATAATAATACAATAATAATAATTATAATAACAATGGTGATGATGATAATGATGATGATGAGGAGGAGGAGGATAACAATAACAACAACAAAAATAATTATGATGTAGTAATGATAATAACAACAACCAC
>JAPXFY010000021.1:28943424-28948424 GCA_030674185.1 Monoplex corrugatus
AAACACACACACCTCAAACACTAAAATTGAATAAATCAATCAAACAATCACGAATCGAGCCAATCAACCAGCCGCCTATCCATTTAAAAATAACCAGGCAACTACCAACCCGACCATAGAACCAACCAACCACCACCACCACCACCAACAACAACAACAACAACAACAAAAAACAAGAAACAACAACAAAACAACAACAATAACACACAACAATAACAACAACAACAAAACAAAACATAACCAAAGAACCGCCAACTCCACCAAACCCCCCCCCCTAAACCAAACCAAACCAAAACACACACACACACACACACACACACACACACACACACACACACACACACACACACACACACACACACACACACACACACACACACACAACACACACTCACTCACAAAACAAAACAACAAAAAATCAAACCAACAACAAAAACAACAAAACCAAAACACCACCAAA
The DNA here is from genome assembly GCA_030674185.1 of Monoplex corrugatus. Lineage (NCBI taxonomy): Eukaryota > Metazoa > Mollusca > Gastropoda > Littorinimorpha > Ranellidae > Monoplex > Monoplex corrugatus. The sequence goes on from JAPXFY010000021.1 coordinate 28,943,885, forward strand.
TAACTAACCAAGCATCAACCCAGCCAAAAAGCCAATTCACTACCTGCCCAAACAACCACGAACCAAAGCTTTCAGTTTTGTACCAAACCAATCAATCACCTCCCAATCAAACAGCCACCTACTTAATCACCATCTTCCCAATTAAAAACCACCTACTTAATCACCATCTTCCCAATTAAACAGCCACCTACTTAACCATCATCTTCCCAATTAAACAACCACCTACTTAACCACCATCTTCCAAACTAAACAACCACCTACTTAATCACCATCTTTCCAAGTAAGCAACCACCTACTTAACCATCATCTTCCTAACTAAACAACCACCTACTTAATCACCATCTTCCCAACTAAACAACAACCTACTTAATCACCATCTTCCCAAGTAAGCAACCACCTACTTAACCATCATCTTCCCAACTAAACAACCACCTACTTAACCACCGTCTTCCCAACTAAACAACAACCTATTTAACCACCATCTTCTTAACTAAACAGTCACCTACTTAACCACCATCTTCCCAGTCAAACAACCATTACTTAATCACCATCTTCCTAACTAAACAATCACCTACTTAACCACCATCTTTCAAGCCAAACAACCACCTAATTAACCACCATCTTTCCAACCAAACAACCACCTAATTAACCACCATCTTCCCAACTAAACAATCACCTACTTAACCACCATCTAAACAACCACCTACTTGACCAACTAAACAACCACCTACTTGACCATCAGCTTCCTAATCAAACAACCAACTAATTAACCACTATCTTCCCAACCAAACAACCACCTACTTAACCAGCATCTTCCCAACTAAACCACCTATTTGACCACCATCTTCCCAATCAAACAACCACCTACTTAATCACCATCTTCCCAACTAAACCACCTACTTAATCACCATCTTCCCAACTAAATAGCCGCCTACTTAACCATCATCTTCCCAACCAAACAACACAGCCTACTTAACCAACATCTTCCCAATCAAACAACCACCTACTTAAACACCATCTTCCCAGTTAAACAACCACCTACTTAACCACCATCTTCCCGATAAACAACCACCTACTTAATCACCATCTTCCCACCCAAACAACTACCTACTTAATCACCATCTCCTCACCCAAACAACTACCTACTTAATCACCATCTCCCCACCCAAACAACTACCTACTTAATCACCATCTCCCCACCCAAACAACTACCTACTTAATCACCATCTCCCCACCCAAACAACTACCTACTTAATCACCATCTCCCCAACCAAACAACTACCTACTTAATCACCATCTTCCCAACTAAACAATCATCTACTCAATTAAACAACCACCTACTCAATTAAGCAACCACCTACCCAAGTAACCAACAATCAATTCAACCAATCAACCATCTACTCAACAGACCAACAAACCAACTGCCTACCCAACTATCCAGCTGGCCTACTATTATCGTATCCCACCTACCAACTAAACCCCAAAAGCAAAGTATACAAACTTTCTGCGTGCAGCGCGCGAGCTGATCACATGACAAGCACGTGGCATCAAACACCGTGACAGGCAGAGAGTTCCCATACGTGTGACCATCCGTTGTCGCCGACACCATGAATGACGTCATAGCTTGACCTGACAAGTCATTGCACTATCATTTAGAATACTTTTTTTCCTTTCACTCTCTTTCTCTCTCTCTCAGTTTGGGGAGAGAGAGAGAAAGAGGAGACAGAGAGAGAGAGAACTGAGAGAGAGACAGAGAAACAGAGTGAGAGAAAGAGGGAGGGAGGGAGAGAGAAGAGAGAGAGACAGAGAGACAGAGAGAGAGAGGAGAGAGAGATACAACAGACAAGATAGAGAAAGAGAGAGAGACAGAGAGAGAGAGAGAAAGAGAGAGAGAAAGAGAGAGAGAGGGAGATGAGAGAGAGAGATAGAGAGAGAGAGAGAGAGATAGAGAGAGAGAGAGAGAGATAGAGAAAGAGAGAGATAGAGAGAGAGATAGAGAGAGATAGAGACAGAGAGAGAGAGAAAGAGAGAGAGAGGTGAGAGAGAGAGAGAGAGAGAGAGAGAGAGAGAGAGAGAGAGAGAGAAGGGACACAAATGTTTAAAAGGTTGTCCCATAACGCTGAGGTCGTAGAGGAGTGACAAGTAGAGATCTCATACATAGGTGCGAAAAAACAAAGTATGCACGTTAAAGATCCTGTGAGTCATACGAGTGTTGGGTGGCTTATGGAAACACGAGAACACCCAGTACACACGCCCACCGACAACGGATCATGAAAACTCTGTGGCGGCCTACAGTGTGCGCTGTGTGGGCAAAACTCTGTGGCGGCCTACAGTGTGCGCTGTGTGGGCAAAACTCTGTGGCGGCCTACAGTGTGCGCTGTGTGGGCAAAACTCTGTGGCGGCCTACAGTGTGCGCTGTGTGGGCAAAACTCTGTGGCGGCCTACAGTGTGCGCTGTGTGGGCAAAACTCTGTGGCGGCCTACAGTGTGCGCTGTGTGGGCAAAACTCTGTGGCGGCCTACAGTGTGCGCTGTGTGGGCAAAACTCTGTGGCGGCCTACAGTGTGCGCTGTGTGGGCAAAACTCTGTGGCGGCCTACAGTGTGCGCTGTGTGGGCAAAACTCTGTGGCGGCCTACAGTGTGCGCTGTGTGGGCAAAACAATGTACAACCACGCGTCTGAGAAAAAATCAGCTTTGAAAATAACAACGGTACAATACAATACAATACAATACAATACAATACAGTACAATACAATACAATACAGTACAATACAATACAATACAATGCAATGCAATACAATACAATACAATGCAATACAATACAATACAATACAATGCAATGCAATACAATACAATACAATGCAATACAATGCAATGCAATACAATACAATACAATGCAATACAATACAATACAATGCAATGCAATACAATGCAATACAATGCAATACAATACAATACAATACAGTACAGTACAGTACAATACAATACAATACAATACAATACAATACAATGCAATGCAATACAATACAATACAATGCAATGCAATACAATACAATACAATACAATGCAATGCAATGCGATACGATACGATACAATACAATACAATGCAATGCAATGCAATACATACAATACAATATAATACAATGCAATACAATACAATACAATACAATGCAATGCAATACAATGCAATGCAATGCAATACAATGCAATGCAATACAATACAATACATACAATACAATACATCAAAACACAATACAATGCAGTACAATACAACACAATGCATCACAATGCAAAGCAAAACAATGCAATTCAATGCAATGCAGCACAACAAAAACAATACAATACAGTGCAGTCTAGTCAATACAACACAAAAATACAATGCAATGAAACACAATACCACACGACACAACACAACACAACACAACACAACACAACACAACACAGCACAGCACAGCACAGCACAACACAACACAACATGACACGATACAACACGACAATACAGTGCAGTCTAGTACAGTGCAGAGCAGTGAAATGCAATACAGTGCAATACAATACAATACAATACGATACAATACAATACAACACAATACAACACAATACAACACAACACATAACTGCAATGCAATGAAACACAATACAACACAACACAACACAACACAACACAGCACAGCACAGCACAGCACAGCACAGCACTACATGTATACACAATACAACACACCACACACACAAAACACAACACAACACAACACACACACCACAACACACATACACAAACACACACAAAAACACAACACACAACACAACACCACACAATACACACCAACACCACACAACAGTACACAACACAACACATAACAAACACACACACACACCACAACACAACAAACACACACAACCACACCACAGCACAACACAACACAACATAACACACAACACACCACCACCACAAACACCACACAACACAACACAAACACAACACAACACCACACAACACACAACACCACACAACACAACTACACAACACACAACAAACACAACACAACACAACACCAACCACAACAACACAACACCACACAACACACACAACACAACACAACACCAACACACAACAACACAAACACAACACCAACACAAACACAAACCACACAACACCACACCAACAACACACAACCAACACACAACACAACACAACACATAACACAACACACACAAACACACCACACCACACACCACACCACACACACCACACAACACAACACAACACACACACACACACACAACAAACACACACAACACAACACCACACACACACCACAACACACACCACACAACACAACCACACAACACAACACACAACACAACACCACACAACACCACACAACACAACACAACACAACACAACACACAACACCACAACCACACAACACAACACAACAACCACACAACCACAACACCACACAACACCACACCACACCACACCACACAACACCACACCACACCACACACACAACACAACACCACACCACACCACACAACACACAC
>JAPXFY010000021.1:28953424-28965924 GCA_030674185.1 Monoplex corrugatus
TAAAAGTGAAGTTATTCTTCACAGGGAGAATGTGTCATTGCGGCACAGCACTAACCATTCATTTTTTTGTTTGTATTTCTTTTTCTATATGTGTGTGCAGTTTTGTTTATCTTGAAAGTGGATTTTGCTAAAGAATTTTGCCGGTGACAACTCTATTGTTGCCGTGCGATCTTTTAAGTTTTATAGGTATTTGGTGTGATCTCTCTGACCGTACAAGTTCAGGTGTGATCTCTTCCGTACATAGTGTGATCTCACGTACAAGTTCAGGTGTGATCTCTCTGACCGTGCAAATTCATGTGTGAATATTTGACTGTACAAATTCATGTGTGATTACTATGACTGGACAAATTCAGTGTGATTACTGTGATTCTGCAAGCTCAGGTGTGATTGTTCTGACCGTACAAATTCAGTGTGTATTACATTACCGACAAATTCAGGTGTATCAACTGACAGTACAAGTTCAGGTGTCATCAGACTGACAGTACAAGTTCAGGTGTCATCAGACTGACATACAAGTTCAGGTGTCATCAACTGACTGTACAAGTTCAGGTGTCATAGACTGACAGTACAAGTTCAGGTGTATCGACTGACAGTACAAGTCAGGTGTCATCAGACTGACAGTACAAGTCCCGGTGTCATCAGACTGACAGTACAAGTTCAGGTGTCATCAGACTGACAGTACAAGTCAGGTGTCATAGACTGACAGTACAAGTCCAGTGTCATCAGTACTGTCAGTACAAGTTCAGGTGTCATCAGACTGACAGTACAAGTCAGGTGTCATGACTGACAGTACAAGTTCAGGTGATCATGCTGACAGTACAAGTCAGGTGTCATCAGACTGACAGTACAAGTCAGGTGTCATTCAGACTGACAGTACAAGTCAGGTGTCATCAGTGTACAGTAAAGTTCAGGTGTCATCAGACTGACAGTACAAGTTCAGGTGAAATCAGACTGACAGTACAAGTTCAGGTGAAATCAGACTGACAGTACAAGTTCAGGTGAAATCAGACTGACAGTACAAGTTCAGGTGAAATCAGACTGACAGTACAAGTTCAGGTGTCATAACTCTGACAGTACAGATTCAGGTGTCATAACTCTGACTGTGCAAGTCCAGGTGTTATCAGACTGACAGTGCAAGCTCAGATGTCACTACTGCAGTACTGTCACTTCAGCTATTGTCTGTCATAAGCGGCATACATCGTTAAATCAACATGTGGTGTAGACAACATACACATCTTCATATCTGCGACTACCCCCCCCCCCCCCCCACCTTCCCGCTCTAAACCTCTGTGTACAGAACGACAGAAAGATATTCAGTAACCAAACAGTGCAGAATGTGCACGTGCAGCACTGACCACTATAGTGCTGGTCAGGGTCAAACTTGGGGTCAGGGAGGTCAGTGTCCACATAGAGGGACGCAGAACGACGTGACCAGCCGTTGCCAGGGTCCAGGAAGGAAAACTGGCTGCTACTCACTGGACTACAGTTGGGACACTGCAACAATGGACATGATGACGTTGTTACTGTAAACCAGAGGAAACACAGACAGACCCACTGTGTTATGTTTCACAATTCCTTTTCGTTATACACCATGTTATGTTTGTTTATGTGTGATATATTAGTGCTTGTGTGTACATGTACATTACACTTTGTGTCTTGTAAAACGTGCAATACGCAGTAATCCAGATGTGTTTGAAGAATAACGCTATGTAAATATCATCACATCATCATCATCATCATTATCATCATTATCATCATCATCTCTCGTTCATCTCATCGTTTCATCATCTCACACTCATCATCGTCGTCGTCGTCGTCATCGTCATCATCATCATCATCATCATCATCATCATCATCATCATCTCATCATCATCATCATCATCATCATATCATCATTATCATCATCATCATTCATCATCATCATCAGTCGTCGTCGTCGTCGTCGTGTCGTCATCTTTGTCATCGTCATCGTCGTCGTTGTCGTCATCATCATCATCTTATAATAATTGTTATTATTATTATGATTATCATTAGTAGTAGTAGTAGATAGTAGTAGTAGTAGTATGTTTTGTTAACGCGAAACAATTCTAGCACCGACAAATTCAGTGAAGGTGATAGGATCAAAATATGTTCAAACTTTTGTGGAATGATATTGCTGTACAAGTTCCCTTAGAGTTTACGTACATATGAATGTTTCAAAGTTTGGCATCGGATGATATCATTTTCGTGGAACCGTTTTCAAAGTTGAGTGGCATAATTCTGGTAGTACTCTACAAATTTGTTTAGGGTAATATTGTATTACTTTCTTTGTTTGCTTTCAAAAATATACGTCAATGGAATCTTCAAATGTTGCAAACAGCAATACAATTCAAGTTGTACCTTTACTCTGCAAGGGACGACATCATTTTAACAGCATCTTCACAATTTGTGAAGAATGATACAATTCCATGTATTTCAAATTTTATGTACGATGGTATGATTTTATCTTTAAACTCATCATATATTTTCAGCACTTTCAAAGTTTACGTAGGACACATGACTTCAGCAATAATTTCAACTTTTCAGAATCAAAACAAGTTTAACATTATCAGCTGCATTTCGTAAGTTGCTATGATTTAATTCTAGTGCATTCAAACTTTCGTAGTATTACATAAGTGAAGCAGCACTTTTAATTTTTCTTTAAAAAGGATGGTGTGTATGTAATATAGCATCTTCAAACTTCACGTAGGTTGATATAAATATAGTGGCACCTTTAAATGTATAGGGAACAATATACCTCCAAAAATAATTTCATACCTGCAAAGTTTGCGAAGGGTGATCAGCCTTAGGGTTACAATTAATAGTTGGGGAAGACATACTCTTTCCGTCATCGCAGGAGCAGTAAGTCGTCTCATTTGTTTCTGGTATCCGTGGCGGCAGCGTCTCGAACAGACTATTGTTTTGGGAACTCTGTGATGGAGTAAAACCCATAGAAGTTGACATCCATACATAGAATACTACATCAACAGAGAAGTCAGGTCTATCAACACATCAAACTCGTGGGATATTATCTAGTACAGGAAACAGTGAAAGTGCAGATATAAATAGTTCAATTATAAACATCGTTCTTGTAGAAGAGAAGAGAGCCAAAGCATCGCACAAGAATGATGTGGTAAACGTATATATTTGGAGAAGAAAGGCTTTGTTTGTGTGCTGTTGTTGTTCTTTATTACTTACTAAATGCCTGAAATATGAAGGGATTAGCGAGATTCACATTGTCCCTGTTTAGCTACTATCTAGCAAAACCACAGCGAAGAGAAGGGGTTCGGTGGAATCAGCGGGTAAAGAAGACCCTGTTGAGCTTGACTCTGGTCCCTACTTTGTGAAGGGACATGAGAGACGCAGCATAGGTGGGATCGCCATCAACAGTAATACCAGACTTCTGTTGATTCTATTTATATTCAGTTCTCTACTTGTTACATGACTGCAGCCTTTACGGTATCCCTGTCTGTGACGGCGTTCTGTATCACTGGGGATCCAGCCACTGGGTCATGTGAGTGATTCTATCACTGTGCAACGGCAATGACTTATAGTCTTATGTATGGGATCTTTGAGACAGGTTGATAAGTTTAAATATCTGCGAACGGTCATCTCACCAGACGGGTAGATGCACATCAGAAATAGCCAGCAGAATCGGCCAAGCCAAACAGCATTCAAGAAGATGAAAAGCGTTTTACCAACAAATGCCTATCAATTAACATCAGGAAGAGAGTTCTATTGTACAGTTGTGAGGCACGGACAACTAACATGCAAAGTCAGAACAAAATTGAGGCAGCTGAAATGTGGTTTCAAGAAGATTGTTGAAAGTTCCATGGACAGCAAAGAAAACAAAGAAGACAGTCTTGATGGAGGCATACACAAAAAGATCATTAATAAAGAAGATTAGGAAAAGACAAGCACTATTCATAGGATATTTCATAAGGACAGAGAAATTAGAACACCTGGTCACAACAGAAAAGTTTGATGGAAAGAGAACACCAGGTAGACCCAGGTGTGACATTAGAGGATATATTGAAGACGCAAGAAGATGGACTAACAGAAGAAGATAGTCGATGATTTTCGGTAGCGTATCGTTCTCCCAAGAGCGTCCGTAGTTATCCTTAAATACCCAGAGTCCCCCTTTTCATCCAGCGCCACCTACGTGGGTGATGTCCTTGAATCATCTGCTACAGATAGTAGTACTAACTTGTACCACAGCAGGGATTGCATTGAACAAGTTGTTTAAGTTGGATGGAGATAACGTTGGGTCAGAAGATTCGTATGATTTTTTGGAGGTTCTCTGTGTGGAAGGCTGGTAACTTGGTCCGGTCACTTTCTGTCATCCACCAGCATTCTGAACCGTAAATCACGAAGGAAATGACACAGCTTACACAGCTTTTGCATGTCTCAGCTTCAGCTGGATTGATGTTGATTCTGAACTGTGGGGACATCCACACGTTGTTCAGCTTTTTGAAAGTGCTGTTCTTTATGCATACAAGTTAATAATGTCGTCTACTGTTTATCTGTCTGTTTATCTGTATTAGTTACTTACTCATTCACCATCCCTCATTCGCCCACCCAGTCAAACACTCAACTCATCCACATTCCCACCTAGTCATCATGTACGTACTGTTACCATCTACCCACCCACTCCACTCATTCACCTTGACCCATGACACCCATTGTTGATCACCCCTACAGTAAACATACCCACAGATATAGAAAATAACATAGAGTTACATGCCTGGCCTTGTTTAACTTCAGCTGCACATACATTATAATCTGAGAGAGATAAGATAAACATTCTTTGTTTACGAAGATAATAGACAAGCATTTGTGTGTGTTTTTTTCACACCTAGCCCTTGCCAAAGTGGGATAACATTACATATTCACCGTATCAATTAGCATCCTGCATCGTCATCAGTGATAACCAAGCAAAACCTTAACCATTGGATTCCCTCACCCTATCCACTAGCTTCCTGCAGGAAGCTGGTGGATAGGGTAAGGGAGTCAAAGGGTGCAGTTTTTGCTTTGTTGTCACTGGTAACGATGCACGATGCTAGTGGATAGAGTGCAGGAGTCAAAGGATTAAAGTTATAGAGGTCCTGCTTGTTCATCTTACTGGCACACTCACCCAGTTCAACACTCACTTCAGTCAACCTTGTCACCCATCCCATCTCTCTCACTCACATTCTTCCCTCCCATCCACTCATTTCCTTCAATCTAACCGCCAAACCCAGTCACCACCCAGCCCAGGACCCATCCAACACCCACACACCCACCCTCCACCACATCCACACCCACACACCACACCTACACCCACACACCTACATCCCATACACCATACACCCACATACCACACACCACACACCCACACACCACACCCATACACCCACACCACACCCACACACCCACATCCAGAACACACCCATACACACCGACCTCCAAGTGTGGAAGAAGTCGTTAGGGACACAGAGAGGCCACAGATGATGCCCGCAAGGAGCGGTCACCCGACCGATCCCGGTGAGTGAACTCGTTTCTGGCATTGTGGTCAAAGGTGCCACAGACCCCCCTTCCTGCCCCCTGGTGACTGCTGGGCACCGTCAGGTGGACATTGATGGACGTGGTGAAAGCCTCTATTTTACTTCGGTTCCTGAGGGAGGTACACCTGGTGGATGGAGTGAAAACAGTGTTGTTGGTCAGTGTTTTGTGTGTGAGGCTGTAGTTTTGATAGAGAGAGAGAGAACCTGGAGCCAAGGGGAATAAACATAAAGTGACAAAACACTACAGGACCATGTCAGACAATGTCACCCCCCCACCACACACACACATACATACATACATACATACATACAACATACACACATACACCATACATATATACATACATACATGCATACATACATACATACATAATACATACATCATACATACACACATAAACATACATACATACATAATACATACATACATACATACACACACTACATACATACATACATACATACACTACAATATACATACATAATACATACATACAACAACACACATACATACATACATACATACATACATTTATACAACATACATACATACAGCATATATACATACACACACAAGCATGTACATACACACACAAGCATGCACATACAACACAAGTACACATACACACACACACTATAACAAACACACACACACACGTATAACAAACACACACACACAACCACAACACACACAACACACACAAACACACACAAACAAACAACACACACACATAAATACACATAACACACACACACAAACACACACATAACACCACATAACACACACACACACACAACACACACACACACACACACACACACACACACACCACACACACACACACACACACACACACACACACACTAAAGCCTAAAGCCACGCCAGACAAAATCAGAATACCAAATAAGACAAACCAAACCAAACAGATGTACACAAAAAAAAAGACGACAAGGAATACAGCAGTAACATGTTTTGATCACTAGTACTAAATATTTAGAACAGCCTCAGCTTTCTACGTAGACACTGTGGAAATCGGTTTGTCTGCCGCCAATCTTTTGACTCTTATCTTTCAGCAATCGAAAGTCCGTTGTTGGACGTAGGCCTTCCCCCGCCGCTTCAATTCACTTCGTTCCAGCGCTTTTCCTCTCCAGTTCTTGTCAAATCCATCTAGGTCGTCTCTCCATCTGGTTGTCTGTTTTCTTCTATTGCGATTGCTCTTTGCATCCAGAACATGGTTTTTGTTGTCCAACGATTGTCCATTTTCCAGGTGAGATGTCCTGCCCAGTTCCATTTCAGTTTGTTGATGGATTCCAGGATGTCTCGCACCTTTGTTCTTTGTCTGATCCACTGAGCCCTTTTGCAATCTTTTCAGGTGATACCAATCATGATTTTCATGTGCTCATTGTGGTTAAAATCGGAAGGAAGGAATCTGATATTTAATGTTTGTGTTCACAATAATGACTTTAGACACAAAAAAAATCAATAAATAAATATAGGGTGGTTTGGGGGGTGGAGGGGTAGGTGGGAGGGTTAGGGAGTTTGACGGTAAAAAGGCGAACAGTTACATATAATGATTTAGAACAAAGAAATAACAGTGTCAAATATTAACATACAACTATTAATCATAACATTTATAACAATCTGCCAAAGGGGATCTGAGATACAGCTTGACTACCGGACTGATATCACCGAAATCGCAAATGTTTCTGTATCTGACATATAGGTACAGTGTTACGTTTCTCTATCCCATGTATAGGATAGTAGCTGTCACTCATGCTGAGTTCCGAATATATTCGAAATAGCTAATCCAAGTCCAAAACTCGTCCTAGTCCAGTTTTTACTCAATCCAAACCATGTTATGGAGTTAAATCCCTTTACCAGGCTCTGATCGGTCGGATCTTCTCCATCACATGGCACTTGTGACGTTCGTGCATATGGAATTCATTCCGGGAAGTGGAGACATCGTCTTGAGAAACTGAAACTGAAACTGAAACTACCAGACTCTGGCCTACATGTAAATTGCGTTCGGCAGTCTTCAGCTTCTGTGCCATTATTGTGGAAACACTGTAGGATACGGCAAAGGAAGCAGGCAGCCCCAAGAAGGCGGGCTGTTTGACTTCACAGAAAGCAGTGTCCTGATTGAGTTAATGTACTGATCGTTTTGTCACTGCCAGCTTAGTGATTTCACAGTAAACGTGGACCCGCCGCCCCACCCTCTTGCATTTCTGCAGATATCTTTTTTTTTGCGCAGGCGCAAGGAGTTTTTCCAGATCGTTACCAGCAGAGTCATATCTGGCATTGTAGTGTGTAGTCTGACGATAAAGCACCCCACCACCCAGGATGCAAAAAACCCAGGTTCGATTCCCAGCTGGACAAGGATTTTTCTCTTCCCCTCACCCCCTGTCTCTCTCTCTCTCCCTACCTGACCGGAATGGTGATCTGGTTTCTACTCTTTCAGATAAGACAACAAATTGGGGTACCGCGTGCAGATTACACTTAGCACACTTAAAGATCACCTGGCAACATAACATTGCTCCAAGTAAAAGTCTGTTGAACAACCCACTCTCACAGGAAAACAAACATACACACTAGGCTACAGGGCAGAACAACAGATGGGTCATTTTTGGGGACATATTTTCCCCGGATTAAAACCACATTCTGTGCAAAAAAAAAAAAATCGTTGTGATAAACACACGCGCAAGCAAGCGCACACACACACACACACACACACACACACACACACACACACGCACGCACACGCACGCTCACACACACATACACACAACATACACACACACATACACACACATACACACACACATACACACACACATACACACCACATGCACGCACCTCACACACACACACACACACATGGTGCGTGCTGTGCGCGCGCGCACACAGCACATACACACAGACACACACACACACAAACAAACACACACACACACACACACACACACGCACACACACACACACACACACACACCACACATACACACACAAACACAGAAGTCCCAATCCAATCAAAAGTGTACAGCTGATATGTGAAAACTTCCCAAGCACAACCAGTCTATGGAGACATTGTGAGTTTGGAGTTTGTTCAAGAGGGACTCATCACACTCCATATGCACTCCACCCAAATCTGCCAGCAACTATCTGGCAGACTCCCCAAGCCTGCGCAAAACCCTACGCCCTGGCAAGGTCTTGAAATGGGGAAGGGTGGAAGAGGGGCCCATGAAACATTAAGCTGACACACCACCAGAATGATGGAAACATTAAGATGCACAGCGAACGGGCCAGGTTTTAATGTTGTGGGCTGGGATTGAACTCAAGATATCAGATCTACAGTAGAATCCATGGCTCTACCAACAAGCCTACGAGGACATTGTAAAGTCCAGTCTCATCACAAAAGGCATTGCTTACGGCGATCTGTCGTCCATCCGTGGACCTCATGACCTTTGTGCCGTTCTTAGTGCCGCAGAGGAAGCCTGTATGGTGGGGGATGTGTGGAGACCCCCGTATGGCTGATCACATTCGCTGATTCGCATGACGTCGTTCCCTTCCCTAATGGCCACGCCACACACACACGTTGCGCGACGACCTGTTCCACAGGGCCACGTTCGGGCTTGAACCTGATAATAGAATACATACATGTAACATTCATTGGATAAACAGCTAAACTTCGATGTTATTTCGTCGGGCAGGAGAACGGTAAAATAATTCCAGTAAAGTACATGCTAGCAAGCCAGCAGAATCGGCCAAGCCAAAACAGCATTCAAGAAGATGAAAAGCATTCTTACCAACAAATGCCTATCAACTGACATCAGGAAGAGAGATCTTGAATGTTATATAGAACCGGTAATGTTATACGGTTATGAGGCGTGGACAGTCAACAAGCAAAGCCAGAACAAGATTGAGGCAGCCGAGATGTGGTTTTTAAGAAGAACGTTGAGAGTTCCATGGACAGCAAAGAAAACAACCGAGACAGTCTTGATGGAGGCAGACACAAGAAGATCATTCATAAGGAAGATTAGGAAAAGACAAGCAACATTTATAGGCCATTTTATTAGGAAAGAGGAATTGGAGCACCTCGTCACAACAGGAAAAAGCTGGAGGGAAAGAGAGCACTAGGTAGACCCAGGAGAAATTATTGGACGGACATGCAGAGTGGCTGTAGACAAAGAAGGTGGAAGAGGTGCTTGAGGCAACAAGGGATAGAAACACATGGAAGGTCATGATCGCCAACGCCATGCGGCAAAGCACTTGATGATGATGATGACATGCTAGCAAAGTGAATGTAAGCTTACTATTTCCTTCCCAAGTCTTTTATCTTGCTCTATTTTTGTCCTTCTTTTTATCTTTTTTTTTCTTCAATTCTTTTAGCGTTGTTTTTCTTTAAGCTTTCTGTTTCGTTTTGTATTTTAGACCAGAGTGTATATTCTGCCAAGTAAAAGGTCTGTTTTGTTTGCTTGTTTTTGTCTTTCTGCCTGTAGGCACCAATCCAAGGGACAGAACCCTGTTTTCCCTCTTCTAAGGCTGCAACAATATACTCACATTTACTTTACTTGGCAATGGCATCCTGACAGTCATCCTCTCTTTACAGAGATAAAGGTTAGTGGTATGTTTCTCTAGTGGTATGTTTCTTTATCTTACAGACAGACCAGTGCTATATGTGTTTCTCTATGTCTGTGTGATATGTTTCTCTGTCTCACAGACAGGACAGTATTATGTTTCTCTATATCATACACAGATTAGTGCTATGTTTTGTCTGTGTTATGTTTCTCTATCTCACAGACAGGCCAGTGTTATTTATGTTTCTCTTTTTCACAGACTAGTGCTACGTTTCTCTATGTGTTATGTTTCTCTGTCTTACAGACATGCCAGTGTTGGGTTTCTCTACCTCATAGACAGACTACCGCCTTGTTTCTGTATGTTTGTGTTATGCTTCTCTGTTTCAGAGACGCACTAGTGCTAAGTTTCTCCATGTCTGTGGTATGTTCCTCTTTCTCACAGACAGGCTGGTGTTATGTTTCTCTATGTACTATGTTTCTCTATCTCACAAACAGGCCAGTGTTATGTTTCTCTATCTCACAAACAGGCCAGTGTTATGTTTCTCTATCTCACAAACAGGCCAGTGTTATGTTTCTCTATCTCACAAACAGGCCAGTGTTATGTTTCTCTATGTACTATGTTTCTCTATCTCACAAACAGGCCAGTGTTATGTTTCTCTATCTCACAAACAGGCCAGTGTTATATTTCTCTATCTCATAGATACGTAAATGTTATATTTCTCTATCTCATAGATACGTTAATGTTATATTTCTCTATCTCATAGATACGTTAATGTTATATTTCTCTATCTCATAGATACGTTAATGTTATATCTCTCTATCTCATAGATACGTTAATGTTATATTTCTCTATCTCATAGATACGTTAATGTATATATCTCTCATGGATATGTTAATGTTTATCTCTCTAATTCACAGATACGTTAATGTTATTTTTCTCTATCTCACAGATACGTAAATGTTATATCTCTCTAATTCACAGATACGTTAATGTTATTTTCTCTATCTCATAGATACGTTAATGTTATATTTCTCTATCTCATAGATACGTTAATGTTATATTTCTCTATCTCATTGATATGTTAATGTTATATTTCTCTATCTCATTGATACGTTAATGTTAGTTTCTCTATCTCATTGATATGTTAAGTTACATCTCTATCTCATTGATACGTTAATGTTATATTTCTCTATCTCATTGATATGTAATGTTACAT
This sequence comes from Monoplex corrugatus, assembly GCA_030674185.1. NCBI lineage: Eukaryota > Metazoa > Mollusca > Gastropoda > Littorinimorpha > Ranellidae > Monoplex > Monoplex corrugatus. The sequence goes on from JAPXFY010000021.1 coordinate 28,964,778, forward strand.
CTCTCTATCTCATTGATACTTAATGTTATTTTCTCTATCTCATAGATACGTTAATGTTATATCTCTCTATCTCAAGATACGTTAATGTTATGTTTCTCTATCTCATAGATACGTTAATGTTATATTCTCTATCTCATAGATACGTTAATGTTATATCTCTCTATCTCATAGATACGTTAATGTTATATTTCTCTATCTCATAGATACGTTAATGTTATATAATTCTCTCATGGATACGTAAATGTTATATTTCTCTATCTCATAGATACGTTAATATTATATTCTCCTCTCTCTGTCATATATGGTAGTGTTATGTTTCTCATCTTATTCATAGGCCAGTGTTATATTTCTCTGTGTCATATAATAGGCTGGTGTCATTCTCACATACAAGCTAACATTATGTAAATCTGCTGTCTCTTTGTTTGATGAAGCAATCGAAGGTTGGTTTGAACCTGAACGGTACGGCCTGATGGTACATGGTGGAGGTTATCCAATATCAAAATCCACATTTGTACGTGAACTAACTTCGTGTTTATGCATGAAGAATATTATATACGCATGTAAAAGATCATGTAAGTCTTTTCAGTGTACGGTGGCATTTTGAAACACCGTAAAAAACAACTAGCACGCAAATGCGGAGTATGCTGTCCATGCAACAACAAAACGCCTGTACAGTATGAGCAAAGCAATAAGCACTCATGTCGCTGAAAAAACCCCCATTGTTCTAAACATAAAAAAAACTAAAACAAAGAACAAAACAAAACAAAACTATGGAAATACAATACAAATAATCAATGGACATTACACCAATATTTTCAGCCATTTATTCTTATAAGTTTTAAACATAAATCCAAACGGTACTTTATTTCGCAGGTGACAAAAAGGAGGGGGGGGGATGGACAAAAAGGAGGGGGGGATGGTCAATCATAACTAACCTCAAGTGCCTTCCCTTGTTCTCATACATAGTGCAACCCTCCACACGAAACAGATGATAATTCATTCGTACATGTATTAAACATGAATCCAAACGGTACTGTATTTAGCAAATGACAAAAAAGGGAGGACAAGTCAGTCATAACTAACCTCCAAGTGCCCTCCCTTGTTCTCATACATAGTATAATCTCCCACACGGAACAGATGATAAGAT